>JAXRKP010002693.1:27500-30000 GCA_037039925.1 Doris montereyensis | reverse complement strand
CTGTTTCAACTACTTTCTAATATTACGACTGTTAAGAGACCATTTTGCCAACAGCATGTTCTTTTTCTGAAACATGGACACATTTGAGAGAGGAAATGAATGCTCATACTGAAACCCTAAGGTCATCATTGGTGATAAACGATAGATAAATAATGCCTAAGCGTCTTTCCATGGAGTTACAATCTTGGGTCAAAATGAAATGCCTAAGGATCGGTGTCCAGGGGCATTTTGATATTCGCCTCAAACCATCACCAACGATAGGCTGGTTACTTCTCTAACTGCATCATTATAACCATCCAATATCGACTTTATGTTCCAACTCTCATTTTGCCAAAAGGGAGCAAGATGTGGTTTTAACACAGGCATCCCTATTGGTGCCATGGTTCCACACTTTTTGATATTGAAATGAAATGCATCTAAGGTACGTGTGGAAAGCACGATGAAAATACTCTCTTGGTACTACGATATTCAAATGAAATGAAGAAGGTCTATCATCTGTTACTAAGCACGATGGCTTTTTGATATTCGAAATGAAATGCCTAAAACCTCTTCATGAAATGTCTAAGGGCTACCTGGTGCACACCAAAGGTGAGTCTGTAGCACTTCAAGGTCAAGGTTTTGGTATTCTGAAATGCCTAAGGGCTATCATTGGTGGTAGAAGCACGATAGCTTTTTGATATTCGATGAAATGCCCAACAATGCTGCTATCATCTGGTGTTCTACAGTACGATTGCTGCTTTTGGTATTCGAAATGCTGCCTACGGGCTATCCTTGGTGTTCCTAAGCATGAAACTTTTGGTATTCGAAATGAAATGTCTAAGGACTAATTGGTGTTCCCTAAGCATGATAAGCTTTTTGGTATTCGAAATGGAATGCCTAAGACAATGTGTTCCTAAGCACAAGATGCAAGGCTTTTGGTATTCAAAATGGAATGCCTAAGGTCTATCATTGGTGTTAAAAGTACGATAGGCTTTTGGTATTCCAAATGAAATGCCTAAGGCTATCATTGGTGTTACTAAGCACGATAGGCTTTGGTATTCGAAATGGAATGCCTAAGGGCTATCATTGGTGTTCCTAAGCTAAGGCTACGATAAATGCCTAGGCTATTTTGTTACTAAGCAATATTTGGCTCTGGAATGTCTAAGGGCTATCATTTGGTGTTACTAAGCACGAAGGCTTTTTGGTATTCGAAATGGAATGCCTAAGGTCTATCATTGGTGTTACTAAGCACGATAGGCTTTTTGGTATTCGAAATGGAATGCCCTAAGGTCTATCCTTGGTGTTACTAAGCACGATAGGCTTTTTGGTATTCGAAATGAAATGCCTAAGGCTATCCTTGGTGTTCCTAAGCACGATAGGCTTTTGATATTCGAAATGAAATGCCTAAGGGCTATCATTGGTGTTCCTAAGCACGATAGGCTTTTGGTATTCGAAATGGAATGCCTAGGGCTATCCTTGTGTTCCTACACTGATACTTTTTGGTATTCGAAATGAAATGCCTAATCTATCCTTGATGACGTAAGCTTTTTGGTATTCGAAATGAAATGCCTAAGGGCTATCCTTGGTGTTCCTAAGACGATAAGCTTTTGGTATTCGAAATGTGTCTAGGTCTATCACTAAGTACGATAGATTCGAAATGGAATGCCTAAGGGCTATCATTGTGTTACTAAGATTTTATTCGAAATGGAATGCCAAGATCCAAAGTACGACTTTTTGCCCTAAGGGCCCCTAAAGATGGCTTTTTGGTATCCGAAATGGAATCCTAAGGGCTATCCTTGGTGTTACTAAGCACGATGCGGCATTCCATATCCTTGGTGTTACTAACAGGCTTTTTGGAGAGAAATGGGGCATCTAGCTAAGCACTAAAAAATGGAGGAAATCTGTGTATCCTTGGTGTTCCTCAAAGGGCGTCACATCCTATGCAAGCAAGTCGTGGTGGTGAAGTAGCTTCGTTGGTTCGGACAGTTTTTCACAAACACGGATCAATGCCAGGTATAAGTTAGATTTCACTAAAACCTATGGTCCGCTCATTCCATTCCCTTGGAGAAAGGGCACTAGCTAAAAATGTTTTGTAATTGGGTCTCAAGGGGCGTCACATCCTATGCAAGCAAGTCAAGTAAAGTGAAGTTTTTTTCACAAAAGAAAGGTTTATTCTTTCTAAAACCTATCGCTCATATTTCATGAAAAATGTTTTGTCAATAAAGTTCTTTTCAACTGACTTGTACACTAATTCTGTTGCGGTCAATAAATCAAGATAGATGTCAATTCAGTGATTTCTCCCATTTTCCGCCCAACCGAAATCAGACGAGGTGGGCAATGAAACTTCTTCCTACAGCTTCAAGGTGGACGACTACCCGAGTGGGGATGGATGCACCATCGAGCCCCTCCAAGGGGAGAGCCGTGTTTACTCGGTAAGACAAACAGTGTCCACTGTCAACTGTCATTGACCTTCATTTATGGCCAAGGTTGTGGGCCACCTCTTCGTCATAAGCTGTCATCC
>JAXRKP010002693.1:20000-22500 GCA_037039925.1 Doris montereyensis | reverse complement strand
TCTTTACAGTCCACACAATTGTTTTATTTACAGTTCACACACATTGTTTTTTACAGTTCACACACATTGTTTTTCTATTGCAGTCCACACACATTGTTTTCTTTACAATGGTATTGTAGTTGGTTGTTCACACAATTGTCTTCTTTACAGTCCACACACATTGTTTTCTTTACAGTCCACACACATTGATTTCTTTACAGTCCACACACATTGTCTTCTTTACAGTCCACACACATTGTTTTCTTTACAGTCCACACACATTGTTTTCTTTACAGTCCACACACATTGTCTTCTTTGCAATGGCAGTCCACACAATATTTGTTTCTTTACAGTCCACACACATTGTGTGTTTTGTTACAGTTCACACACATTGTTTTTTTCTTTGTAATTCACACACATTGTTTTCTTTACAATCTACATAGCAATTGTTTTCTTTACAGTCTACACACATTGTTTTCTTTATAGTCTACACACATTGTTTTCTTTACAATCTACTACAATTATTTTCTTTACAATCTACACACATTGTTTTCTTTGATCTACACAAACATTGTTTTCTTTATAGTCTTGTTTTCTTTACAATCTACACATTGTTTTCTTTTACAATCTACAGCATTGTTTTCTTTACAGTCCTCACACATTGTTTTCTTTACAATTCCACACACATTGTTTTCTTTACAATTCACACACATTGTTTTCTTTACAATCTCCACACACATTGTTTTCTTTACAATTCACACATTGTTTTTTTACAGTCTACACACATTGTTTTCTTTACAGTCTACACACATTGTTTTCTTTACAGTCCACACACATTGTTTTCTTTACAGTCCACACATTGTTTTCTTTACAGTCCACACACATTGTTTTCTTTACAGTCACACACATTGTTTTTCTTTTACAGTCCACACACATTGTTTTCTTTACAGTCCACACACATTGTTTTCTTTACAGTCCACACACATTGTTTTCTTTACAGTCCACACACATTGTTTTCTTTACAGTCCACACATTGTTTTCTTTACAATCTTCAATTCACACACATTGTTTTCTTTACAATCCACACACATTGTTTTCTTTACAATCTTCTTTTACAGTCCACACACATTGTTTTTCTTTACAGTTCACACACATTGTTTTCTTTACAGTTCACACACATTGTTTTCTTTACAGTCCACACACATTGTTTTCTTTACAGTCCACACATTGTTTTCTTTACAGTCCACACACATTGTTTTCTTTACAGTCCACACACATTGTTTTCTTTACAGTCCACACACATTGTCTTCTTTACAATCCACACACATTGTTTTCTTTACAGTCTCCACACACATTGTTTTTCTTTACAGTCTACACATTGTTTTTCTTTACAGTCCACACACATTGTTTTCTTTACAGTCCACAATTGTTTTATTTACAGTTCACATTGTCTTCTTTACAATCTCACACATTGTTTTCTTTACAGTCTACACACATTGGTTTCTTTACAATCTACACACATTGTTTTCTTTACAATCTCCACACATTGTTTTCTTTACAATTCACACACATTGTTTTCTTTACAATTCACACATTGTCTTCTTTACAATCTCCACACATTGTTTTCTTTACAGTCTACACACATTGTTTTCTTTACAGTCTACACACATTGTTTTCTTTGAGTCTACACACATTGTTTTCTTTACAGTCTACACATTATTTTCTTTACAATCTACACACACATTGTTTTCTTTACAGTCTACACACATTGTTTTCTTTATAGTCTACACACAATGTTTTCTTTATAGTCTACAGACATTGTTTTCTTTATAGTCTACACACATTGTTTTCTTTACAGTCCACACATTGTTTTCTTTACAGTCACACACATTGTTTTCTTTATAGTCTACACACATTGTTTTCTTTACAGTCCACACACATTGTTTTCTTTACAGTCCACACACATTGTTTTCTTTACAGTCCCACACACATTGTTTTCTTTACAATTCACAGACATTGTTTTCTTTACAATTCCACACATTGTTTTCTTTACAGTCTACACATTGTTTTCTTTACAGTCTACACACATTGTTTTCTTTACAGTTCACACACATTGTTTTCTTTACAGTCCACACACATTGTCTTCTTTACAATCTACACACACATTGTTTTCTTTAAAATCTATACACACATTGTTTTCTTTACAGTCCACACACACTGTTTCTTTTTCAAAACGAAAATCCAACGTTGGAGTGAATTACATGAAAGCTGTCTTTTTTACATGCCAAAACTGGAATTACCATTTAAGTCGTTAGGTTTATTTTGCGGTGAAAAAGTGTTTTTTACAATGTCAGAGTATTATAGCGGTTGAATCCAATAGTTTTCTATTGAAGTTGAAGCCTAAAGGTCAGCAATGTCAACATATGACGTCATATCTCATCTTCCAAATTTCCAAATTTAATTTTTCATCCCATATTTCAACATAATGTCACTTATGGAAACGTATGACATAATCTCTTAT
>JAXRKP010002693.1:0-17500 GCA_037039925.1 Doris montereyensis | reverse complement strand
GTTTGATTATCTTTCTTATCAATTTCTATAACAGTTTCGATTTCATTTCTTATAATTTCAGTTTTTTCAAACATTTCATTATTGATTTTTCTATAACATTTTGATTTCAAACATTTCATTGTCTCTCTTATTAATTTCTATAACTGCTTTGATTTCAAATGTTTTATTATTGTCTCTCTTATTGATTTCTATAACTGCTTTGATTTCAAATGTTTTATTATTATCTTCCTATCATGTTCTTTCTCAGCTTTGATTTCATATGTTTCATTATTATCTCTCTTATCGTGTTCTTTTTCAGCTTTGATTTCATATGTTTCATTATTATCTCTCTTATCGAGTTCTGTAAAAGCTTTGATTTCAAACGTTTTCATTGTTGTCTGTCATATTCATTGAAAACAAAACAATACCAATACAGAACAAGTTAAATGCCTGTATCAAATTGTAATTATTTAAATGTGCTTGGAAATGACCGGTCCTTGATGCTTTTTCTTAAAAGTTTATCGAACAAAAAATCCTACTAAAACCAACAAAAAACGACAACAAATTCCCCAAAACAAAGAACGAGTCATGCTCATATGTTGGTCATAGAACATTCCTCAAATACCTAAAGCTTACCTTCAGCGAGGTATTGGCGCTATAAAAATGTTCAAAATAATCTGACTGACTGGCTGGCGATTGATTGATTGATTGATTGATTGACTGACTGACTGGTTGATTGACTGATTGATTGATTGATAGAATAAATGACCGATTGGTTGATTGATTGATGGAATTTAAGACTGATTAGTTGATTTAGTTATTGACGGATTTATTAATTGATTGACTAATTGATTGATAGTTTGATTGATTACTTACTTACTTATCCTCGTGGTGTTTGGGCAGCACATAAGGCCGCCACAGTGGGTCGCCATTGAACACGATCAGATGCCAATTTTGTCAACTGTCCCCACGTCCATCCATGGGTCTTCATCTCTTTATCGATGCTTCTCCTCCAGGTTTCAGCGGGCGACCTCTCTTCCTTGTTCCCTGAGGGGTCCATCTGAGGGCTATTTTCGGAATGGCATCAGCATTCATCCTGAGGATGTGACCAGTCCATTTCATCTTTTCCTCCTCACAATCTGAGATATTGACTCCAGTGTCTTGAAGGTCGTTGTTTGATATCGTTTTGGCCAAAGTATTTTGATGATCTTTCTGAGACATTTGTTGTGAAAGGTGTCCAGCTTTCTGCAGATTTCATTTGTTGTGTTCCAAGATTCAGCACTATAAAGAAAGACAGCTAGAATATTATATTTGTAGGATCTGAGTTTTGTTTTAATTGAGATTTTTCTTGAATTCCAAATATTTTTCAGTGATCCAAATACTTTTTTTGCTGTTGTTAACCTTTCTTTGAGCTCATCTTCAGAATTTCCGTTTTGAGTAATTTTACTTCCGTGATATGTGAAAGCTTGTATATCCTCAATCTCCTTGTTTCCAAGTTTCACCGGTTGTTTCGATTTGTTGCTCATCCTTATCATTTTTGTTTTTCCAATATTTATATGTAGCCCCAGTGTTGTGCATTGTTATCAGCTTGCTGTGTTTTGGTTTGTATATCTGTGATGTTCTGTGACAAGAGTACAACATCATCAGCAAAATCAAGGTCCTCTAATATTTCAGTGAATGTCAACCTTAGTCCTGCTTTCTTATTTTTAACAGATTACTTCATAATCCAATCGATAGCAATCAGAATAGAAAAGGTGACAGAGTGCAGTCCTGTTTCACACCTGTATTGATGTCCACGCCTCCATCAATTAATTTTCCACAGATTACTTTAGCAGGTAAATCCATGTAAAGCAGTTTGATTATGCTAACTACCTTGAAGGGAATGTCGTAGAGTCGTAGGATGTACCATAAAGCAGATCTATGTACACTATCAAATGCCAATTCAAAATCTATATAATTTGAGTACAGGGGTATTCTGTTCTTGGCATTGTTCAACACTTTGTCTAAGAGTAAATATATGGTTTGAGCAAGAATAGCCTTCCTATATATCCTGCTTGCTGCTTTCTAAGTTTTGGTTCGACTGCAGGGTTTCTACGGTTTAGTAATATTTTGTTGAAAATTTTGCTGGCGATAGAGAGTAGCATGCTCCCCTCAATTATCACATTTAGAAAGATCTCCCTTTTTTGGTGGTTTCACGATGAGTCCAACACTCCACTCATTTGGGAGCTCTTCTTTTCCCCAAATTTCTTAAAATATACTTTGTAATATTTTAGGGTCCTTTCTTTTATCTTAATCATTTCCGCTGTCACCTGATCTTCACCTGCTGCTTTTCATGTTTTAAGACTCTGTTGCCTTTTTTATTTCATCTAAAGTTGGGGGTAGCGTGTTGATGTCCAAGTCATTTTCTGCAGGTTTAATGACCGTGCGGAGCCTTGGCGTTTCTCTGTTTAAGACACACTCGAAGTGCGCGTTCCGTCTGTTCATTTGGTCTGCTTCTCTCGAGTAAATTTCCGTGTGTGCCCTTGATCGACGTATCATTGTTCCTATACCCTTTGGAAAGTTCTTTAGCTTTCTAGTAGAGTCTTCATATCTTGTCTTTGCCTTGCTTTTTCTGCTCTCTGCTAACATGTCATAGTAAGCTTTCTTGTCCGCTTTGACCGATTTTTTTACTTTTTTGTCTAGCATCGTATATTCATTATGGAGTTGTTCTTTAATTCTTACTGATTTGGTGGTCAGTAGTCAGCCCTTTGTCTTTTTTCTTTCTTAGATAACTTTTCATGATTGATCTGATATCCACCTGTCTTTTCTTCCTTCCGCTAGGTCCCAGTAATTCCTGACTCAGGTCTAGCAGTTCTGGTTGAATTTTGTCAAGGACAGTTCTTGATTGATTAATTGATTGATTGATTGATTGATTTATTCATTCATTCAATGTCATCTTTAGATTTGGTTATGGTGACCAATGCTGTCTAAGTGGAATGTGTAACTAAACATTGCAGATACGTGAAGAACTACTGGACCGAATGAAAAACTTTGAGGCCGTTGGCGCAGACACCATAGAGCATTCCTCTGCGGTGTTGAATGAGATTGTTAGCCGTGTGGATGAAGTCCCGACAGAAGGATTGGTAGGTTGTCATATTATACCCTGTTAAGTTGTATTACCCGGGTAGTGGACAAGTACGCACATGTACGGAGATTAGGCAGTCCTGCTGCCTTGCAGGCAGGTTTTCGCTGACCAAAGGCTAAGGGCGTTAACCCTGACAGAAAACAATCTGCCGCTTTGCAGGCTGGTCTTGGTCAACTAAAGGATAAGCGAGTTAACCCTGACAGAAAATAACAAGGCCCGGTACGAAGGCCTAAGGTAGCAGCCCCACCATCTACCTAGGGTACAGTGGGCTAGTCACCTGCTTATTCAAAACAACCTGATTCAAAAGAAGTACATAATAATATGATGATATACCCGGCATGACTTCACGAAGACGAACATGGAAACTAACACGGACTATGATTTTTGGAACATGGAATGTTAGGGCAATTAATGGAAAGGAGTTAGAATTCGCTGAAGAAACAGAAAAATTCAAAGTAAATGTTTTGGCCATTACAGAAACAAAGAAAAAGAGGTAGATGTCAAAGATAGAGCTAGAGCAGGAGTAGGCCTCCTAAGGCATAAAAGGCATGAAAAAGCTAATAGAAAGTTGGCAATTCATAAGCCCACGGCTATTAGAGGTAAATATTAAACCAAAAGGACGAGAAATTAAAATTATTGATAGCTTATGGACCAAACGAAGACACAACTAAGGAAGAAAAAGATATCCTTGAAAACGAATCACAAATAGCTGCAGAAAATCTCAAAACCCAAACAGGAACTAATGGTTTTAGGCGATTTAAACGTTAGAGTAGGCAAAAATGTAGAAACATCAGGAGTAATAGGTAAAGAGGAGAGGCAACAACTTCTCCAAATGGAGAGAGTAATAGATTTTGCCTAAAGCATAACATGAAAATAGCCAACACTTTTTTCCTCATAAAGATATCCACAAATATACAAGACTAAATGAAGCATATGCGAAAAGTCAATCATAGACTGTGTAACATTTAGCAGCTCCCTTGTTTACAGTACAATGGACGCAAGAATAAAGAGAGGAACTGAAATATTTAGTGACCATCACCTAGTGATAGCCAAAATGAGATTACTGACTGAAGAGAACAAACAGAAAAGAAAGAGAAGAAAGCTACTGAACTTAAAATAGAAGAACTAAATAAACCAATAGTAAAACAGATATACCAATCTAGGATAAAAGAATTTATCTGTGAAAGACATAGATCTGAATGATAACACAATAGAAGAAAAATGGCAAATGTAGAAAGAAACATTCCTCAGTTGTACTGAAGATGTCTGTGGTAGGAAACAAATTAAAGGAGATAGGAAAACAGCATGGTGGAATGAGAATGTCATGACTAAGATCAAATAAAAGAAGGATGCCTGGAAGAAATACTTGCAATCAAAGAGGCCAGAGGATAAGAAAGATTACGTGAGTAAAAGAACTATCGCCAAAGAGAAAGTGTGCAAAGTACAACAGGAACACTGTAAAGAGTTTGGACAAAGACTTCAAGAAAGCTATCAAGGAAATTGAAAGCTGTTCTGGGGGACAGTAAAGAGCATGAGAAAGACCAAAGTATACCCAATACGACAAATTAAGAATGCCAAAGGAGAAATAATGAAAGAAACAGCTATAAGAAAAGTGAAATTAGGAAAGGCCACATGAGCAGATCAAGTTTATCCAGAAATGATTTAAAACCAAGAGAGAGAGGCAAACACACAGCTACATGCAATATGCCAACAAACATGGAAGTCCAAACAGGTGCCAGACGACTGCAAAAAGGGAACGATATTACCAATACACAAGAAAGGATCAACTATGAAATGCTAAACAAAAGAGAGGGATATCACTACTTAGCGTACCAGGAAAAGTATATGCCAGGATACTGGACATGAGACTAAGGAAAAGAGTAGAGGATCAGATTGAAGAACATCAGAGTGGATTTAGACCAGGTTAAAGTGTACAAGACCACATATTTACAATTTGAAAAATGATAGAAACATTCCTTGAGAGAAACATTGACTTGCACCTGTATTTTATTGCCTTAGAAGAGTCATTTGACACTGTGATGATGAACGACCTATGACATTCCTTGAAGGAACACAATGTAAAGTAAATGTTTATAAAAGCCATTAATTTTTTTCATAGTTAACCAACATGTGCAGCCAGAGTAGCTGGAAATGTATCTGAAGAATTTGATGTAGATATAGAGTAAGACAGGGTTGTAACCTTAGTCCTCTTTTGTTTATCACATTTACGGATTCAGTCGCAAAGGCATCCTCAAAAATGAAGAAACTGAATGTAGGTATGTGGAAGCTCAAACCAGTAAATGTATCAATGCTTTCATTTGCTGATGATTTAGTTATGTTTGGAAAATCAGAAAGTGACCTTCAGTCGAATATCAACATGATGAATAATGAACTACATAAAAGAGGAATGATAGTAAATGCAAAGAAAACCAAAACAATGCCAGTAATTAGGGAAGCTAAAAAACAAAATCGTAAATTGGGCAGGGAGAATTAAAAACAAGTTCAAAGCTACAATTGCCTAGGAGTAATAATTAAGTCAGAGGGAAAACTAAGTGAAGAAATCAGCCAGAGAATCCAAAAGGCAATGACCATATATAACCATGTAGGAAAGGCATTTTCAAAGAAAATAAAAAGGGCAATATACAACAGTTTATTTTCCTACGCTCCTCTATGGCAGCGAAACCTGGACCTTAGACAGTAGGGAATGCAGTAGAGTACAAGCAGCTGAAATGAAATATGTAAGAAGAGTAGTAGGGAAAACTAAAAGAGACAAAATCAGAAACACAACAATAAGAGATCAAATCAAAGCAAATGGCATACAATCTAAGATAGAAATAAATCAATTGAGATGGTTTAGGCATATAAACAAAATGAATGACAATCGAATACCTACATCAGTATACACTGCTAAAACCCAAGGTAAAAGACCAAAAAGCAGACCTCGGAGAAAGTGGCATTAATGCAAAAAATTTAACTTTTTTTGGAAGGAAACAGAAAATGCCAGGACAAGGCAGCCTAGAAAGATCATTTCGGGCGTCTAAACCCATACACCGAAAGGTAGAATGGAAAATGATAAAGAAAGAAAAGAAAAGGTTGTGCTAGTAGTAGTAGTAGTAGTAGTAGTAGTAGTAGTAATAGATAAGTAGTAGTAGTAGTAGTAGTAGTAGTAATAGTACTACTACTACTACTACTACTACTACTACTACTACTACTACTACTACTACTACTACTACTACTACTACTACTACTACTACTACTACTGCTACTACTACTACTACTACTGCTGCTGCTTGCTGCTGCTACTACTACTACTACTGCTGCTACTACTACTACTAGTGCTACTGCTACTACTGCTGCTGCTACTGCTGCTGCTACTGCTACTACCACTATACTACTACTATTACGACTACCACTACCACCACCACTACCACCATCGTTACCGCTCCTGCTACTACTTCTACTACTACTATTACTACTACTACTACTACTATTACTACTACTACTACTACTACTACTACTACTACTACTACTACTACTACTACTACTACTACCACTACTACTCCTCCTACTACTACTAATACTACTACTACCACTGCTACTACTAGGCGAAATATGACAATAAGTGACAACTCCACTAATAAAGACAGAACAAACACGTGACGTTTCGGGTCATATTATTGTCATATTTTGCCTTGACTTCACTCCACTGTGGCTCCTTCGTATTATATACTACTACCATTACTACTACTACTACTACTGCTACTACTACTACCAATAATAATAATAATACTAATACTACCGTACTTCACTAACATTAAATGAACAATCCTTATTATAGTGCTAACAAAATCTTTAAAAAAAAGTGAGGGCATGTACTAAAAAGAAGAATTACAAAAAAGTCAACAATAACAATAATAGTAGAGCATGTGCTAATGTTAAATAATGCCTTTATGTCTGATTTTCATCTGGAGAGCACAACACATTACACGTTATCACTCAAATTCAAATGTTTTCTTTCTACTATTGGCTTGATATATTTCCCTAGAGCAATGGGCTGGACATTGCCAATAGAATCACCCGATACCTTGGAAAGACTGGCAGGGGAAACTTTGAAATCACCAAATCTGTTGCAGGGTAGTTTTGTCTTTCTCTGGCATTTATTCTTTTTTTCTTTTCTCTTAAATTTGTTGGGAGGTGAATACTGAGTTCAGGGTATTTCCAAACTCATGCCTGCAGGGGGGGGGTGAGGTGGGGTGGAGGGGTCGTTGTGTGTAAAATGAGGAGAGTGGGTTGGTACAGTTGTTGAAATGGAGTTTATGTGTGTAGTGTGTACAGTGGAAGTCGGAAGTAGCAAATCGTTGGAACCGACCACACTTTCTCGCTATATCCGAGTTATTGCTATTTCTGAGATGTAGCAATGTGCAGTGTACATCTACATGTATGCAACACATGTTAGGGAAGAAGACAGACAACTTTTCGACCTCTTCCTTGACAGCAATGCTGATTGAATGCCGACTATTTTTTTCAATTCTCACGCTTTATTTTATTTCTTGAAATTGAAAAGCTCGATAGTACAGGTGGTGCCCACCAAGACACACTTACTTCCTTTCTCTAATTTTTCATTCCTGTCACCACGCTGTCATCATTTGACAATAGAATTACCACATACCTTGGAAAGACTTGCAGAGGAACCTATAAAATCACCAAGTCTGTTGCAGGGTAGTTTTGTTTTCTCTGGCATTCCATATCATCATATCCATATCATAATGTCCATAATATCAATTCCATATCATCAATTCCATATCATCAATCACATATCATCATATCTATATCATCATTTCAATATAATAATTTCCATATCATCAATTCCATATCATCTTATCTATATTATCAATTCCATATCATCAATTTCATATCATCATATCCATATCATTAATCCCATATCATCAATCCCTCACCATCAATTCCATATCATCATATCCATATCATCATATCTATATCATCAATTACATATCATCATATCAAATATCACCATATCCATGTCAGCAATCCCATATCATCATATCTACGTCATTAATTCCATATCATCAAACCCAAATCCTCATATCCATATCATTATATCCATATCTTCAATCTCATATCATCATATATATATCATCATATTCATATAATCATATCCATATCATATATCCATATCATCAATTCCATGTCATCAATCACATATCATCATATCCATATCATCATATCCATATCATCAGTTCCATATCCAATCATATCATATCATCATAATCCATATCATCATATCCATCATTATCATATCCATATCATAATATCCATATTATCAATCATATAATCAATTCCATTTCATTAATTTCATATATCTATCCATATCATCAATTTTATCATCATAATCATCATATCAATTTTTATATCATCCATCAATTCCATATCATCAATTGCTTATATATTTCACATAATCAATTCCATATCATCATATCCATCAAATCATCAATTCCATATCATCATATCTATATCATCATATCCATGTCATCATATCCATATCATCATATCCATATCATGATCAATTTAATCCATATCATCATATCCATATCATTAATCCATATCATCATATCCATATCATCATATCATCATATCATTATATCATCAATTCCATATCATCATATCCATATCATCATATCTATATCATCATTTTATCAATATATCATCAATCCCATATCATCATATCTATATCATCATACCACATCATCAATTGAATCCCATATCATCATATCTAACCCATCATCATACAATTCTACATCATCAATTCCATATCACCGACTCATATCCATTCCATATCATCAATTCATATCATCAAGTCCATATCAATATCATCATTTATATCATCAATTCCATTCATCAGTTCCGTATCATCAATCCCATATCATCAATCCTACACCATCCATTTTCATATCATCATTCCATGTCATCAATTCCACATCATCAATTGCATATCAATTCCACGTCATCAATTCAGATCATCAATTCCATATCATCAATTCCATATTATCAATTCCATCATCAATTCCATATCGATTCAATTCCATATCGATTCCAATTAATTTCAATATCATCAATTATTCATCAATTCATATCCATCAATTCAATTATTCCATATCATCAATTCCATTCATGAATTCCATAGCATCATCAATTTTTCACCATATCATCAATTCCATATCATCAATTCCATTCAACACCATCATCAATTCCATATCATCAATTCCATATAATCAATTCCATATCGTCACCATAATCAATTCCATATCATTCATTCCATATCATTAATCCACATCATGAGTTCCATATCATCAATCACCATCAATTCCATAAATCCATATAATCAATTCCAATTCCGCATTATCAATTCCATATCATCAATTCCATATCATCAATTCCATATAATCAATTCGATCATTCCAATTCCATATTCTACCGACTTCATATCATCCATTCCAATATCATCAATTACATCGATCGATCATTAATTCCATAAAATCCAAATCAATTCCATATCATCATCATTCCATATCATCAAATTCCATATTTTTTCATCAAATTCCATATTTTTATTCCATTCATATCATCAATTCCATATCATCAAATCGATATCACCAATTCCATATCATCAATTCCATATCATCAATTTATTTCCATATTATCAATTCCATATCATCAATTCCATATCATTTAATTAATTCCATATTATATTACTCAATTCCATATATTTATTTCATTCCATACCATCAATTCCATATAATTTATTCCATCATCAATTCAATTTGTTCCACGTCATCAATTCCATATCATCCATTTCATCATTTATTCCATATCATTGTTATTCACATCATCAATCAATCCCATATAATTAATTTATTCCACATCATCAATTCCATATCATTTATTCAACATATCATTTCCAATCATTTATTTCATATCATCACTTCCATATCATTTATTCCACACCATCAATTCCTGTAATTTATTCCACATCCTCAATTCCATATCATCAATTTCACACCATCATTTCCACACCATGAATTCCACATCATCAATTCCACCATTAATTCCATATCACCATTCCATATCAATTCCATATCATCAATCCCATATCATCAATTCCACATCATCAATTTCCATCATCATTCCATATTATTTCCACCACCGATTCCATATCATCAATTCCATATAATTAATTCCATATAATCAATTTCATCTGTCAATTCCCACAATCACTAATTTATTCTACATCAATTTCAATCATCAAATCATATCATTTGCGCATCATCAATGCCACATCATCAATTCAATGTCATTAATTTCATATCATCAATTCCATATCATTTATTCATACCATCAATTCCATATAATTTATTCCATATCATCAATTCCACATGATCCATTTCATCAATCCATATCATTTATTCCATATCATCAATCCCAATAATTTTTTTCCCCATCTTCAATTCCAATTTTATTCCACATCATATCAATTCCATATAATTTATTCCATCATCATCAATCCATATCATTAATTCCACATCATCAATTCCATATAATTTATTCCACATTATCAATTCAATATAATTTATTCCACATCATCAATTCCATTTATCATCATCAATTCTGTATCTTTTATTCCCCATCAATTAATTCCATATAATTTATTTCATCATCATCAATTTTAACCATATCAATTCCATATAATTTATTTCTCATCATCAATTCCATATCATCAATCCCATATCATTTATTCCGCATCATCAATTCAATATCATCAATTCCACATCATCATTAATTCCATGTAATTTATTCTATCATCCTCAATTCCATATCATCAATTTCATTTATTCATCAATTCACACCATCATCAATTCCATATCGTCAATTCCATATCATCAATTTCTACATCAATTCCACATCATCAATTCCATATCATCAATTCCATATCATCAATGCCACATTATCAATTCACATCATCAATTCCATATCATCAATTCCACCATCAATCCCATATCATCAATCCCATATCATCATTCCATATCATCCATTCCACATCATCAATTCCTGTCATTTATTCTACATCCTCAATTCCATATAATCAATTCCATATCATCAATTCTACATCATCAATCCCATATCATCAATTCCATATCATCCATTCCACATCACCAATTCCACATCATCAATTCCATATCATCAATTCCATATCATCAATCCCACACCATCGATTCCATAGGATCAATTCCATATCATCAATGCAACATCATCAATTCCATATAATCAATGTCAAGTCATCAATTCCATACCATCAATTCCATACCATTCATTCCACATCATCAATTCCCTATCATCAATTCCATATCATCAATGTCACATTATCAATGCCACATCTTCAAGGGCAGGGCTACAATATACTATATGTACGCTGACGCCTACTGACGAGCCACACTGTATGGCGACAAGAGGACGTCTGACTGGACTAGATCTCCTCTTTCGTGTGGTTTTTATTTTTTTTTACCAAATTTTGACTTCGATAAGAAGAGGGTCTCGCAAAATCCGAGTTGCCTATCTTTTTGATGCTCTATCGGCGAGGTATTTTTATGGACTTAAATAAGGAAAACCAATGAGGATTTGGATTGATCGCGCTATTCGAATTCTGGTTATTTTCGAGTTCCACTGTGTAACGTCTAACTTTAACCCTGTTGGACCATTGACCATATCAATAAACTGTCATACGTGTGTATGAGTGGATGATGATCCGTTAATGCCTTTATTTTGATGAAATTTGATATATAGATCACTTGTGCGTTAAAATGTTCTATGTATGCATTTATTTGATATACTTTATTATATGTAAATACGGGTGTTCTCCTTATTGAGGAGATTAATAAATTTGATAATTAGCCTTGATATGAACATCGCTGAGAACTTGCATAAAGAAGGACTTAAGAAAACATAAAAAAAGAAGAAACATGTATATACGGGAAGGGGGGAGGAATTTGCAGATGAATCTAAGTAAGGATTGATTTATATAAATGCATGTTGCATGATAAGACTTTGTTGAAAATATAAATTTACCAGCTTATGTGTAACATGATAAATTCATCGATCCTAACAATTGAGAGCAATAGTCTGTTCATATTCGTAGTTTACTCATGCAGTATATTATTTAAAGACATTGGACACCAATATCAAAGTTTTTCTTGCATATTCTCTATAAAAATTTGTATTGTTGTACAAACTATACCTGACATACACACACACACACACACACACACACACATTTTGTTTGAACAGTATTTGCCTCCGCCGATTTAAGAGTGGTTATGATACATGTATTAGAATGGATTGATGTCTTATCGTACCTACACACCAAACATCCGCGTTCGCATGCTATCGTGCGTCCGTCTTCTCGCACGAACTGTGCTAATTCACACCCAACATCCGATTCGGTTGCATCACTCTGACTACACCTAAATATAGCACGTTATCTCGTGGTTACTTGGGCTGACGGATGAAATTTTATGGCAGCCGTAAAGCTCATCACACGCACGAACGACAACTATCACTAACGTACAGCACGAATGGCTGGTGAGACTACAGCAAGGGCCCAGATAAGAAATACATCCCGAATGGTTGGTGAGACTACAGTAAGGGTCCAGATAAGATACATCAAAATGGTTGGTGAGAGTACAGCAAGGGTCCAGATAAGAAATACATCCGAATGGTTGGTGAGACTACAGCAAGGGGTCCAGATAAGAAATACATCCGAATGGTTGGGTGGGAATACAGCAAGGGTCCAGATAAGAAATACATCCGAATGGTTGGTGAGACTACAGCAAGGTCCAGATAAGAAATACATCCGAATGGTTGGTGAGACTACAGCAAGGGTCCAGATAAGAAATACATCCGAATGGTTGGTGAGACTACAGCAAGGGCCCAGATAAGAAATACATCCGAATGGTTGGTGAGACTGGCAAGGACCCATATAAGAAATACATCCGAATGGTTGGTGAGACTACAGTAAGGGCCTAGATAAAAATACATCCGAATGGTTGGTGAGACTACAGCAAGGGCCTAGCTAAGAAATACATCCGAATGGTTGGTGAGACTACAGCAAGGGCCTAGATAAGAAATACATCCGAATGGTTGGTGAGACTACAGCAAGGGCCTAGATAAAGAATACATCCGAATGGTTGGTGAGACTACAGCAAGGGCCCAGATAAGAAATACATCCGAATGGTTGGTGGGAATACAGCAAGGGCCTAGATAAGAAATAAATCCGAATGGTTGGTGGGAATACAGCGAGGGTCCAGATAAGAAATACATCCGAATGGTTGGTGAGACTACAGCAAGGGCCTAGATAAGAAATACATCCGAATGGTTGGTGAGACTACAGCAAGGGACCTAGATAAGAAATACATCCGAATGGTTGGTGGGAATACAGCAAGGGCCTAGATAAGAAATACATCCGAATGGTTGATGGGAATACAGCAAGGGCCCAGATGAAATTGGTCTGAATGGTTGGGGAATACAGCAGGGCCCAGATGGTTGGTTGGGAATAGCAGGGCAAGTTGGTTGGATAATACAGTAAGGGCCCAGAATGGTTGGTGGGAATACAGCAAGGGCCCAGATGAGTTGGTTGGCGGGATAAGGGCCCGATGAGTTGGTTGGTGGGAATACAGCAAGGGCCCAGATGAGTTGGTTGGCGGGAATACAGCAAAGGCCCAGATGAAATGGTTGGCCCGAATGATTAGTAAGGGCCCAGATGGGTTGTTTGATAATACAGCAAGGGCCCAGATGAGTTGGTTGGTAGGAATACAGCAAGGGCCCAGATGAGTTGGTTGGCGGGACTACAGCAAGGGCCCGAGATGAGTTGGTTGATGGGAATACAGCAAGGGCCCAGATGAGTTGGTTGGTGGGAATACAGCAAGGGCCCAGATGAGTTGGTTGGCGGGAATACAGCAAGGGCCCAGATGAGTTGAATGTTGGTGGGAATACAGCAAGGGCCCAGATGAGTTGGTTGGCGGGAATAAACCCAGATGAATTGGTTGGCGGGAATACAGCAAGGGCCCAGATGAGAAATAAGCACCCAGATGAGTTGGTTGGCGGGAATACAGCAAGGGCCCAGATGAGTTGGTTGGCGGGAAATAAACCCAGATGAGTTGGTTGGTGGGAATACAGCAAGGGCCCAGATTGGTTGAGTAAGTAAGGGCGAATGATTGGTTGGAATACAGCAAGGGCCCAGATGAGTTGGTTGGTTGGGAATACAGCAAGGGCCCAGATGCGTGAGTTCGGAAAAATGATTCTTCAAAACAAAGATTCACAGAATCGAAGAAAGTTTTCGTTGACTCAGTGAGTTTCATTGTGATTCAGCATACTATTTTCTTTGATATTTAAATGAGCTTATATTTTTTAAGAAGATTTACAGAAGTTAATTAGATGATAATGAAACTAGAAGAATTGGTTCAGTCTTGATATTTGCATTGACTGGCATACAAAATAACTAATCTCCCCTTATTGTGATTAAGAGAAAGAAGAAAAGAGACTGATTAATCAAAGGTGACTATTTAGGGTTGTGGCATCGGTGGTCGAGTGGTTAGGCTGTAGGACTGGGAGATCATGAGGTCCCGGGTTCGAATCCTGACTTAACACACAATTTTCTTCACTCGACCCAGGTGCAAAATGGTTACAAGCACTAGCTTGGGAATAAAAACCTGCGTCAGGCTAGTGTCCTATCCACGAGGTGGTTTATTATCACCTGTTTTCACTTCACGCGATAGAACCGGGATGGCCCGCTTTTGGTGATCGTTACGCTACTCGGGCTACTGTTACAATTGTTAGCTGTTGGGCTGCTGTGTTAGGCTGCTAGTAGTGCTAGTGTTAGGCTGCTAGTGTTAGGCTGCTAGTGCTAGGCTGCTAGTGTTAGGCTGCTTGTGTTAGGCTGCTGGTGCTGGGCTGCTGGTGCTGGGCTGTTGTTAGGCTGCTAGACTGTTAGGCTGCTGCCAGTGCTATGGGCTGCTAGTGTTAGGCTGCTTGTGTTAGGCTGCTAGTGCTAGGCTGCTAGTGCTAGGCTGCTAGTGCTATGCCGTGCTAGTGCTAGACTGCTGGTGCTGGGCTGCCAGTGCTGGGCCGCTAGTGTTAGACACTGGTGCTGGGCTGCTAGTGTTAGGCTGCTAGTGTTAGGCTGCTAGTGTTAGGCTGCTGGTGCTGGGCTGCTGAGTGTTAGCTGCTACTATTGTTGGGCTGCTAGTGCTAGGCTGCTGGTGTTAGGCTGCTGGTGCTGGGCTGCCAGTGTTAGGCTGTAGTGTTAGGCTGCTGGTGTTGGGCTGCTGGCATTAGCCGCTAGTGCCAGCTGCCAGTGCTAGGCTGCTAGTGTTAGGCTGCTAGTGCTAGGCTGCTAGTGCTAGGCTCTGTGCTAGGCTGCTGGTGTTAGGCTGCTAGTGTTAGGCTGCTGGTGTTAGGCTGCTAGTGTTAGGCTGCTAGTGCCAGGCTGCTAATGTTAGGGCCGCTGCTAGTGTTAGGCTGCTAGTGCTGACTGGGTGCTGGGTGTTAGGCTGCTAGTGTTAGGCTGCTAGTGCTATGATGCCAGTGTTCGACTGCTAGTGCTAGGCTGCTAAAGCAGGCTGCTGAGTGCCAGGTTGCTAGTGCCAGGCTGCTGGTGTTAGGCTGCTAGTGTTGCCTGCTGGTGCTAGACTGTTAGTGTTAGGCTGTTAGTGTTAGGCTGTTAGTGTTAGGCTGCTAATGATAGGCTGCTGGTGTAAAGCTGCCAGTGTTAGGCTGTTGTGTTAGACTGCTAGTGGTAGGTTGCTAGGCTGCTCTTAGGCTGCCAATGCCAGGGTCGTTAGGCTGCTAATGTTAGGCTGTTAGTGTTAGGCTGCTTTAGTGTTAGGCTGTTAGTGTTAGGCTGCTAGTGTTAGGCTCTTGGCTGTTAGGCTGCTAATGTGTTAGGCTGCTAATGTTAGGCTGCTAATGCTAGGCTGCTGGTGTTAGGCTGCTAATGTTAGGCTGTTAGTTTTAGGCTGCTAGTGCTAGGCTGGCAGTGTTATGCTGCTAGTGCTAGGCTGCTAGTGTTAGAGTGTTAGGTTGCTAGTGCTAGGCTGCTAGTGTTAGGCTGCTAGTGTTAGGGTCTGTTAGTGTTAGGCTGCTAGTACTAGGCTGCTAGTGCTAGGCTGTTAGTGTTAGGCTGTTAGTGTTAGGCTGTTAGTGTTAGGCTGTTGGTGTTAGGCTGTTAGTGTTGGGCCTTATTAGTGCTGGGGCTGTTAGTGTTGGGCTGCTAGTGTTGGGCTGTTAGTGTTAGGCTGCCAGTGCCAGGTTGCTAGTGCTAGGCTGCTAGTGCTAGGCTGCTAGCTACACTCACAGTCCATCACCATCGCAATCTGTAGAACTCGCTTCATTAGCTTATATTAGCTTACATTTCATTTAGAGTCAGCCCAAGCTGTGCTAGCTGATAGTTTCGATTGAAATCCACTTTCATTTCTTTATATAAAAATTGAGGGAAAGGAAAATTCAAGAAAGACTCTGGAGGCAATTGCACAGATCACACACGTTTTAAGAGGAAGCTTTGACACTTCTACAGATCCTGTGAAGGTCAGATGTTCAATGATATTGTCATTCATTTTGAAATAAGAAAGATCTTATTTTAAGACATTAGGCATGAACTGTACTTAATTCTTCATTTTAATTTCTACAGATAAAACTGAAAAGTGAATTTTCAAAATCCCAAGTTTAATAATGTAAAACATATATGTATTGTTCATTACCAGAGGATTCAGTTTTCACTGGATCATTATGAAACACATTAAGTTCCATTAGCTTCTTAATGATACTATTATTATAATGTGCCACGTCTTGCTCGTAATAAGGAATAAACAAATAATGTTGACACCAGTCTTGCTAGTCATAAAAGAGCCGAAAGCAAATCATATTGACACCAAGTCTTGCTAGTAATAAAAATAAACAAATAATGTTGACACCAAGCCTTGCTAGTAGCAAGTAATAAACAAATTATGTTGACACCAAGCCTTGCTAGTAGCAAGTAATAAACAAATAATGGTGACACCAAGCCTTTAGTAACTTAAGTAATAAACAAATAATGTTGACACAAGCCTTGCTAGTAGCAAGGAATAAACAAATAATGTTGACACCAAATCTTGCTAGTAATAAGGAATAAACAAATAATGTTGACACCAAGTCTTGCTGGTAATAAGAAATAAACAAGTAATGTTATTTTTAAGTCTTGCTAGTAATAAAGAATAAACAAATAATGGTGACACCAAGTCTTGCTAGTAACAAGTAATAAACAAATAATGTTGACATCAAGTCTTTTTAGTGATA
>JAXRKP010002692.1:20000-37500 GCA_037039925.1 Doris montereyensis | reverse complement strand
AACAGGTGCCAGACGACTGGAAAAAGGGAACAGTAGTACCAATACATAAGAAAGGATCAATTATGGAATGCTCAAACTATAGAGGGATATCACTAGTTAGCATTCCAGGAAAAGTATATGCCAGGATACTGGAAATGAGACTAAGGAAAAGAGTAGAGGATCAGATTGAAGAGCATCAGGAATTTAGACCAGGAAGAAGTGTACAAGACCACATATTTACAATTAGACAAATAATAGAAAAATTCCTTGAGAGAAACATTGACTTGCACCTGTGTTTTATAACTTAGAAAAGGCATTTGACACTGTGAGGAGGGACGAACTATGACATTCCTTAAAAGAACACAATGTAGAACAAAATTTAATAGAAGCCATTAAAAGTTTTTACAATAAACCAACATATGCAGTGAGAGTAGCTGGAAACATATCTGCAGAATTTGATGTAGATATAGAGTAAGACAGGGTTGTATCCATAAGTCCTCTTTTGTTTATCACATTTATGGATTCAGTCGCAAAGGCATCCTCAAAAGTGAAGAAAATGAATGTAATGTGGAAGCTCAAACCAGTAAATGTATCAATGCTTTTATTTGCCGATGATTTAGTTTTGTTTGGAAAATCAGAAAGTGACCTTCAGTCGAATATCAACATTATGAACAATGAACTAAATAAAAGAGGAATGAGAGTAAATGCAAAGAAAACAAAAACAATGTTAGTAACTATGGAAACTAAAACACAAAATCTTAAATTGGGCAGGGAGAATTTAGAACAAGTTCAAAGCTACAATTACCTAGGAGTAATGATTAACTCTGAGGGAAAACTAAGAGAAGAAATCAGCCAGAGAATCAAAAAGGCAAGTGCAATATATAACCATCTAGGAAAGGCATTTGTAGGTTAACAAGAATTGTCAACAAAAACAAAATGACAGTATACAATACAGTTTATTGTCCTACTCTCCTCTATGGCAGTGAAACCTGGATCTTAGACCAGTAGAGAATACAGTAGAGTACAGGCAGCTGAAATGAAATATCTAAGAAAAGTAGTAGGGAAAACGAAAAGAGACAAAATCAGAAACACAACAATAAGAGATCAAACCAAAGCAGATGGCATAAAAACTAAGATAGAAACAAATCAATTGAGATTGTTTGGGCATGTAAACAGAATGAATGACAATAGAATAGCTAAATCAGTATACAGTGCTAAAGCCCAAGGTAAAAGACCAAAAGGCAGACCTCAGAGAAAATGGGAAGAAGATATAAAAGAGGCATTGAAGAATACAAATTCAACATTTTTGGAAGGAAACAGAGAATGCCAGGACAGGGCCTCCTGGAGAAAGGTCATCTCGGGCATCTGAACCGACAGGTAGAATGGGACCTGATAAAGAAAGAAAGAAAGACATGATTATGATAATGATGATGATGATGATGATGATGATGATGATGATGATGATGATGATGATGATGAAGACGAATAAGGATAATAAAGATTATGATATAGTAGGCATAATGATGATAATGATGATGATGATGATGAGGAGGATGATGATGATGAAGAGGATGATGAGGATGATGATGACGACGACGAATAAGGATAATAACGATTATGATGCAGTAGGCCTAATGCTGATAATAATGATGATGAAGACGTTTGTATCTGTGCACGTTAGTTATCGATTGGCAGTTTTCTTTCCTACCCAATAGCCCAAGATCACACCAGTTGTGGATGTGAAAATGGAACCAATCTTTAATCAAGACAACGAAAAGAGGTGGCAGAAGAAAAAGAAGTCGATATACATGTAATGATAAGCTAAAAGAGCATCAACAAAGCACGAGAGAGTGAGAGCGAGAGAGAGAGACGAGAGAGAGAGAGAGAGAGAGAGAGAGAGAGAGAGAGAGAGAGAGAGAGAGAGAGAGAGAGAGAGAGAGAGAGACAGACAGACAGACAGACAGACAGACAGACAGACAGACAGACAGAGAGAGAGAGAAAAAAAAGAGAGTGAGAGAGAGAGAGAGAGAGAGAGAGAGAGAGAGAGAGAGAGAGAGAGAGAGAGAGAGAGAGAGAGAGAGAGAGAGAGAGAGAGAGAGAGAGAGAGAGAGAGAGAGAGTCGAAAGTGGGTACAAGGAATCAAGAACAGACAAGGATAAGACGAAACAGAATATATTTATATCGACTTGTTTACATTATTATTTCATGTCGATCATGTGGCAACTTTGCATGCCTTCTCAACATTGCGCGACTTCAAATTTAATTTGACGGAATATCATTGATTCTGAGACTTTTAAAATAAGGAGTATTGCTGTAAGTAAATGCATCCTTGTTAAGAACACATTTATCGTTTCATTATTTTCAATAAAGTGTATTGAGGTACTATTAGGTCTATCTATGTGCTGTTTTGGGCCACGTCATTTTCGACAAGTCTGGCCGGAAGTAATAGTCCCCACAATCACACAATACCAAATATCAGCTCATCTACTTAATACTTCAGTACTTGAAAAGAAAACAATACAACAACATTATCTTCTGCGATATATTCTCATAAATTGAGTTGCCACTTATTTTTAAGTTTTAAAGGAAAAGGAGATCATACTTTCAACTCAAAGATACTTTTTTTTCAAGAAAACGTTACAATCATCGTGAAACCATGTCAGAAACATTTTAGACAACGTTGCCCATGTATCGTCTAAAAGTATCGTAAAAGAAAATGACGATGCTACGATATTCACAATAGTCCTATGGCAGTAAACAAACTTGTAGCTCTGTTTACATCAACCCCGTCTTTGACCTGGCAGGTCTTTGACTTGATGCGGATGATAAGGAGAGATGAATTGTGTTGAATTTTTAAAGGTAAAAACTTTTATCATCAATTTTCAAGTGCATGAAATGTTCATAATAATTGAGATTCAAGGAAAAGCAATCTTTGATTCTTGACACTGGGTAGAGATCTAGATCAATCTATCTAGATTCTAGATCTAGAATCTAGATTCTAGATTAGAAATCTTGTCCAAACCAAAATTTAAAAATGTAAAGCAATTGAAAGTCCATGACACCACTAGATCTAGATAGAACTTTGTATCCTGAGGGATTTGATATCGAAATCATTTCTGCCGGACAATGTTAAACGAACTTATGATTTGTTTATGTTTTAAAAATCTGGTAAATTTCAAATGGACCAAAACACCTAAATTTAGATCTAGTTCAGTAGTAGAGCTAAAATATCAATGCAGATGGTCAGTGGTCAGCTCTGTGCTTGATGCGTCTATTAAAATTCTCTTTACTTCAATAAAAGTAAATGTTGTTTCCATATTTCATTATTTTGATTTCAATATATGTTGGAACATAAAACTACTTAAATATTTCAAGTTTACTTTTTTCTTCAGAAACAATTATTCATTCAGTGCACGGCATCTTATATATATATGCAGTTTTATGCAAATTAGCTTACCTTACTGAAAGATCGCTTTCTTCAGAGCCGTCATATATATACAGCTCAAAGTTCCTCACTCTTAACAGCTTGGCAGAATGGTAAACTTTAGTCCGATGTAATGCTAGCTCATGTCGTACTGTAACTGTCTCGCCATGTGTCTCAGATTTCATGTCTCATTCTGGATGAGTCAGTCTCTTGTTATCAGATGTCTTAGTCTCATACCGTGTCACCTTGTGAGAAAGAGATGGAGAGAGAAGAGAACTAGAGAGAGGGGCAAATTCACATGCTCTATTTTCTTCCTTTCTTTATTCCCACAAAAACCAAGCCCCAACTTTTTATGTCACCCTTTGAAAATAAACCCTCTTCTTATTATGTCCCTTGCTTGGGACCTGACTATGGTACTCCTTCCTGAATCATGTTATATTTAGATCTCTACTTCTTTAACTTAAAGTCATAAGCATAGAGAACAAGCCCAATTTTTTCCTGGTCTCAGAAAAACTACGAGACGGCTTGTAAAGGTGCGAAAACTGCACAATTTGTCTTTACACACTGAATTGACGACACACTCACACGGCCTGAGCTGAAAAGTTCATTCAGTCTGGTTTACTAGATCTATAAGAAGGTCAGGCATTTTTGAAGAATTGATGTCCCAGTGACACAAGGAATGATTCGCCAGGGATATTGTCACCAAATTTTTTAAAAAATGGAAATCATGTGAAAATAAAAGGGGGTTCAGGGGGTCTCTCCTCTGATTATGTAGAACCCAGTGGGGAAAAAAAGGAGGAGGGGTTTCAGGGGTCTCCTCAGGGTAAGGCATGGTGAAAGATTTGAGATTTTTTTTCCCCAATAAACCTATGGTCTAATGTAGTAAACTAATGTGGGTCAAATTTGTATTCATACTACTTGGATTCAACTTCCATTGAAATTTAGTAGATCTAGTTGGCCCATGCAAGATTAGCGTTACTTTGACATGCCATCATTGTTATTATCTATATTAGTTGGCCTATGTAAAATGATCATATCAAGACACTTTTTTGTTGTATTTAAGAGCCTTTGGTTATGTTACATTTCATATTCCATACATAGTTTCCTTAAATGCCGTTACGGCCCATAGAGCCGGAGCCTTTCCTGGTTTCTATAGTGTGAAGTGGAACAGGTAATAATAATCACATCCTACCTAGGACACTAGTCTGATGTAGGTTATTACTCCCAAGCTAGTGCTTGTACCTATTTGCGCTTGGGTAGAGTGGAGGAGAAATGCATGTTAACTCCAGAAGAGTGCAGGCCCTTTATGTAGGGTGTGTTGCAGTTGGCCCGAGAAGTGCACAAGCCCTATATTTAGGGTCATACACCTAAGCTTCTTTAATATTTCTCGTTTGTTGTCTGACGAAGGGTTATACCTGAAACGTCACGTGTTTGTTCTGTCTTTATTAGTGGAGCTGTCACTTATTGTCATATTTCTCTTTCCTTACATGGTTTATGACGTAGTTTGACCGTTGAGTTCATAGTTAAACAACAGCAAATGAGTCTACAATTTATTTTAAGCTTGTGGCTTTCCTGATAGCCTTGTTATCATTCGTCAAAGTGACGCTTTCCCATTCAACACACTTCGTGCAAGCCTAAGGATTTCACGGCTATCACTGCTATTGTTTAGCCCTTAGTTTAAGTTTCTCTTGTTGCAATAACACCTCAATGTGAATTCCTTATTCTTTCAAATTATAGATAATGCATGTTTTATAGGTCTTTTATCATCTGTAAACGTGAACGCATTGTTCAAACTAAGCCTAAATCCTAGCTTCACCCGTTACACACATTCGTTTTTTCATGCAAATGGCTGAGACAACCCCTCACTGTAAGAAAGTCACTTCTGGTAACACCGCAGCTCTACTAGGATTCGACCATGGGACCTCATGATCCCCAGTCCAGCAACCTAACTATTCGCCACCGACGCCACCTCATACATGTCTATTTGATTGTTATTGGCAGCCATATGATTTTTTTTTAAATTGATTTTTTTTTCAGCTAATTTAGACATGCCAAGTACAATGGTAGTGGTTTGAATTGTCTGTATCAAATAATTTTAAAAAACATGCTCAGGACCACCCCCCCCCCCTCCCTCCCCCCATCAATAAAGGATCTCTTTTAATCCTATCTTGTCTTATGGTAAGACAAGAGCAAAATACAGATTAAATCTCCTTGTTTTCAGGTTTGTAGGTAAGTTTAATTTTTATTGGGTTTTTTTCCATTTGCATTTTTTTTCCTTTCGATCTTCTAAAACCTTTTTATTTCATATTGAAATGAGATAGTCCAAAGGAACTAATGTTTTAACAGTAGAGAAAAGGAAGGGTTTCAGGAGTGCCTGCACCACTGATGACATGGATCATGTTATCCAAAATTTCCAGGAAAATATGTTTGAACATAAGGGATGGGAGTACAAGACAAGTATACTATTGTATATCTGATCTATTACAAACTTCCTTTGTACAAATTCTTATGAAGCATACATTATACAGATTTCTGTTTTCTGTCGCTTGACAATTTTTTTGTACGATAGTATTAAATAATTAGTTGTTTTCTTTTGTCATGCCGAGATAAGAGATTTAACTTTTGATGTGGGGATTCATTGTTGGTTTACTTTTTTGTTGCAGAGAGCTTGGTTCAGACATTGTTGTAAGACAACTCTGACGTCAATTTTGACATAAATTTGGCCATTGTTTGCAAGTCTGCTTGGATTTATCTTTTTTTGTAATATAAAAATTATTAAAATGGGTCAAGTTCTTCAAGGTAATTCTGATTTTATGACTCATGATCTTTATACCACTCAAGTTTTCAAATGTTTTTAATGCAAAATGATGAAATGTTTTAGTTAAGACTTTTTTTATGTAAAGAAGGAATACTACTTTTAAAATTGCTGAATAAATGTTACACAGATCATTGCTTGTTAATTTTGTCACCCTCTATATACAAGGGGAATTATATATATATATATGTAACCAATTACAACTTTTTGCTCCTGTTATCAGTTATATGAGGAATTTGCCGGTTAAAATTGATCTGGTATATATAAATGTGTCAAATCACAACTAACAGTTTGATCTTTTGTTTTTGATCTTCTGCCCTCCTAGACTTCAATATTATGGAATAAATCCTCAAGACCTACTGGGCATTCCAGTAACAGACACCTATGATAAGGAAATTGAGGAAGTGAAACATCAGCAGCGAAGGGATTGCTTTCCTGACCTTTCAGAGCTGCCACCAGAATTAGGTAATGAGAAGAATGAAATTAATGGTCTTGCCTGTTTTTCATTTTCTCTCTTCTTCATTTTTCTCCCCTCATTAACTTTTATGTTACATTATTTAATAAAGGAATTATTATTTTTTATGTACAAATTTCGGCAATCTGGCAAGAGCACTATTAAAACAAATTCTTTTGAAGTTTTCGGCGGGAGAGAAATAATTATATCAAATGCAGGAATATAAGACAATGTGCCTGTGGGGTGATCATGTGAGAAAGAAACAAAACTACACGCTGTGATTCAGATGGTCTTTACTTTCTCCCACAGCTTTTTTTATATCCGTCATGTAATGTAAAGCTGCCTAAAATAATGCTTTGTATATAAATTGTACAAGACAGAGTTATTTGTTTGTGAATTTTTGTATTTTACAAGACCCAGGATAAAGCTCTTCAAATTTATCGTGTCAGTTTGGATTGTTTTGTTAAAAAGTATTTGAATAATGTAAAGAACAAGACATTGATTTGTTTATGTTATTTCAGGGTTGGAAATTCTAGGCCATTTAAATGCCACAGATTTATGTCTTGCATCATGTGTCTGGTCTCACCTTGCCAACGATGAACTTCTATGGTTTGGGTATGGAAAAGATATTTTGAGAGAGAGTTGTATTAAGAAAACATTAAACTTGTTCATAAATGAATTTGATGCAATTTATTTGAGTCATTTATTATAAAACATCATAACGTGTGTTTAAAAAGGAATCTGAATTCTCTAAACTTGCCATAACTTCTGTATTTCCCAATAGGATTCAATGAAATTTCACATGCATTCCATCTGAGGAACGACCATATGCAAAATTTGAACATAACACATACAGAATTATGAAATATATTGCATTTAGAAAAAAATCAAGTGATTTTCAAAAAAAAAAGTTAAAATCATACTTCAAAATTTAAAACAAATAGAGAAGAAAAGTCTGTCAAACCTTTTTCTTGTGAAATTAATTCACAACACTAATTCAAATAAATTAAAATGCTAAAATCGTTTTCAAGAAAATCCATTATTGTAATCTATGAATTGTGTGTTCAAGAAAGCCAGCATTAAATTTTTGCCCTTTTCTCTAAAATCTATTGTTTTAAAATGCGCATTATAAAATAGATGTCATCGATTGTTGTGAAAATTGTTAAATGTACGTCCCCGTAACTACATGAGCGATATGAGATGTTTCATAGTGATATATTGAATATTATGAAGCTTACGAACGTTTAGATGAGCTTAGCTTTTTTTAGACACCCAGTATGTGACACACATGTCATAAACATATTGTTCATTTAGATGATTTAGATTTTCTGTTACCTTATTATTTACATCCTAGTTCTTATTCTTGCATTACATACTTTTATTGTTTATTGAAGTATTAGAAAGAAATTTCATTAAGCTGCTTGTAAGTCCTATTTCTTTCCTTTCACTCTTTCACTTCTGTTTCATATTGTTGTTATCTCCTCATTCACCCTGAGATTACCACACATGGTGTATGATGAAATAAAACGAATATATCGTTTTGATGACTGTATTTTATTTTAGATGGTTCAACTCTAAAACTGCTTCTTTATGTTTCTACTTGTTCATAGATTTCTATCTTCACCACTGTGGACTAACTTCTGTCTTTCCTCAGGTTATGCCAAAATCAATGGGCAAGTGTTAGTATTTATAAACGATGCCGTCCACCACACGTTTCCTACAAACAAGTTTTTATGGCCTTAGACGAAGCTTGTCTTACTTTCAATTCGGATCCCAATGAGGTAAGTTGCTCTGTGTTAATGTTTCTGTGTTCCTTCTTTGTCCCATTTTTCATTTCTTTTTTTTTTCTCTCAGAATTCAAGTTTACTTCTTCTTTGGGCTAAAACTGAAGAAAAGAACAAACTTAGAAGTGCCAGTTTTGTATAAAAATGACTGCAATTTTCTCTTTCCTTCTGCCAATCCTAAGAAGAGCATAATGACTATATTTTGTTGTAAACGTTAGTCATGAGGAGTTCTTAAAAGATTTGATTGTTTGCCTTGTTAAATGTTATATACCCATTGCTGCGTATAAAATGTTTTTGTCCTCTAAGGTTTAGTTGTAGTATTTTCAAAGCAAACAAAAAAAAAGAAAGCTATCATTCAAATTTTGTTATTTATACAGATATGCTTTCTTTTTTAAATAATTTTATTTTTATTTTGATAAGTATACCAATGCATTTTTCTTCTGCCACTGATTTTTTAAACCAACTAAAAATCTTTTGTTTCTCTCAGGGAATTCAGTATCTAGTTTCAAGGGTATTTTAGATGACACCCCAATGGAAATAGCCGGTTTCTCAATGGTACATCTAAGCTGTGGGCTGAAAAGAAGTTAGAGTTTGTACAGCAAAGGTATGATTTTGTAACACTTCTGGTTTACTTTTCTCATTATTTACACTGCAAGATAGTGAAGTTTTTCTGATAGTGAATTTAGTATTGAATAGACTTAAAAAATTTTATTTTTTAAAAAATATATCGCTGTTTGCCAATCCAATAGTATTGATTTTATTCATTTATCATACGTTCTTTATTTATCATGGCTTTTATTATTGCTATATATTTCTGAGGCTTTGAGAAATAAGAAAATTTTGAATTCCGCTCATGTTCAAATCTATAACTCCTTTTTCCACAGAGCTGATGTGCTAGAGAGATTAGTGCAGCTTCAAAATTTTAGCAACCAGTTTTTACCAAATGCTCTTAGCAAATTCTTTAAAGAAATTTCGGCACCCAAGGAACAGTGACATACTCTCTGTAATGATAGAAAATTTCTCAGACAGATTCTGTGCCTGTAATCCCTCCATTGGCCTCAGCAAAGGTAAGGAGTAACATCAATTGATAAGTTCTTCATTCTTCTTCATCATGTCTGTGAAAACCCCCGGTCTTGGAGGACCAATACACAGTTACATCTTTTATTGTCCTAGCAAGATCTTCATAGTAGTCTCTAAATGTGTCAATGTATCTTCATAGTAGTCTCTTAAATGTGTCAATGTATCTTCATAGTAGTCTCTTAAATGTGTCAATGTATCTTCATAGTAGTCTCTTAAATGTGTCAATGTATCTTCATAGTAGTCTCTTAAATGTGTCAATGTATTTACATAATAGTCTCTTAAATGTGTCAATGTATTTACATAATAGTCTCTTAAATGTGTCAATGTATTTACATAATAGTCTCTTAAATGTGTCAATGTATTTTCATAGTAGTCTCTTAAATGTGTCAATGTATTTACATAATAGTCTCTTAAATGTGTCAATGTATTTACATAGTAGTCTCTTAAATGTGTCAATGTATCTTCATAGTAGTCTCTTAAGTGTGTTAATGTATATACATAGTAGTCTCTTAAATGTGTCAATGTATCTTCATAGTAGTCTCTTAAATGTGTCAATGTATTTACATAGTAGTCTCTTAAATGTGTCAATGTATCTTCATAGTAGTCTCTTAAATGTGTCAATGTATATACATAGTAATCTCTTAGATGTGTCGATGTATCTTCATAATAGTCTCTTAAATGTGTCAATGTATTTACATAGTCTCTTAAATGTGTCAATGTATCTTCATAGTAGTCTCTTAAGTGTGTTAATGTATCTTCATATAAGTAGTCTCTTAAATGTGTCAATGTATCTTCATAGTAGTCTCTTAAATGTGTCGATGTATTTACATAGTAGTCTCTTAAATGTGTCAATGTATCTTCATAATAGTCTCTTAAATGTGTCAATGTATTTACATAATAGTCTCTTAAATGTGTCAATGTTAACACAAACGATTGTATCTTGACTGAGAGAGTTCCAGATGCGGGTGGCGGATGGAAAAAACGAGTGCACATGGGCGTCTATTTTGGATTTGTGAAATTGTCATTTTTGTTGTTGTTGTGGCTTCTTGTATGTCTCGTTATGTTAATGATATCTTGAAATAGGAAAGTCAATGAGATATGCTTGAAGATTCCCCGAACAATTTGCAGCAAAAAAATGGTAAAATTGAAACGTCATGAGATAAACTGAAATCAAGCATCAACCATAGCAAGAAGTTGCATGAAATTTACTGGTTTTGTGTTTTTTGTGTGTGTGTGTGTGTGTTTTGTTGTATTTTTATTTTGTTTCTTTTGAATTTTTCTTCTTTTTTTAACTGGTCTTGGAATTGTGAGAGAGAAAAAATCTGAAGCTGGAGATGAAAGCTGTCACGGATGGAAATGGATCAGACAAATTAGCAGTGTCCATAATGTGTGGGATAACAGTGGACTTAAAAACTTGGTCACAATCATCATGGTTAACATAACTGGTTATTATGTCTGGGTTGTGAGAGAAGTGCTTTCTTTCAAAATCTGAACCTATTATGCTGGAGTTTTCTTGGCAGTTAGTTTCTTCAAGGCCATTATGGCCTATGGAACCGGAGCTTATCCCATGAAGAGGAACTGGTGATAATAACCACCTCCTGGACAGGACGCTAGTCAGACACAGGTTTTACCCCCAAGTTATTGCTTGTACCCATTTGCACCTGAGTTGAATGGCAGAAGTGCATGTCAAGTGTCTTTCCCAAGGAATATAAAGTCAGAAAGTCAGACATGGCTTTGCTAGGTTTTGAACCCAGGACTTTATGACCCAAGAACAGTAGCCTAACCACTCGGCCACCAGCACCACTTTTTATACTCCACACTTTTATAATTGAATCATACGAGAAAACAAGGCTATCATGCACAAATACTACCTAAAACTAGCTAGCATAAAAGGCTCAATATGGTAAGAAAGATTACCTTTTTTAAAAAAATATTTAAGAATTAATATTCCTCATGAAATCATTTGATCTTCAGGATCAATATTGAATACTGAGTGAAATCAGAAGGTATCACTTTAATTAACTGATTTGATAGTATATTATTGCTTCTCTAAGCTTTAAATTATCTAATTCTTTTGGCCGATTAAACTTAAATATACAATGTATTTCTAATTTCATGAATTCAGATTTAATTCTTTTAACCTGCAAACTACATTTTCTTAATCCTTTTCTCTTCTTTTTTTTTAATCCTCAGATGCAGTATTTGTTCTCTGCTATTCACTAATCATGCTCTCAGTTGACCTATGTAGTCCACATGTGAAGAATAAAATGTCAAAGAGGGAATTCATCAAAAACACCTGCCAGGCAGTGACAGAGGTCAGCAAGGATCTCTTGAGTCACATGTACGACAACATTTACCTGGCTGGCCACGTAGCTCCCAAGAGTGTAACATAACACACGCAGAGGTCTGACGTAACATCACGCCAACTTCTGCAAGAGCCATTCGACTGTCATGAAAGCTCAAGAAACGTGATTTGTGCTTGAAATGGGGTTTTCCATCCATCAAAATCGTTGAGCCAAATTGGAAATGGTTCTGTTTCAACAATGCATTTTAATTCACCTATGAACTAATCTTCTCGGTATTGTCACATCACATGCTATTGTTGTCAAAAGAGATATTAATAAGATTCATTTATCATGATGAACCATAGTTTGAAAGTTTTGTAAGATGAAGAACGATGCAATTATTTATTTATTTTTATTTACATGTTGTAAATTTCTTTTCATAAATTGGTACCATTTGATAGCAACAATGAGAAGTTGTTATTTCTTTCTAATGGGAAATATGTGTACTTCTTTTGGCTGTGAACGATAATGTACACAAAGATACAAAGCATGTCAGCACTAGTCATTGTGATATATTGCACATTACAGAAAAGAAAGAAAGGAATATTATTAAGGATTTTTGGTGTATTACTGTGGTTTGCTTTTGTTTTTTTTTTCAGAGGTTAAGGGAAAGGGGATTGTTTTTTGTTTTGTTGCTTTAGATCATAAATAACTGCCAGAAAATGATGGCATGTTTGTCTTGCCTGAATAGGTTACCGAAAGCAGTCCTTAAAAAAATGTTTTGTTTGTGATTCCCAGATTATTTGTTGCATAATACGCTTACAGATTTTATTTCTGTTCAAGAATGGAGGCAAAGGGTTCCTCATTACCTCAAGTTATTCTCTTGTTTTTCATTATGTCTTCTTGCCTGTTATGTTTTAGTTTAAGGATTTTTCCCCCTTTCAGAACACGAGTTTTTGAGAGAAAAGAAATCAATTCTATTTGTCAAGGAGTACATTGTTTTTAACTACATTTTTTCACCTCTTGAAAAGGATTAGTTAAGATTTTTAATACTCTGTGTGCATTTTTAATGTTATTTTATATGACATCTTAAAATCTGTTTTTTACTGTATTTTTTTCGTCAAGGAAATGTAAACATAAATGTTGGTTGTTTTTTTATATTTTTCTACCTGCAGCAACAGTGATCAAATTTTAGATGTTTTGCGCTTTTTTTATATAACAGCGTTCTTTCAAGTAATACATTGTGAAGAGGACAAATTTTGCCTCAATTCAGTATATTATATATATATATATATATATATATATATATATATATATATATATATATATATATATATATATATATATATATATATATATATATATATATATATATACGTAGTCTTGTCAGTCTTTACCTCTGGTGATAATGCTGCCTAATTGTCGAAATGATAAGATAATGTGATCATGCTATTGATGAAATGAACTCTCATGTGAAATCATGAGTGTGCAAAAAAGCTATGTTGAGTTTTTGTTTGAAGAGGATAATAAAGCTGATGATAAAAGCTTTCATGGCTGACAGGGTGAATGAGTCTGACCCCTTTCAGAACCAGGGACAGCAAAGTGCCGCCTTCTTGACTTTTTTCCCTTTACCTATTTTTTTTAGCCGTCCTATGCCTTTCAACGCTGAGGGGAGATGCAATTTTCTCTCATGGGCTATGTGTACAGCTTCCATCAGAGAAATGTCATGTGACCTCCAGCGTTTCCTCGCTTCCCATGCATTTGTCTCATTCGGGTCTTCCTCTAGCTCTGGTTGGTGATGATCTGTTATTGAACGCTCGAGCCGCAGATTGATTTGGTGGCATTCTAATGATATGACCGAACCATCATATTCTTTGGTTCTCTGTGTACTGTAGACTCCCACAGTCTCCCCGGATGATATTATTTCCTATATTCTGCCTTTCTTCATTACCTTTGCAGCTTTTCTAAGACCTTTCATTTCACAACTTGCTACTTTTTTTGCAATGGCTTATTTAGGGTCTTTGTTTGGCATTGAGAACAATGTTAGTATTAAGACACTGTTGATTGTATATTGTTTGCCTTCATTGTGATGAATGGATGAAAGAGAAATGGAGGCATCATTGGCTCTCTGTGTTAGTGTTTCTATTTCCCTTTCTAATTTTCCATCTTCTGTGAATAGGCTGCCTAAATGCTTAAACTCATCGCTCTGTCCACAGTTGCTAATAATATGAATAATGCCAGCACAAAATGACTTGGACCCTAAAGTATGCAACCTTATAGGATAGGATGCCTTAGGGTCTTATAATGCCTTATGGGACCACAAACTTTGGCATTCAATTAGGGGGGAGGGTCAGGTTGGTGGGAGGGGCTTATTGGTACCCACTGGTGAAAGTTCCTGGGCAGAAGCAACAAGATGAAGTCCTAGAGTTAAGTGAGTTCACCCTTTAACCTTTTAAACCTACAAAGAAAACACACACAAAACCACAGCTGTAAGTTCAAAGTGACATAAACCGACATCTGCTAATATAGGCCCACAGTTCTAGCCGACAGAAACGGACAAGTGACACCCCCTTTTCGTTAGCTCTATGTGGTCACGTAAAGGATGCTTTTGTTATAAATTTAAAATAGAATACAAAATTAAAGGTCAGGGCAGCTTCACATGACCAACTGAAGGTAGTGGCACAGACCGATCGGCATTCTTTGGGAAGATCAGTGGGCAGGAAGTCAGAAAAATGTACAAAAACTGGGTTGCCACAGCAGAGAGGGAAGTTGAATGTACAGAGCAAAATGGCCGCCGCTTCATGTGAACAGGAAAAGTCTAAAGAATTATGATGGTCGCACTTTCAATAGTTGTCTGGCAGTTCAGTGGTTCAGGCCTTTTCACAGGAGAGTGGGGCCATGAAGACATGTAGATTAACTGTTTGATTTTATCATGTATGTGTGGTACTGGTAAAGCAATGCAAAAAGTTGTATTTGCTGTTCAAGGAGAGCTTTAAAGCTAATAGTGGGTGAGAGTGATTAGTTGTGTGTTGGACTCAACTTGCATTATAATGTTTGAATAATTGTGAAAATGGAAATGCTAGTTTTATTATTATATTGTAAGCTTGAAACATTCCCTTGGAATTTGTTTTGTTCAGGTTAAAGATACTTCCTTGATCGAAGAAAAAGACGGGATATTTAATGTGTAATTTTTTCATGTGTATATTTTATTCATGACCCAACGTCGTTTTGACATAAACTAGGTAGGCACTTTGGGTAAATTGAGAAATGTCTTGCTCAAAATCCTGAGATCAATGAACTCATTGGCTTAATTAAGGTTTGACAAACAAAATGCTGAATCACGCAGCTCCAATTGTTCAATTGCATTCTGAAAGAAAAAGAAAAAATTTCATAAAATGAATCCTTGAGAACCATTATTTGGAGGATTTTTTTAAAGGAAAAATTGCAACTGTTATAAATGTAACAAAATGTATCATTATCTCCCTTTATTGAGAAGCTGAAGGTAAGCTGAACAGTTGTCAGAACAGGTTTAATTTTTTATTTGAAAAGAGTCTAGCGAGCTCAGAAAATATTTTTAGTCCATTTATTTTAATTGCAAATCAATAATTTTGTACTGGCTTTATAATGGGTCTTTTTACTATTTGAATGTAGAAGAAGGATCTTGAGAATGTATTTATTTAATAGGCTGTGTTTTTTATTTCTCTTATTCAAGGTTGTAGCTCCTGTGTTTCTTCAGATTTGTTGGTGAGAAGTGTTTGTTTTGTTTTCTTTGTTAGTTGACAAAGCCATAAATTATGTCTTTAGTAATTGGAGTCTGGATTCAACGCTCACACAGACTGTATTTCTGTTGTAATACTAATGTGACAAAATAAACAAATTGATTTTTTATGCCGCATGCCGCACAGCTTTTGGTTAAAGGGAAAGAAAAAAAGAAAAAAATTATGATAGGAATGACTTGTTGTGATATTATAGTTTTCTTTTAAGGTCAATAGTAGCACAGTGGTCTTCACCTAGGAGGCCGGTCCTCCTATGAGGCACTTTGATTATCATGTCCAAGAGGCCACATTGAAAACTTCCAATCTGGCTAAGAATCAGTGTTTTCTTTTGTCAGACAGCTGAATGGTTTACTAAACTCAATGCAATAAAACAAGAAAGTCAGATTTGGATCAGCATTGCTGCGTATCTCTCCATCTGGAACATGCCATTGCACATACATGTTGTAAGTCTAGAAATTACTAGATTCTCTACTAGCCGCTCCAAACCAGTGTCTGTCAGGCTCTTTGATTTTGACATCAGACACTCGCCAGATGAACAAGGCGATTGACATCAGCCTGACACTTACAGAGCATTCACTGTCATTCAAATATCAAGCCAAACACCATAACTGATGTGAACTAGATGCATGATTTCACTGATAAAGCACTGATAATGGTCTGGAGAAAAACTGAATTAAACTTAAGTGTTTGGTGCAAAGGCTACCTGGTGTTGTAATCAATAGAAACTGAGAAGAGGAATATCATTTTCTAAAAATATACATTGCTTCATTCTTTCTAATCCTTATATATGTACATTTTGCTCTCTCTTGTCTTCAGTCTGAGCTCTAGGCCTAAAGATCTAACAAATAAACATTAGGAAATGATTATCTAGGCTATCCATGTGTATTACATGGCATAATGGCACATAAGGTGTAAAAGAAAGGATGGCTGTTATACTAGTGTTTGAAAGAGTTATATTATAAGCGTGAAATTTTGTAATTGTATTATGGTTTTGTAATTTATGAGAGTGCGATACATTACATATCTAAATAACTTTAAATATTTCACATTCACATTGTCAGGTGTTGACACTAACTTATGCTTGTTTTTCTCTCTATCTGTCTCTCATGGTGATTTTCTCACATTGTCTTAAATTTTAATATTGAAATATTTATGAATTCTTATTTATCCTTTCTCATGGGGAGTTGAGAATTGTAAGAAAATAATGATTGGTGAAATATGCATTTACATTGAATATGATTAAGCCTGACCGTCTTAAGTATGAACTCTTTTCACATGTAAGATAGAAAGAGATCAACATTTTAAATATTTAGCAACCTCAGCTTCCCCAGTGTCTTTCATGACGGGGGTTTGCTTAATCTGATTCAGTGTGAAGGCAAATTAATATTTTTATTTTAATCAATCCACCACTAAGGCCACACGTTTATGTATGGGCCTCTTCTAAAGGAAAGTTTAAATCCTTTTGCATAACAGCAGATGCACCCTTTATTTACGTTGAAGTTCACCATTTATGAAATTAGGTCATTAATATAGCACTATTTTTTATATTAATAAGATAGATATTTAAGAAATCGCATCATCAATGTAAATATCATCCGTAGTATATTATTACTAATTGAGATATTGTGCACTTGTTGTCTCACTTGGGATTGTGTTTCATTACTTAATTTTCATGTGGAATTTGTCTCTTCTTCTCTAACCTAGGTTTTAGATTACAGTATTAAGTAGCCCACCAAGACCTGTCACAATTCACAATTCCTCAAGTTGAAGTTGCCCCTTTTCTCTCCTTGAAGTCATACAAAATTAATTTAATATATCTCCAAGTTCTCCTATTACGGGTGTTGTAAAAGAAATTTGCAAAAGTGAATAGTTGAAACGCTTTTCTCCCCTTATTATTTTCAGC
>JAXRKP010002692.1:10000-15000 GCA_037039925.1 Doris montereyensis | reverse complement strand
ATTTTAATAAATAAAAGGTTATGTATTTATCCTCACACTCGGCAATCAATAAATGGGTGAAGCAAGCACAAATATATCCAATCTAAGCTGGCACGAGGACCGTGGAATCTACACTACACTTTTTGTACATTTATCTTTCTATCATGGGTAACGCCAGCTATTTATAGTAGAACATTAGACTATTTCTAGAAATCGGAAATTGCCACACCATTTCGACAGCATTCTCTCACTTTTCAAATCTAATCGAATGGATACTAGGGCACATCAAAACGATTACGTCACAAACTCAATAGGGGTTTACACACACACTATTGTTCATTCACGATAGACAGCTTGTGACCTTTATGTTGTGAAATGTCACCAAAAGTGTATCTGTCTATAATAAGATTAAAACATATACATATACATATACATGAGTGCAGTCCGCGTGGGCACCGACAGATGTCGCGTCTAGCATTCCAGTTTATTTATAGAAATGACTATAGACGATAATTGAGCTTACGCTCAGTGCAACAAAAGTTACACATGTTGTCCAAGTGAGCAAAATAGGGTTAATTTTCGTGTCCAAGGAATCCATGAAAAACTTGAAGTGGGGCTCAAACTCAGTACTTCTGGATCACATGGCAATGCCCAGCAACCACTCATCCATCTTAGCCCCTTTAAAGGATTTAATGATGTTAAAAGTTTATTTATTATCATTCTATATAACCCAATTTGTACAGGTTATACATCTGGGCAAACAGTTCAGTACGATACGTACACAAGGCTTAATATGAAAGGGGAAAACAACCCTATGGCATCATGATACTCCAGGAAAGATGCAAGGCAGATTTATTAAAAAAAAAAAACTTTTTTGCCTTCATATAGCGCGTAAAAGGAAACCGCGTAGATTACGCCTACGCCACGTCTATGCGCAACTTACAATCTGAAAGTGAAAAGAGGAGGGGTGAATTGTATGCCTATCTATCTATCTATCTATCTATATATATATATATATATATATATATATATATATATATATATATATATATATATATAAATATATATATATATATATATATATATATAATATACAATGAGGAGGGGGGGAAGGGGGAGGAACACCTGGTTACCACTAGAATCGATGGGACAAGATCTCGAGGACGACAAAGGAAAAGATTTTGGATAGAATCGCAGGATGGCTGAAAACAAGAAAGTAAATAACCTGACAAGAGTAAGAGTGACCAGCGATTGAGGAGTGTGGAAGAACAAATGATTGCCAACGCTACACAGGAACAGGACAATATTAATAAATGAATATATAATGGCACTGGACTCAGAGGTGCCGACAGGGTTACAACGTCTTATTGAATATGCAGTTAAAGAATTTAAAAAATAAAGATGGATTTATAATTAGTATCCCCGCACAAGTGCGGACTCACTGACTGTACATCCTTTATCACGCAGCAGGCCATTTCATTCAAAATCAAAAGTCCTCTCAACTCTCGGGCCAGCATACAGTACACAAACCTGCCAGGCTTTCCGTATTAACACGCTGACACGATCTGTCTCTATCTAGCTGGGTACTCATTCACACCGGAATCAAGTAAGGAAAGTAGAATGAAGTACCTTTCTTAAGTACAACGTTGTGAAAAAAAAACCACCTGCGCCAGTCGTGGGGGCTTGAACCAGTGCCGTTGTGATTAAAAGCTCTCAGCACTAAGTTACAGCTACAATGCCTCATGATGGTGATGATGTATTTTGTATAGTATGCATAAAGTTCAGAGAAAATCCTCATAATTTCTTTCGATCACGTGCATATTGTGCCACACAAAAAAGTAGTTTTTTTTATTAATTTTTTATTAAAGTAGGCATTTCCTATATAGGCGAACCATTTATCTACCATCTATCTCTCTACCGTCTAGTAAGAAAAATGCTCCACTGTCGGTAAAGTGAGAAAAAAAATCGAGGATTGAGAAATTTATTGTTGTAACAGAAAGTTTCTGTTATAAGCAATTCTGTAATAAAAAGTTCGATCATATAAAGACAAATTAGTGCCGTCCGCGCGGGCATCGATAGGTGTTGTGCCTGACGTTCCAATTTCTTTAGAGAAAGGAATATAATTATAATATACTATCATCAGGAGTTACCCATGTCGTCCACGCTGTCTGTTTGTATAGCATGTACTTATTTATTCCCATATTGTAATTTTCACCCACCAATCTCAGGGTAAAAGGACATCACTGGAACTAATCCCGGATCGTGAGAAAATGAAGATGGAAGTGGACTAGTCACATCCTTAGGATAAATACTAATACCATCCCTAAAATATCCCTCAGATGGACCCCTCCAGAGAACAAGGAAGAGGGTAGCCCTCAAAACGCCTCGAAAAAGAGATGAATCACCACGAGCATAAAAGTAAAAAGTAAGAAAATTCAGAGTAATATCAAACACAGTCATAAGGCCCGCTATGACATGTGGTTTAGAATCAGTGCACTGAAAACACTGAAAATGGGATTTGAATATAATATATATAATCATGCTGTTTTGGACTCTTGGATTAACAGGGAAAGACAAAGAAAGAAATGGAATACACGATGTATCGGCAAAAACCTAGGAGTGGAACCAATAGGATAGAAAATACGTGAATACGGTGTATGAACCATGACGGCTTAGACACATGAAACGAAAGAATGAGAAGTACATAGGTAAAGAGCACTGCAGATGGAAGTACCAAGCGAAGAAAAACGAAAATGGATGGATTGCATAAAAACTGCAAATATAGAGAAATCCGGAGTCAACGGAGAATGATGCATTGGAAATAAATCTGTGGGAAATATCATTCGTTACGACAACCATGCAAACAACGGGACAAGCGGAAAGAAGGGGGGCATCGCAGGTTAATTTGAGAAAAACAGCCAGATGGAATCAACACCAAAAGAACGAACGGAAGGAGGTCGAACCTACCAACATCTCCACACACAGTCTGCCTCCAAGAAAGAAAAAGTTAGTGAATGGGACCGCATTGTGTGGGTCAACACAATGGGAGAATGCAACTGGTAAGTTCTGGTAAAGTAGAATACAATACTAAAGTCAACTCACTGTTATCTATGATCGAGATGACCAGGCTATCTCCATTCAAAGTGGTCAGTACCATACCGTTGGTCAAGCCAACTGACCAGTAGTGTCTACCACTACATGATTTAAGGACATCTGGAAAGATAAAAGCAATGCAAACAATGGCAACAGTGGTCTAAGAATCAATTCATAAATATTTTCATAAGTCATAATTATGTTATGAATGTAAACTATCATATATTCGTATTCTAATTTGTGGCTAAATTAATTCTCTTACTTTCAATTCTTAATGGTTTCTTATTTCTCCAGTTTTTCATACGTAGTGTACAAATGTATTCTAAGTAAGTACTCAGATGATGCGAAACTTGAGATAGGATGCGATACACGCTATCAATTGTGATCCTGGGTAAAGTGCGTTTCTTCTTCTTTCCTAGTTTTATCATTTAGCATAAGTCAAAACATTGAGATACAAAAAATAAGAGAATACTATTCACTTAGAAACCTTTGTCCGACCTATGGACTACGGACATTGAATATCCTCAACATATTCCCTTTGTTTTATTGATTAACTGTGCTTTCTATTTTGGAATGGAAGGCCAAAGGCAAAATTCAAGGCTTTGGTCTTGTTTTTGCCATATAATTAATATTTTCATTGCTATTTCTAAGACTATAGATTAATAGTTGCTCTTTAAAAGCCCCTCTTCATAGAAACTTTAACTCAGAGTACAGGCCTTACTGTAAACGCTCATCATTTTGAATTTACATTCTGTCATTCAATTTTGACTTCAAAATAATGTATTATTTAATTTTGTTTAGTAAGCTTCGATGAGACTGCTTACTTTGATTTTTATCGCCACTTTTTTCCACGGTATGTATTACTACATGGCGGTAAAAATGAATGCAAATAATCACGGCGGTTGAGGATGGGCCCGTGACGATGTATCTGTAAGCAGTCAGATCTAGTTGTAGGCTACATATATTGGGTTTTTTTTATTGGGTTTTTTATACCGATACTAGCAAAGACTCGCCTGAAAGAGCTGAACGATCGTTGATAAGAGCCGAGATATTGCTTCTGATAAGGTCAAAGGCAGCATCGTTTTGGGGCAAAAGAGTGTGAAGGGCCCGCCAGCTGGAAGGATGATAAATGTGGAGACAAAATTTGTTAATTGTGTTTATAGAACATGCATGTATATCTCGTAATAATGGCAATGATTGGATTATGATAGGAACAGAGAGAGAGAGAGAGAGAGAGAGAGAGAGAGAGAGAGAGAGAGAGAGACAGACAGACAGACAGACAGACAGACGAACACGAGACACAGACACAGAGAGACACATTTTTTCTATGTATCGTTCTGTGGATCTCTCTCTCTCTCTTGCGGGGGACTGGATTCAGATACAGAAAGAAAAAGGAAGAAAGTAACGATTGAACGAGAGAAAGAGAGGGATAAGAAGATGTATAGAATAACATAGTATGTAAAAAAAAAAAAAAAAAGAAAGAAAGAAGAAAGAGATTCCAATCAAGATGTAAATAATAGTTTGTTTTTAAATGTATACACTTCACATAACTTAAGAGTTGTCAAGCCTGTATACGTGTGCAGATGTGCAGGAATTAATCATTAGACGTTGAAAGAAAGAAAAGTTATCCTCGAAACATTACGTGCACTTTCCGTCCTTTTTCTCACTTGCTGTCGCGTATCACGTAAAACTAAGACTTACTCACTCATCCAACAAAAATGCGGCCTCTTAACCGGACGCTCTTTTACTATTCTTAGGCGAATACGGAAGCAAAAGGAAAGGATGTATAAGCATGATTTGGAAGAACTTAGAAATGTACGTTTATAGAACATTTTGTTACCCTTCGTGTATCTATTAATCATAACACTAGATATCCGTTACAGCAAACAGGATATTCTGGTAGACTGTTTTCCAGGCATACACCACGA
>JAXRKP010002691.1:0-39870 GCA_037039925.1 Doris montereyensis | reverse complement strand
TTTCTACCGCTTTCTACCTCTTCCTACCTCTTCTTACCGCTTTTTACCTCTTTTTAAACGTTTTTAACCACTTAAACCGGTTTCAACCGCTTTGAACCGCTTTAACCGTAACCGCTTTCAACCACTTTTAACCGGTTTTAACCACTTTAACCGCTTTGAACCGGTTTGAACCACTTTGAATTTTAACCACTTTTGGTTTAAACCGCTTTGAACCGGTTTAAACCGCTTTGATCCGGTTTGAACCGCTTGTAACTGCCTGGAAACCACTTAACCGGTATGAAGTGGTTTGAAGCACTTGAACCGGTTTAAACCGGTTAACTGGTTTGAACCGCTTTGAACCGATTGAAACCGCTTTGACCCGGTTTTAACCGCTTTTAACCGCTTTAAAACCGCTTTGAACCGGTTTTAACCGCTTTTAACCGCTTGAAACCACTTGTAATCAGTTTGAACCGGTTTGAACCCACTAAAACCGGTTTGAACCGTTTTGTACCGCTTGAAACCGCTTTGACCCGGTTTTAACCGCTTTAACCCGCTTTTAACCGGTTTGGGCCGGTTTGAACCACTTTGAACCGGTTTGAACCGAGTTTGAACCACTTTGAACCGGTTTCAACCACTTTGAACCGCTTTGGACGGCTTTAACCCGCTTTTAACCGGTTTGGCCGGTTTGAACCACTTTGAACCGGTTTGAACGGGTTTGAACCACTTTTGAACCGGTTTCAACCACTTTGAACGGCTTTGAACCGGTTTCAACCGCTTTCAAACGCTTTGAACCGCTTTTAACCTATTTTAACTTCTTTTTACCGCTTTTCTACCTCTTTCTACCTCTTGTCCTACCTTGTCTTGTTTGGTCTTGTTTTTTGTCTTTGGTCTTCTTGTTTGCCTTTGATCCTTTTTTGTCTTTGGTCTTCTTTTTTGTCTTTGGTCTTCTTTTTCCTGTCTTTGATCTTCTTCTTTGTCTTTGGTCTTCTTTTTTGTCATTGGTCTTTTTTTCTTGTATTTTGTCCTCTTTCTTGTATTTGGTCTTCTTTTATGTCGGCTTGTCCTGTTCGTCTTTGGTCTTCTTTTTGTCTTTGGTCTTTTTTTGTCCTTGGTCTTGTTTTTGTCTTCTTTCTGTCTACAAAACCATAAATACATGGTCTAGTTCACCGCTTCTAACCGCTTTTAACGAATTTTTTTTCCGCTTCCGCTTTCTACCGCTTTCTACCACTCCGGTTTCCTACCTCTTCTTTTACCGCTTTTTTTTTACCTCTTTTTAAACGTTTTTAACCACTTTTAAAAACCGGTTTCAACCGCTTTCAACCGCTTTCAACCACTTTGAACCGGTTTTAACCACTTTTAACCGCTTTGAACCGGTTTGAACCACTTTGAATCGGTTTAAACCGCTTTGAACCGGTTTAAACCGCTTTGATCCGGTTTTAACCGCTTGTAACTGCCTGAAACCACTTCTAACCGGTATGAAGTGGTTTGAAGCACTTTGAACCGGTTTAAACCGGTTGCAACTGGTTTGAACCGCTTTGAACCGATTGAAACCGCTTTGACCCGGTTTTAACCGCTTTTAACCGCTTTAAACCGCTTTGAACCGGTTTTAACCGCTTTTAACCGCTTGAAACCACTTGTAATCAGTTTGAACCGGTTTGAACCCACTAAAACCGGTTTGAACCGTTTTGTACCGCTTGAAACCGCTTTGACCCGGTTTTAACCGCTTTAACCCGCTTTTAACCGGTTTGGGCCGGTTTGAACCACTTTTGAACCGGTTTGAACCGGTTTGAACCACTTTGAACCGGTTTCAACCACTTTGAACCGCTTTGGACGGCTTTAACCCGCTTTTAACCGGTTTGGCCGGTTTGAACCACTTTGAACCGGTTTGAACGGGTTTGAACCACTTTGAACCGGTTTCAACCACTTTGAACGGCTTTGAACCGGTTTCAACCGCTTTCAAACGCTTTGAACCGCTTTTAACCTATTTTAACTTCTTTTTACCGCTTTTCTACCTCTTTCTACCTCTTTCTACCTTTGCTTGTCCTTGGTCTTCTTTTTCTTGTCTTTGGTCTTGTTTTTTGTCTTTGGTCTTCTTGTTTGCCTTTGATCCTTTTTTGTCTTTGGTCTTCTTTTTTGTCTTTGGTCTTCTTTTCCTGTCTTTGATCTTCTCTTCTTGTCTTTGGTCTTTTTTGTCATTGGTCTTTTTTTCTTGTATTTTGTCATCTTTCTTGTATTGGGTCTTCTTTTATGTCGGCTTGTCCTGTTCGTCTTTGGTCTTCTTTTTTGTCTTTGGTCTTTTTTTGTCCTTGGTCTTGTTTTTTGTCTTCTCTTCTGTCTACAAAACCATAAATACATGGTCCAGTTCACCGCTTCTAACCGCTTTTAACGAAAAATTTTCCGCTTCCGCTTTCTACCGCTTTCTACCTCTTCCTACCTCTTCTTACCGCTTTTTACCTCTTTTTAAACGTTTTTAACCACTTTTCAACCGGTTTCAACCGCTTTGAACCGCTTTTAACCGTCAGTAGCCGCTTTTTACCGGTTTCAACGGCTTTTAGCCGCTTTTTACCGGTTTTAACCGCTTTTAATCGCTTTGAAACACTTTTTATGCGCTTGAAACCGCTTGTAATCGCTTGAAACCGCTTTGAACCGCTTTCAACCGGTTTTAACCGCTTATGACCACTTTAACCCGCTTTTAAACGCTTTTGAACCACTTTGAACCCATTTAAACCGGATTGAACCGCTTTGAACCGCTTTTAACCGCTTTAAACCGCTTTCAACCGCTTTCAACCCATTTGAACCAGTTTTAACCACTTTTAACCGCTTTGAACCGGTTTGAACCACTTTGAACCGGTTTTAACCGCTTTGAACTGCCTGAAACCACTTCTAACCGGTATGAAATGGTTTGAAGCACTTTGAACCGGTTTAAACCGGTTGCAACTGGTTTGAACCGCTTTGAACCGATTGAAACCGCTTTGAACCGGTTTTAACCCACTAAAACCGGTTTGAACCGTTTTGTACCGCTTGAAACCCCTTTGACCCGGTTTTAACCGCTTTTAACCGCTTTAAACCGCTTTGAACCGGTTTTAACCGCTTTAAACCACTTAACCGCTTTAAACCACTTGTAATCAGTTTGAACTGGTTTGGACCGCTTTGAACCGGTTTGAACCGGTTTGAACCGATTATCACCGATTTCTAACCGGTACGAAGAGGTTTGAACCACTTTGAACCGTTTTGAACCGCTTGAAACCGCTTTGACCCGGTTTCAACCGTTTTTAACCGCTTTAAACCAATTTGAACCGGTTTCAACCACTTTGAACCCTTTGACCTGCGTGGAACCGGTTTCAACCACTTTGAACCGATTTGAACCGGTTTGAACCGCTTTGAACCGCTTTTAACCGCTTTGAACCGCTCTTAACTGCTTTCAACAGCTTTTAATCGCTTTGAACCGCTTTAAACCACCTTGAACCGGTTTTAACGACTTTGAACGGGATAAAACCGTTTTGAACCGCTTTTAACCGCTTTGAACAAGTTTCAACCCCTTTCAACCGCTTTCAACCGCTTTAACCCCTTTTTAACCGGTTTGAGCCGGTTTGAACCGCTTTGAACCGCTTTGAACCGTTTTGAACCGGTTTTAACCGCTTTTAACCGCTTTAAACCACTTTGAACCGGTTTGAACCGGTTTGAACCACTTTGAACCGCTTTGGACGGCTTTAACCCGCTTTTAACCGGTTTGGGCCGGTTTGAACCACTTTGAACCGGTTTGAACCGGTTTGAACCACTTTGAACCGGTTTCAACCACTTTGAACCGCTTTGGACGGCTTTAACCCGCTTTTAACCGGTTTGGCCGGTTTGAACCACTTTGAACCGGTTTGAACGGGTTTGAACCACTTTGAACCGGTTTCAACCACTTTGAACGGCTTTGAACCGGTTTCAACCGCTTTCAAACGCTTTGAACCGCTTTTAACCTATTTTAACTTCTTTTACCGCTTTTCTACCTCTTTCTACCTCTTTCTACCTTTGCTTGTCCTTGGTCTTCTTTTCTTGTCTTTGGTCTTGTTTTTTGTCTTTGGTCTTCTTGTTTGCCTTTGATCCTTTTTTGTCTTTGGTCTTCTTTTTTGTCTTTGGTCTTCTTTTCCTGTCTTTGATCTTCTCTTCTTGTCTTTGGTCTTTTTTGTCATTGGTCTTTTTTTCTTGTATTTTGTCATCTTTCTTGTATTGGGTCTTCTTTTATGTCGGCTTGTCCTGTTCGTCTTTGGTCTTCTTTTTTGTCTTTGGTCTTTTTTTGTCCTTGGTCTTGTTTTTTGTCTTCTCTTCTGTCTACAAAACCATAAATACATGGTCCAGTTCACCGCTTCTAACCGCTTTTAACGAATTTTTTTCCGCTTCCGCTTTCTACCGCTTTCTTCTTCCTACCTCTTCTTACCGCTTTTTACCTCTTTTAAACGTTTTTAACCACTTAAAACCGGTTTCAACCGCTTTGAACCGCTTTTAACCGTCAGTAGCCGCTTTTTACCGGTTTCAACGGCTTTTAGCCGCTTTTTACCGGTTTTAACCGCTTTTAATCGTTTTAAACCGCTTGTAATCGCTTTAAACCGCTTTGAACTTTGAACCGGTTTTAACCGCTTTGACCGCTTTAACCCGCTTTTAAACGCTTTTGAACCACTTTGAACCCATTTAAACCGGGTTGAACCGCTTTGAACCGCTTTCAACCGCTTTCAACCGCTTTCAACCACTTTGAACCGGTTTTAACCACTTTTAACCGCTTTGAACCGGTTTGAACCACTTTTGAATCGGTTTAAACCGCTTTGAACCGGTTTAAACCGCTTTGATCCGGTTTTAACCGCTTGTAACTGCCTGAAACCACTTCTAACCGGTATGAAGTGGTTTGAAGCACTTTGAACCGGTTTAAACCGGTTGCAACTGGTTTGAACCGCTTTGAACCGATTGAAACCGCTTTGACCCGGTTTTAACCGCTTTTAACCGCTTTAAACCGCTTTGAACCGGTTTTAACCGCTTTTAACCGCTTGAAACCACTTGTAATCAGTTTGAACCGGTTTGAACCCACTAAAACCGGTTTGAACCGTTTTGTACCGCTTGAAACCGCTTTGACCCGGTTTTAACCGCTTTAACCCACTTTTAACCGGTTTGAACCGGTTTGAACCACTTTGAACCGGTTTGAACCGGTTTGAACCACTTTGAACCGGTTTCAACCACTTTGAACCGCTTTGGACGGCTTTGACCAACGCTTTTAACCGGTTTAACCGGTTTGAACCACTTTGAACATGTTTGAACGGGTTTGAACCACTTTGAACCGGTTTCAACCACTTTGAACGGCTTTGAACCGGTTTCAACCGCTTTCAAACGCTTTGAACCGCTTTTAACCTATTTTAACTTCTTTTTTGACCGGTTTTCTACCTCTTTCTACCTCTTTCTACCTTTGCTTGTCCTTGGTCTTCTTTTTCTTGTCTTTGGTCTTGTTTTTTGTCTTTGGTCTTCTTGTTTGCCTTTGATCCTTTTTGTCTTTGGTCTTCTTTTTTTGTCTTTGGTCTTCTTTTCCTGTCTTTGATCTTCTCTTCTTGTCTTTGGTCTTTTTTGTCATTGGTCTTTTTTCTTGTATTTTGTCATCTTTCTTGTATTTGGTCTTCTTTTATGTCGGCTTGTCCTGTTCGTCTTTGGTCTTCTTTTTTGTCTTTGGTCTTTTTTTGTCCTTGGTCTTGTTTTTTGTCTTCTCTTCTGTCTACAAAACCATAAATACATGGTCCAGTTCACCGCTTCTAACCGCTTTTAACGAATTTTTTTTCCGCTTCCGCTTTCTACCGCTTTCTACCTCTTCCTACCTCTTCTTACCGCTTTTTACCTCTTTTTAAACGTTTTTAACCACTTAAAACCGGTTTCAACCGCTTTGAACCGCTTTTAACCGTCAGTAGCCGCTTTTTACCGGTTGCAACGGCTTTTAGCCGCTTTTTACCGGTTTTAACCACTTTTAACCGCTTTGAACCGGTTTGAACCACTTTGAATCGGTTTAAACCGCTTTGAACCGCTTTAAACCGCTTTGATCCGGTTTTAACCGCTTAACTGAAACCACTTTAACCGGTATGAACGTTTTGAACCACTTTGAACCGGTTTAAACCGGTTGCAACTGGTTTGAACCGCTTTGAACCGATTGAAACCGCTTTGAACCGGTTTTAACCGCTTTTAACCGCTTGAAACCACTTGTTTTAATCAGTTTGAACCACTTGGTTTGAACCCACTTTTAACCGGTTTGAACCGTTTTGTACCACTTGAAACCGCTTTGAACCGGTTTTAACCGCTTTAACCCGCTTTTAACCGGTTTGGGCCGGTTTGAACCACTTTGAACCGGTTTGAACCGGTTTGAACCACTTTGAACCGGTTTCAACCACTTTGAACCGCTTTGGACGGCTTTAACCCGCTTTTAACCGGTTTGGCCGGTTTGAACCACTTTGAACCGGTTTGAACGGGTTTTAACCACTTTGAACCGGTTTCAACCACTTTGAACGGCTTTGAACCGGTTTCAACCGCTTTCAAACGCTTTGAACCGCTTTTAACCTTTTTAACTTCTTTACCGCTTTTTTACCTCTTTCTTTTTCTACCTTTGCTTGTCCTTGCCTTTGATCCTTTTTTGTCTTTGGTCTTCTTTTTTTGTCTTTGGTCTTCTTTTCCTGTCTTTGATCTTCTCTTTTGTCTTTGGTCTTTTTTTGTCATTGGTCTTTTTTTCTTGTATTTTGTCCTCTTTCTTGTATTTGGTCTTCTTTTATGTCGGCTTGTCCTGTTCGTCTTTGGTCTTCTTTTTTGTCTTTGGTCTTTTTTTGTCCTTGGTCTTGTTTTTTGTCTTCTCTTCTGTCTACAAAACCATAAATACATGGTCCAGTTCACCGCTTCTAACCGCTTTTAACGAAAAAATTTTCCGCTTCCGCTTTCTACCGCTTTCTACCTCTTCCTACCTCTTCTTACCGCTTTTTACCTCTTTTTAAACGTTTTTAACCACTTAAACCGGTTTCAACCGCTTTGAACCGCTTTTAACCGTCAGTAGCCGCTTTTTACCGGTTTCAACGGCTTTTAGCCGCTTTTTACCGGTTTTAACCGCTTTTAATCGTTTTAAACCGCTTGTAATCCTTGGTCTTGTTTTTTGTCTTCTTTCTGTCTACAAAACCATAAATACATGGTCCAGTTCACCGCTTCTGAACCGCTTTTAACCCGCTTCCGCTTTCTACCGCTTTCTACCCACCTTTCTTACCGCTTTTTACCTCTTTTTAAACGTTTTTAACCACTTAAAACCGGTTTCAACCGCTTTGAACCGCTTTTAACCGTCAACCGCTTTTTACCGGTTTCAACGGCTTTTAACCGCTTTTTACCGGTTTTAACCGCTTTTAATCGTTTTAAACCGCTTTAAACCGCTTTGAACCGCTTTGAACCGGTTTTAACCGCTTTTTGAAACCGCTTTGAACCGGTTTTGAACCACTTTGAACCGGTTTAAACCACTGAACCGCTTTGAACCGCTTTCAACCGCTTTCAAACGCTTTGAACCACTTTGAACCGGTTTTAACCGCTTTTAACCGGTTTGAACCACTTGAATCTTTGAACCGCTTTTAACCGGTTTAAACCTCCGCCGCTTTCTAACCGGTATGAAGTGGTTTGAACCACTTTGAACCGGTTTAAACCGGTTGCAACTGGTTTGAACCGCTTTGAACCGATTGAAACCGCTTTGACCCGGTTTTAACCGCTTTTAACCGCTTTAAACCGCTTTGAACCGGTTTTAACCGCTTTTAACCGCTTGAAACCACTTGTAATCAGTTTGAACCGGTTTGAACCCACTAAAACCGGTTTGAACCGTTTTGTACCGCTTGAAACCGCTTTGACCCGGTTTTAACCGCTTTTAACCGCTTTGAACCGGTTTTAACCGCTTTTAACCGCTTGAAACCACTTGTAATCAGTTTGAACCGGTTTGAACCACTTTGAACCGATTTCTAACCGGTACGAAGAGGTTTGAACCACTTTGAACCGTTTTGAACCGCTTGAAACCGCTTTGACCCGGTTTCAACCGTTTTTAACCGCTTTAAACCACTTTGAACCACTTTGAACAAGTTTTAACGACTTTGAACCGGTTAGAACCGCTTTGCACCCTTTGAACCGCTTTTAACCGCTTTGAATAAGTTTGAACCGCTTTCAACAGCTTTCAACCGCTTTAACCCCTTTTTAACCGGTTTGAGCCGGTTTGAACCGCTTTGAACCGCTTTGAACCGCTTTGAACCGCTTTGAACCGCTTTGAACCGCTTTCAACCGATTTGAACCGATTTGAACCGGTTTTAACCTCTTTTTACGGCATTTCTACCTCTTTCTACCTTTTCTACCTTTGCTTGTCCTTGGTCTTCTTTTCTTGTGTTTGGTCTTGTTTTTTGTCTTTGGTCTTCTTGTTTGCCTTTGATCCTTTTTTGTCTTTGGTCTTCTTTTTGTCTTTGGTCTTCTTTTCCTGTCTTTGATCTTCTCTTCTTGTCTTTGGTCTTCTTTTTTGTCATTGGTCTTTTTTTCTTGTATTTTGTCCTCTTTCTTGTATTTGGTCTTCTTTTATGTCGGCTTGTCCTGTTCGTCTTTGGTCTTCTTTTTGTCTTTGGTCTTTTTTTGTCCTTGGTCTTGTTTTTTGTCTTCTCTTCTGTCTACAAAACCATAAATACATGGTCTAGTTCACCGCTTCTAACCGCTTTTAACGAATTTTTTCCGCTTCCGCTTTCTACCGCTTTCTACCTCTTCCTACCTCTTCTTACCGCTTTTTACCTCTTTTTAAACGTTTTTAACCACTTAAAACCGGTTTCAACCGCTTTCAACCGCTTTCAACCACTTTGAACCCGGTTTTAACCACTTTTAACCGCTTTGAACCGGTTTGAACCACTTTGAATCGGTTTAAACCACTTTGAACCGGTTTAAACCGCTTTGAACCGGTTTGAACCGCTTGTAACCGCTTTGAACCGGTTTAACCGGTATGAAGTGGTTTGAAGCACTTTGAACCGGTTTAAACCGGTTGCAACTGGTTTGAACCCTTTTAAACCGCTTTGACCCGGTTTTAACCGCTTTAAACCGCTTTAAACCGCTTTGAACCGGTTTTAACCACTTTTAACCGCTTTGAACCACTTGTAATCAGTTTGAACCGGTTTGAACCACTTTTGAACCGTTTTGTACCGCTTGAAACCGCTTTGACCCGGTTTTAACCGCTTTAACCGCTTTTTTAACCGGTTTGAACCGGTTTTGAACCGTTTTGTTTGAACCGGTTTGAACCGGTTTGAACCACTTTGAAACCGGTTTCAACCACTTTGAACCGCTTTGACCACTTTAACCCGCTTTTAACCGGTTTGGCCGGTTTGAACCACTTTGAACCGGTTTGAACCGGTTTGAACCACTTTGAACCGGTTTCAACCACTTTGAACGGTTTTGAACCGGTTTCAACCGCTTTGGACGCTTTGAACCGCTTTTAACCGGTTTTTAACTTCTTTTTACCGCTTTTCTAACCTCTTTCTAACCTCTTTCTACCTTTTCTTGTCCTTGGTTTCTTTTTTGTCTTTGGTCTTGTTTTTTGTCTTTGGTCTTCTTTTTTGCCTTTGATCCTTTTTTGTCTTTGGTTTCTTTTTTGTCTTTGGTCTTTTTCCTGTCTTTGATCTTCTCTTCTTGTCTTTTGGTCTTCGTTTTTTGTCATTGGTCTTTTTTCTTGTATTTTGAACCGCTTGTATTTGGTCTTTTTTATGTCGGCTTGTCCTGTTCGTCTTTGGTCTTTTTTTTGTCTTTGGTCTTTTTTTGTCCTTGGTCTTGTTTTTTGTCTTCTTTCTGTCTACAAAACCATAAATACATGGTCCAGTTTTACCGCTTTGAACCGCTTTTAACGAAAAAACCGCTTCCGCTTTCTACCGCTTTCAACCCTTTGAACCGCTTCTTACCGCTTTTTACCTCTTTTTAAACGTTTTTAACCACTTTGAAACCGGTTTCAACCGCTTTGAACCGCTTTTAACCGTCTTTAACCACCGGTTGGTCTTCTTTTCCGCTTTTTTGGTCTTTTAACCACTTTTAATCGCTTTGAACCAACTTCTTTTTTGTCGGTTTAAACCGTTTGAACCGGTTTAAACCGGTCTTGTCCGGTTTTAACCGCTTGTAACCGCCACTTTTGAACACGCTTTCAACCGGTTTTGGTTTGAACCGTCTTTGAACTTCTTTTTTGTCGCTTTGATGAACCGCTTTAAACCGCTTTGGTCTTGTTTTTTTTCCGCTTTTAACCGCTTGAAACCCTTGAACCACTTTGAACCCATTTTTAAAACCTCTTTTTTTTCGGCTTTTTCTACCCTTTCTTAACCGCTTTTGTACTTGTTTTTTGTTTTTGCTTTGTTTTTCCTTTTGGTCTTCGTTTTTGTCTTTGGTCTTGTTTCAACCACTTTGAACTTCTTGTTTGGTCTTCTTTTTTGCTTGTTTTTTGTCTTTAAGCACTTTGAACTTGGTTTTCTTCTTTTGTTTGCCTTTGATCCTTTTTTTCTTTTTTTGATCTTCTTGGTTTTTGTTTTTTCTTTGGTCTTCTTGTCTTCTTTGGTTTTTTTGTCTTTGGTCTTAAACTTTGGTCTTCTTTTCCTGTCTTTGATCTTCTTTCTTGTCTTTGGTCTTCTTTTTGTCATTGGTCTTTTTTTTCTTGTATTTTGTCCTCTTTCTTGTATTTGGTCTTTTTTTGTCGGCTTGTCCTTTCGTCTTTGGTCTTCTTTTTTTGTCTTTGGTCTTTTTTTGTCCTTGGTCTTGTTTTTTGTCTTCTTTAACTGTCTACAAAACCATAAATACATGGTTTTCACCGCTTCTAACCGCTTTTAACGAATTTTTTTTCCGCTTCCGCTTTCTACCGCTTTCTGCCTGAAACCACTTCTAACCCGCTTGAACCTCTTTGAACCGGTTTTAACCGGTTTTTCAACCGCTTTCAACCGCTTTCAACCACTTTGAACCGGTTTTAACCACTTTGTCCTTTGTTTTGAACCGGTTTGAACCACTTTGAAAAACCGGTTTGAACCGGTTTAAACCGCTTTGATCCGGTTTTAACCGCTTGTAACTGCCTGAAACCACTTCTAACCGGTATGAAGTGGTTTGAAGCACTTTGAACCGGTTTAAACCGGTTGCAACTGGTTTGAACCGCTTTGAACCGATTGAAACCGCTTTGACCCGGTTTTAACCGCTTTTAACCGCTTTAAACCGCTTTGAACCGGTTTTAACCGCTTTTAACCGCTTGAAACCACTTGTAATCAGTTTGAACCGGTTTGAACCCACTAAAACCGGTTTGAACCGTTTTGTACCGCTTGAAACCGCTTTGACCCGGTTTTAACCGCTTTTAACCGCTTTGAACCGGTTTTAACCGCTTTTAACCGCTTGAAACCACTTGTAATCAGTTTGAACCGGTTTGAACCACTTTGAACCGATTTCTAACCGGTACGAAGAGGTTTGAACCACTTTGAACCGTTTTGAACCGCTTGAAACCGCTTTTGACCCGGTTTCAACCGTTTTTAACCGCTTTGAACCACTTTGAACCACTTTGAACAAGTTTTAACGACTTTGAACCGGTTAGAACCGCTTTGCACCGCTTTGAACCGCTTTTAACCGCTTTGAATAAGTTTGAACCGCTTTCAACAGCTTTCAACCGCTTTAACCCCTTTTAACCGGTTTGAACCGGTTTGAACCAGCTTTAACCGCTTTGAACCGCTTTGAACCGCTTTGAACCCGGATTCAACCACTTTGAACCGATTTGAACCGGTTTTAACCTCTTTTACGGCATTTCTACCTCTTTCTACCTTTCTACCTTTGCTTGTCCTTGGTCTTCTTTTCTTGTGTTTGGTCTTGTTTTTTGTCTTTGGTCTTCTTGTTTGCCTTTGATCCTTTTTTGTCTTTGGTCTTCTTTTTTGTCTTTGGTCTTCTTTTCCTGTCTTTGATCTTCTCTTCTTGTCTTTGGTCTTCTTTTTTGTCATTGGTCTTTTTTCTTGTATTTTGTCCTCTTTCTTGTATTTGGTCTTCTTTTATGTCGGCTTGTCCTGTTCGTCTTTGGTCTTCTTTTTTGTCTTTGGTCTTTTTTTGTCCTTGGTCTTGTTTTTTGTCTTCTCTTCTGTCTACAAAACCATAAATACATGGTCCAGTTCACCGCTTCTAACCGCTTTTAACGAATTTTTTTTCCGCTTCCGCTTTCTACCGCTTTCTACCTCTTCCTACCTCTTCTTACCGCTTTTTACCTCTTTTTAAACGTTTTTAACCACTTAAAACCGGTTTCAACCGCTTTGAACCGCTTGTAAGCGTCAGTTTTTTACCGGTTTCAACGGCTTTTACCGCTTTTTACCGGTTTTAACCGCTTTTAATCGCTTTGAACCACTTTTAATCGCTTTAAACCGCTTTTGAACCGCTTTGAACCGGTTTGAACCGGTTTGAACCGCTTATGACCGCTTTAACCGGTACCTTTTGAACCACTTTGAACCGAAACCGCTTGAACCGGTTTGAACCGCTTTTTAACCGCTTTCAACCGCTTTTTGAACCGGTTTTAACCGCTTTTAACCGCTTTGAACCGGTTTGAACCACTTTGAACCGGTTTTAACCGCTTTGAACCGCCTTTTAAACCGAACCACTTTAAACCGCTTTGAACCGATTGAAACCGCTTTGAACCGGTTTTAACCACTTTTTGTAACCGCTTTGAAACCGGTTTGAACCGCTTTGAACCGGTTTTAACCGCTTTGAACCGAAACCACTTCTAACCGGTTTGAACCGGTTTTAACCACTTTTAACCGGTTTAAACCGGTTGCAACTGGTTTGAACCACTTTGAACCGAACTTTGAACCGGATAAACCGGTTTGAACCGCTTTTAACCGCTTTAAACCGCTTTGAACCGGTTTTAACCGCTTTTAACCGCTTTAAACCACTTGTAATCAGTTTGAACCGGTTTGAACCAACTAAAACCGGTTTGAACCGTTTTGTACCGCTTGAAACCGCTTTGACCCGGTTTTAACCGCTTTTAACCGCTTTGAACCGGTTTGAACCGCTTGAAACCACTTGAACCGGTTTGAACCGGTTTGAACCACTTTGAACCGATTTGGTTTTGAACCGCTTTCAACCGTTTTTAACCGGTTTAAACCACTTTGAACCACTTTGAACAAGTTTTAACGACTTTGAACCGGTTTGAACCGCTTTGCACCGCTTTGAACCGGTTTTAACCACTTTGAACCGCTTTGAACCGCTTTGGACCTTTTTTTCGCTTTAACCCCTTTTTTAACCGGTTTGGCTTTGGTTTGAACCGCTTTGAACCGGTTTGAACGGGTTTGAACCACTTTGAACCGGTTTCAACCACTTTGAACCGATTTTGAACCGGTTTCAACCGCTTTCAAACGCTTTGAACCGCTTTTAACCTATTTTAACTTCTTTTTACCGCTTTTCTACCTCTTTCTACCTCTTTCTACCTTTGCTTGTCCTTGGTCTTCTTTTCTTGTCTTTGGTCTTGTTTTTTGTCTTTGGTCTTCTTGTTTGCCTTTGATCCTTTTTTGTCTTTGGTCTTCTTTTTTGTCTTTGGTCTTCTTTTCCTGTCTTTGATCTTCTCTTCTTGTCTTTGGTCTTTTTTGTCATTGGTCTTTTTTTCTTGTATTTTGTCATCTTTCTTGTATTGGGTCTTCTTTTATGTCGGCTTGTCCTGTTCGTCTTTGGTCTTCTTTTTTGTCTTTGGTCTTTTTTTGTCCTTGGTCTTGTTTTTTGTCTTCTCTTCTGTCTACAAAACCATAAATACATGGTCCAGTTCACCGCTTCTAACCGCTTTTAACGAATTTTTTCCGCTTCCGCTTTCTACCGCTTTCTACCTCTTCCTACCTCTTCTTACCGCTTTTTACCTCTTTTTAAACGTTTTTAACCACTTAAAACCGGTTTCAACCGCTTTGAACCGCTTTTAACCGTCAGTAGCCGCTTTTTACCGGTTTCAACGGCTTTTAGCCGCTTTTTACCGGTTTTAACCGCTTTTTGTATCGTTTTAAACCGCTTGTAATCCTTTTCTTGTTTTTTTGTTTTCTTTCTCTCTGTCTACAAAACCATAAATACATGGTCCAGTTCACCGCTTCTAACCGCTTTTAACGATTTTTTTCCGCTTCCGCTTTCTACCGCTTTCTACCTCTTCCTACCTCTTCTTACCGCTTTTACCTCTTTTTAAACGTTTTTAACCACTTTCAACCGGTTTCAACCGCTTTGAACCGCTTTTTTTAACCGCTTTTTACCGGTTTCAACGGCTTTGAACCGCTTTTTACCGGTTTTAACCGCTTTTAATCGTTTTAAACCGCTTCTAATCGCTTTAAACCGGTTTGAACCGCTTTGAACCGGTTTTAACCGCTTTTGACCGCTTTAACCCGCTTTTAAACGCTTTTGAACCACTTTGAACCCATTTAAACCGGGTTGAACCGCTTTGAACCGCTTTCAACCGCTTTCAACCGCTTTCAACCACTTTGAACCGGTTTTAACCACTTTTAACCGCTTTGAACCGGTTTGAACCACTTTGAACCGGTTTAAACCGCTTTGAACCGGTTTAAACCGCTTTGATCCGGTTTTAACCGCTTGTAACTGCCTGAAACCACTTCTAACCGGTATGAAGTGGTTTGAAGCACTTTGAACCGGTTTAAACCGGTTGCAACTGGTTTGAACCGCTTTGAACCGATTGAAACCGCTTTGACCCGGTTTTAACCGCTTTTAACCGCTTTAAACCGCTTTGAACCGGTTTTAACCGCTTTTAACCGCTTGAAACCACTTGTAATCAGTTTGAACCGGTTTGAACCCACTAAAACCGGTTTGAACCGTTTTGTACCGCTTGAAACCGCTTTGACCCGGTTTTAACCGCTTTTAACCGCTTTGAACCGGTTTTAACCGCTTTTAACCTCTTGAAACCACTTGTAATCAGTTTGAACCGGTTTGAACCACTTTGAACCGATTTCTAACCGGTACGAAGAGGTTTGAACCACTTTGAACCGTTTTGAACCGCTTGAAACCGCTTTGACCCGGTTTCAACCGTTTTTAACCGCTTTAAACCACTTTGAACCACTTTGAACAAGTTTTAACGACTTTGAACCGGTTAGAACCGCTTTGCACCGCTTTGAACCGCTTTTAACCGCTTTGAATAAGTTTGAACCGCTTTCAAGAGCTTTCAACCGCTTTAACCCCTTTTTAACCGGTTTGGGCCGGTTTGAGCCGGTTTGAACCGCTTTGAACCGCTTTGAACCGCTTTGAACCGCTTTGAACCGCTTTGAACCGGATTCAACCACTTTGAACCGGTTTTAACCTCTTTTACGGCATTTCTACCTCTTTCTACCTTTCTACCTTTGCTTGTCCTTGGTCTTCTTTTCTTGTGTTTGGTCTTGTTTTTTGTCTTTGGTCTTCTTGTTTGCCTTTGATCCTTTTTTGTCTTTGGTCTTCTTTTTTGTCTTTGGTCTTCTTTTCCTGTCTTTGATCTTCTCTTCTTGTCTTTGGTCTTCTTTTTTGTCATTGGTCTTTTTTTCTTGTATTTTGTCCTCTTTCTTGTATTTGGTCTTCTTTTATGTCGGCTTGTCCTGTTCGTCTTTGGTCTTCTTTTTTGTCTTTGGTCTTTTTTTGTCCTTGGTCTTGTTTTTTGTCTTCTCTTCTGTCTACAAAACCATAAATACATGGTCAGTTCACCGCTTCTAACCGCTTTTAACGAATTTTTTTTTCCGCTTCCGCTTTCTACCGCTTTCTGCCTCTTCCTACCTCTTCTTACCGCTTTTTACCTCTTTTTGAACGTTTTTAACCACTTAAAACCGGTTTCAACCGCTTTCAACCGCTTTCAACCGTTTGAACCGGTTTTAACCACTTTTAACCGCTTTGAACCGGTTTGAACCACTTTGAATCGGTTTGCTTTGAACCGGTTTAAACCGCTTTGATCCGGTTTGAACCGCTTGTAACTGCCTTCAACCACTTCTAACCGGTATGAACCGGTTTGAAGCACTTTGAACCGGTTTAAACCGGTTGCAACTGGTTTGAACCGCTTTGAACCGATTGAAACCGCTTTGAACCGGTTTTAACCGCTTTTCCGCTTTAAACCGCTTTGAACCGGTTTTAACCGTTTGAACCGCTTTGAAACCACTTTAATTTTGAACCGGTTTGAACCCACTTTTTTTTGAACCGTTTTGTACCGCTTGAAACCGCTTTGAACCGGTTTTAACCGCTTTTAACCCGCTTTTAACCGGTTTGGGCCGGTTTGAACCACTTTGAACCGGTTTGAACCGGTTTGAACCACTTTGAACCGGTTTCAACCACTTTGAACCGCTTTGACGGCTTTTAACCCGCTTTTAACCGGTTTGGCCGGTTTGAACCACTTTGAACCGGTTTGAACGGGTTTGAACCACTTTGAACCGGTTTCAACCACTTTGAACGGCTTTGAACCGGTTTCAACCGCTTTCAAACGCTTTGAACCGCTTTTAACCTATTTTAACTTCTTTTTTTGGCTTTTCTACCTCTTTCTACCTCTTTCTACCTTTGCTTGTCCTTGGTCTTCTTTTCTTGTCTTTGGTCTTGTTTTTTGTCTTTGGTCTTCTTGTTTGCCTTTGATCCTTTTTGTCTTTGGTCTTCTTTTTTGTCTTTGGTCTTCTTTTCCTGTCTTTGATCTTCTCTTCTTGTCTTTGGTCTTTTTTGTCATTGGTCTTTTTTTCTTGTATTTTGTCCTCTTTCTTGTATTTGGTCTTCTTTTATGTCGGCTTGTCCTGTTCGTCTTTGGTCTTCTTTTTTGTCTTTGGTCTTTTTTTGTCCTTGGTCTTGTTTTTTGTCTTCTCTTCTGTCTACAAAACCATAAATACATGGTCCAGTTCACCGCTTCTAACCGCTTTTAACGAATTTTTTCCGCTTCCGCTTTCTACCGCTTTCTACCTCTTCCTACCTCTTCTTACCGCTTTTTACCTCTTTTTAAACGTTTTTAACCACTTTAAACCGGTTTCAACCGCTTTTTTAACCGTCAGTTCTTTTTTACCGGTTTCAACCACTTTGAACCGGTTTTAACCGTTTAACCGCTTTGAACCGCCTTTTTTTACCGGTTTCAACCGGTTTTAACCGCTTTAACTGCCTTTTAAACCACTTCTAACCGGTATGAAGTGGTTTGAATCGCTTTGAACCGGTTTAAACCGGTTGCAACTTTTTGAACCGCTTTGAACCGATTGAAATCGCTTTTACCCGGTTTTAACCGCTTTTTTCTAACCGCTTTAAACCGCTTTGAACCGGTTTTAACCGCTTTTAACCGCTTGAAACCACTTTAATCAGTTTGAACCGGTTTGAACCCACTTTTTTGGTTTGAACCGTTTTGTACCGCTTTGAACCGCTTTGACCCGGTTTTTAACCGCTTTAACCCGCTTTTAACCGGTTTGGGCCGGTTTGAACCACTTTGAACCGGTTTGAACCGGTTTGAACCACTTTGAACCGGTTTCAACCACTTTGAACCGCTTTGGACGGCTTTTAACCGCTTTTAACCGGTTTGGCCACTTTGAACCACTTTGAACCGGTTTGAACGGGTTTGAACCACTTTGAACCGGTTTCAACCACTTTGAACGGCTTTGAACCGGTTTCAACCGCTTTCAAACGCTTTGAACCGCTTTTAACCTATTTTAACTTCTTTTTACCGCTTTTCTACCTCTTTCTACCTCTTTCTACCTTTGCTTGTCCTTGCCTTTGATCCTTTTTTGTCTTTGGTCTTCTTTTTTGTCTTTGGTCTTCTTTTCCTGTCTTTGATCTTCTCTTCTTGTCTTTGGTCTTCTTTTTTGTCATTGGTCTTTTTTCTTGTATTTTGTCCTCTTTCTTGTATTTGGTCTTCTTTTATGTCGGCTTGTCCTGTTCGTCTTTGGTCTTCTTTTTTGTCTTTGGTCTTTTTTTAACCTTGGTCTTGTTTTTTGTCTTCTTTCTGTCTACAAAACCATAAATACTTTGTCCGGTTCACCGCTTCTAACCGCTTTTAACGAATTTTTTTTTCCGCTTCCGCTTTCTACCGCTTTCTACCTCTTCCTACCTTTTCTTACCGCTTTTTACCTCTTTTTAAACGTTTTTAACCACTTAAAACCGGTTTCAACCGCTTTCAACCGCTTTCAACCACTTTGAACCGGTTTTAACCACTTTTAACCGCTTTGAACCGGTTTGAACCACTTTGAATCGGTTTAAACCGCTTTGAACCGGTTTAAACCGCTTTGATCCGGTTTTAACCGCTTGTAACTGCCTGAAACCACTTCTAACCGGTATGAAGTGGTTTGAAGCACTTTGAACCGGTTTAAACCGGTTGCAACTGGTTTGAACCGAACCGATTGAAACCGCTTTGACCCGGTTTTAACCGCTTTTAACCGCTTTAAACCGCTTTGAACCGGTTTTAACCGCTTTTAACCGCTTGAAACCACTTGTAATCAGTTTGAACCGGTTTGAACCCACTAAAACCGGTTTGAACCGTTTTGTACCGCTTGAAACCGCTTTGACCCGGTTTTAACCGCTTTTAACCGCTTTGAACCGGTTTTAACCGCTTTTAACCGCTTGAAACCACTTGTAGTTTGAACCGGTTTGAACCACTTTGAACCGATTTCTAACCGGTACGAAGAGGTTTGAACCACTTTGAACCGTTTTGAACCGCTTGAAACCGCTTTGACCCGGTTTCAACCGTTTTTAACCGCTTTAAACCACTTTGAACCACTTTGAACAAGTTTTAACGACTTTGAACCGGTTAGAACCGCTTTGCACCGCTTTGAACCGCTTTTAACCGCTTTGAATAAGTTTGAACCGCTTTCAACCGCTTTCAACCGCTTTAACCGGTTTTTAACCGGTTTGAACCGGTTTGAACCGCTTTGAACCGCTTTGAACCGCTTTGAACCGCTTTGAACCGATTCAACCACTTTGAACCACTTTGAACCGGTTTTAACCTCTTTTTACGGCATTTCTACCTCTTTCTACCTTTCTACCTTTGCTTGTCCTTGGTCTTCTTTTCTTGTGTTTGGTCTTGTTTTTTGTCTTTGGTCTTCTTGTTTGCCTTTGATCCTTTTTTGTCTTTGGTCTTCTTTTTTGTCTTTGGTCTTCTTTTCCTGTCTTTGATCTTCTCTTCTTGTCTTTGGTCTTCTTTTTTGTCATTGGTCTTTTTTCTTGTATTTTGTCCTCTTTCTTGTATTTGGTCTTCTTTTATGTCGGCTTGTCCTGTTCGTCTTTGGTCTTCTTTTTTGTCTTTGGTCTTTTTTTGTCCTTGGTCTTGTTTTTTGTCTTCTCTTCTGTCTACAAAACCATAAATACATGGTCCAGTTCACCGCTTCTAACCGCTTTTAACGAATTTTTTTTTCCGCTTCCGCTTTCTACCGCTTTCTACCTCTTCCTACCTCTTCTTACCGCTTTTTACCTCTTTTTAAACGTTTTTAACCACTTAAAACCGGTTTCAACCGCTTTGAACCGCTTGTAAGCGTCAGTAGCCGCTTTTTACCGGTTTCAACGGCTTTAACCGCTTTTTACCGGTTTTAACCACTTTTAATCGCTTTGAACCACTTTTATGCGTTTTAAACCGCTTGTAATCGCTTGAAACCGCTTTTTTTGACCACTTTAACCCGCTTTCAAACGCTTTTGAACCACTTTGCCCATTGAAACCGGTTTGAACCCCTTTGAACCGCTTTTTGAACCGCTTTCAACCGCTTTCAACCACTTTGAACCGGTTTTAACCGCTTTTAACCGCTTTCAACCGGTTTGAACCACTTTGAACCGGTTTTAACCGCTTTGAAACCACTTCTAACCGGTATTCTGGTTTGAACCACTTTGAACCGGTTTAAACCGGTTTCAACTGGTTTGAACCGCTTTGAACCGATTGAAACCACTTTGAACCGGTTTTAACCCACTTTTGAACCGTTTTGTACCGCTTTGAAACCGCTTTGAACCGGTTTTAACCGCTTTTAACCGCTTTGAACCGGTTTAAACCGCTTTGAACCGGTTTTAACCGCTTTAACTGCCTGAAACCACTTCTAACCGGTATGAAGTGGTTTGAACCACTTTGAACCGGTTTAAACCGGTTGCAACTGGTTTGAACCGCTTTGAACCGATTGAAACCGCTTTGACCCGGTTTTAACCGCTTTTAACCGCTTTAAACCGCTTTGAACCGGTTTTAACCGCTTTTAACCGCTTGAAACCACTTTAATCAGTTTGAAAACCGGTTTGAACCGTTTTGTTTGAAACCGCTTTGACCCGGTTTTAACCGCTTTTGAACCGCTTTGAACCGGTTTTAACCGCTTTTCACCGATTTTAAACCACTTTAATCAGTTTGAACCGGTTTGAACCACTTTGAACCGATTTCTAACCGGTACGAAGAGGTTTGAACCACTTTGAACCGTTTTGAACCGCTTGAAACCGCTTTGACCCGGTTTCAACCGTTTTTTTGAAACGCTTTAAACCACTTTGAACCACTTTGAACAAGTTTTAACGACTTTGAACCGGTTAGAACCGCTTTGCACCGCTTTGAACCGCTTTTAACCGCTTTGAATAAGTTTGAACCGCTTTCAACAGCTTTCAACCGCTTTAACCCCTTTTTAACCGGTTTGGGCCGGTTTGAACCGGTTTGAACCGCTTTGAACCGCTTTGAACCGCTTTGAACCGCTTTGAACCGCTTTGAACTTTGAACCGGATTCAACCGGTTCAAACCGCTTTGAACCGCTTTTAACCGTTTTAACCTCTTTTTACCGCTTTTCTACCTCTTTCTACCTTTCTACCTTTGCTTGTCCTTGGTCTTCTTTTCTTGTGTTTGGTCTTGTTTTTTGTCTTTGGTCTTCTTGTTTGCCTTTGATCCTTTTTTGTCTTTGGTCTTCTTTTTTGTCTTTGGTCTTCTTTTCCTGTCTTTGATCTTCTCTTCTTGTCTTTGGTCTTCTTTTTTGTCATTGGTCTTTTTTTCTTGTATTTTGTCCTCTTTCTTGTATTTGGTCTTCTTTTATGTCGGCTTGTCCTGTTCGTCTTTGGTCTTCTTTTTTGTCTTTGGTCTTTTTTTGTCCTTGGTCTTGTTTTTTGTCTTCTCTTCTGTCTACAAAACCATAAATACATGGTCCAGTTCACCGCTTCTAACCGCTTTTAACGAATTTTTTTTCCGCTTCCGCTTTCTACCGCTTTCTACCTCTTCCTACCTCTTCTTACCGCTTTTTACCTCTTTTTAAACGTTTTTAACCACTTAAACCGGTTTCAACCGCTTTGAACCGCTTTTAACTCAGTAGCTTTTTTTTCAACGGCTTTTAGCCGCTTTTTACCGGTTTTAACCACTTTTAATCGCTTTGAACCTTGGTCTTGTTTTTTGTCTTCTTTGTAATCTACAAAACCATAAATAACCCAGTTCAACCGGTTATAACCGCTTTTAACGAAATTTTTTTCCGCCCGCTTTCTAAACGCTTTCTGAACCTCTTTGAACCCATTTTAACCTTTTTGAACGTTTTTAACCGCTTAAAACCGGTTTCAACCGCTTTGAACCACTTTTAACCGTCAGTAGCCGAACCGGTTTCAACGGCTTTTACCGCTTTCACCGGTTTTAACCGCTTTTAATCGGTTTTAAACCGCTTGTAATCGCTTTAAACCGCTTTGAACCGCTTTGAACCGGTTTTAACCGCTTTTGACCGCTTTAACCCGCTTTTAAACGCTTTTGAACCACTTTGAACCCATTTAAACCGGGTTGAACCGCTTTGAACCGCTTTCAACCGCTTTCAACCGCTTTCACCACTTTGAACCGGTTTTAACCACTTTTAACCGCTTTGAAACCGGTTTGAACCACTTTGAACCGGTTTAAACCGCTTTGAACCGGTTTAAACCGCTTTGATCCGGTTTTAACCGCTTGTAACTGCCTGAAACCACTTCTAACCGGTATGAAGTGGTTTGAAGCACTTTGAACCGGTTTAAACCGGTTGCAACTGGTTTGAACCGCTTTGAACCGATTGAAACCGCTTTGACCCGGTTTTAACCGCTTTTAACCGCTTTAAACCGCTTTGAACCGGTTTTAACCGCTTTTAACCGCTTGAAACCACTTGTAATCAGTTTGAACCGGTTTGAACCCACTAAAACCGGTTTGAACCGTTTTGTACCGCTTGAAACCGCTTTGACCCGGTTTTAACCGCTTTTAACCGCTTTGAACCGGTTTTAACCGCTTTTAACCTCTTGAAACCACTTGTAATCAGTTTGAACCGGTTTGAACCACTTTGAACCGATTTCTAACCGGTACGAAGAGGTTTGAACCACTTTGAACCGTTTTGAACCGCTTGAAACCGCTTTGACCCGGTTTCAACCGTTTTTAACCGCTTTAAACCACTTTGAACCACTTTGAACAAGTTTTAACGACTTTGAACCGGTTAGAACCGCTTTGCACCGCTTTGAACCGCTTTTAACCGCTTTGAATAAGTTTGAACCGCTTTCAAGAGCTTTCAACCGCTTTAACCCCTTTTTAACCGGTTTGGGCCGGTTTGAGCCGGTTTGAACCGCTTTGAACCGCTTTGAACCGCTTTGAACCGGAAACCGCTTTGAACCGCTTTGAACCGGATTCAACCACTTTGAACCGGTTTTAACCTCTTTTTACGGCATTTCTACCTCTTTCTACCTTTCTACCTTTGCTTGTCCTTGGTCTTCTTTTCTTGTGTTTGGTCTTGTTTTTTGTCTTTGGTCTTCTTGTTTGCCTTTGATCCTTTTTTGTCTTTGGTCTTCTTTTTTGTCTTTGGTCTTCTTTTCCTGTCTTTGATCTTCTCTTCTTGTCTTTGGTCTTCTTTTTTGTCATTGGTCTTTTTTTCTTGTATTTTGTCCTCTTTCTTGTATTTGGTCTTCTTTTATGTCGGCTTGTCCTGTTCGTCTTTGGTCTTCTTTTTTGTCTTTGGTCTTTTTTGTCCTTGGTCTTGTTTTTTGTCTTCTCTTCTGTCTACAAAACCATAAATACATGGTCCAGTTCACCGCTTCTAACCGCTTTTAACGAATTTTTTCCGCTTCCGCTTTCTACCGCTTTCTACCTCTTCCTACCTCTTCTTACCGCTTTTTACCTCTTTTTAAACGTTTTTAACCACTTAAAACCGGTTTCAACCGCTTTCAACCGCTTTCAACCACTTTGAACCGGTTTTAACCACTTTTAACCGCTTTGAACCGGTTTGAACCACTTTGAATCGGTTTTAACCGCTTTGAACCGGTTTAAACCGCTTTGATCCGGTTTTAACCGCTTGAACTCCTGAAACCACTTCTAACCGGTTGAAGTGGTTTGAAGCACTTTGAACCGGTTTAAACCGGTTGCAACTGGTTTGAACCGATTGAAACCGTTCGACCCGGTTTTAACCGCTTTTAACCGCTTTTTTGTCGCTTTGAACCGGTTTTAACCGCTTTTAACCGCTTGAAACCACTTGTAATCAGTTTGAACCGGTTTGAACCCACTTTTTTGTACCGCTTGAAACCGCTTTGACCCGGTTTTAACCGCTTTAACCGCTTTTTTACCGGTTTTAACCGGTTTGAAACCATTGAAATACCGGTTTGAACCACTTTGAACCGGTTTCTAACCGCTTTTAACCCGAACCGGTTTGCTTTCCGGTTTGAACCGCTTTCTACCGGTTTTGAACCGGGTTTGAACCACTTTGAACCGCCAACCGCTTAACCACTTTGACCGTTTGAACCGGTTTCAACCGCTTTCAAACGCTTTGAACCGCTTTGAACCTTCAACCACTTTGAACCGGTTTTTTTAACCTCTTTTTACGGCATTTCTACCTCTTTCTACCTTTTCTACCTTTGCTTGTCCTTGGTCTTCTTTTCTTGTGTTTGGTCTTGTTTTTTGTCTTTGGTCTTCTTGTTTGCCTTTGATCCTTTTTTGTCTTTGGTCTTCTTTTTTTGTCTTTGGTCTTCTTTTCCTGTCTTTGATCTTCTCTTCTTGTCTTTGGTCTTTTTTGTCATTGGTCTTTTTTCTTGTATTTTGTCCTCTTTCTTGTATTTGGTCTTCTTTTATGTCGGCTTGTCCTGTTCGTCTTTGGTCTTCTTTTTTGTCTTTGGTCTTTTTTTGTCCTTGGTCTTGTTTTTTGTCTTCTCTTCTGTCTACAAAACCATAAATACATGGTCCAGTTCACCGCTTCTAACCGCTTTTAACGAATTTTTTTTCCGCTTCCGCTTTCTACCGCTTTCTACCTCTTCCTACCTCTTCTTACCGCTTTTTACCTCTTTTTAAACGTTTTTAACCACTTAAAACCGGTTTCAACCGCTTTGAACCGCTTTAACCGTCAGTAGCCGCTTTTACCGGTTTCAACGGCTTTTAGCCGCTTTTTACCGGTTTTAACCACTTTTAATCGTTTTGAACCACTTTTAATCGTTTTAAACCGCTTGAACCGCTTTGAACCGGTTTAACCGCTTTATGACCGCTTTAACCCGCTTTTAAACGCTTTTGAACCACTTTGAACCCATTGAAACCGGATTGAACCCCTTTGAACCGCTTTTAACCGCTTTCAACCGCTTTCAACCACTTTGAACCGGTTTTAACCACTTTTAACCGCTTTCAACCGGTTTGAACCACTTTGAACCGGTTTTAACCGCTTTTAACTGCCTGAAACCACTTTAACCGGTATGAAGTGGTTTGAAGCACTTTGAACCGGTTTAAACCGGTTTCAACTGGTTTGAACCGCTTTGAACCGATTGAAACCACTTTGAACCGGTTTTAACCCACTTTCAACCGGTTTGAACCGTTTTGTTTGAAACCGCTTTGACCCGGTTTTAACCGCTTTTAACGGTTTAAACCGCTTTGATCCGGTTTTAACCGCTTTTAACTGCCTGAAACCACTTCTAACCGGTATGAAGTGGTTTGAAGCACTTTGAACCGGTTTAAACCGGTTGCAACTGGTTTGAACCGCTTTGAACCGATTGAAACCGCTTTGACCCGGTTTTAACCGCTTTTAACCGCTTTAAACCGCTTTGAACCGGTTTTAACCGCTTTTAACCGCTTGAAACCACTTGTAATCAGTTTGAACCGGTTTGAACCCACTAAAACCGGTTTGAACCGTTTTGTACCGCTTGAAACCGCTTTGACCCGGTTTTAACCGCTTTTAACCGCTTTGAACCGGTTTTAACCGCTTTTAACCGCTTGAAACCACTTGTAATCAGTTTGAACCGGTTTGAACCGATTTTGAACCGGTACGAAGAGGTTTGAACCACTTTGAACCGTTTTGAACCGCTTGAAACCGCTTTGACCCGGTTTCAACCGTTTTTAACCGCTTTAAACCACTTTGAACCACTTTGAACAAGTTTTAACGACTTTGAACCGGTTAGAACCGCTTTGCACCGCTTTGAACCGCTTTTAACCGCTTTGAATAAGTTTGAACCGCTTTCAACAGCTTTCAACCGCTTTAACCCCTTTTTAACCGGTTTGAACCGGTTTGAACCGGTTTGAACCGCTTTGAACCGCTTTGAACCGCTTTGAACCGCTTTGAACCGCTTTGAACCGGATTCAACCACTTTGAACCGATTTGAACCGGTTTTAACCTCTTTTAACGGCATTTCTACCTCTTTCTACCTTTCTACCTTTGCTTGTCCTTGGTCTTCTTTTCTTGTGTTTGGTCTTGTTTTTTGTCTTTGGTCTTCTTGTTTGCCTTTGATCCTTTTTTGTCTTTGGTCTTCTTTTTTGTCTTTGGTCTTCTTTTCCTGTCTTTGATCTTCTCTTCTTGTCTTTGGTCTTTTTTGTCATTGGTCTTTTTTTCTTGTATTTTGTCATCTTTCTTGTATTTGGTCTTCTTTTATGTCGGCTTGTCCTGTTCGTCTTTGGTCTTCTTTTTTGTCTTTGGTCTTTTTTTGTCCTTGGTCTTGTTTTTTGTCTTCTCTTCTGTCTACAAAACCATAAATACATGGTCCAGTTCACCGCTTCTAACCGCTTTTAACGAATTTTTTTTTCCGTTTCCGCTTTCTACCGCTTTCTACCTCTTCCTACCTCTTCTTACCGCTTTTTACCTCTTTTTAAACGTTTTTAACCACTTAAAACCGGTTTCAACTTGCTTTGAACCGCTTTTAACTTTTCAGTAGCCGCTTTTTACCGGTTTCAACGGCTTTTTTTTTTTTACCGGTTTTAACCGCTTTAATCGTTTTGAACCGCTTTTTTGCTTGTTTTTTGTCTTCTCTTCTGTCTACAAAACCATAAATACATGGTCCAGTTCACCGCTTCTAACCGCTTTTAACGAATTTTTTCCGCTTCCGCTTTCTACCGCTTTCTACCTCTTCCTACCTCTTCTTACCGCTTTTTACCTCTTTTTAAACGTTTTTAACCACTTAAAACCGGTTTCAACCGCTTTGAACCGCTTTTAACCGTCAGTAGCCGCTTTTTTACCGGTTTCAACGGCTTTTAAACTTTTTACCGGTTTTAACCGCTTTTAATCGTTTTAAACCGCTTGTAATCGCTTTAAACCGCTTTGAACCGCTTTGAACCGGTTTTAACCGCTTTTGACCGCTTTAACCCGCTTTTAAACGCTTTTGAACCACTTTGAACCCATTTAAACCGGGTTGAACCGCTTTGAACCGCTTTCAACCGCTTTCAACCAACCACTTTGAACCGGTTTTAACCACTTTTAACCGCTTTGAACCGGTTTGAACCACTTTGAACCGGTTTAAACCGCTTTGAACCGGTTTAAACCGCTTTGATCCGGTTTTAACCGCTTTTAACTGCCTGAAACCACTTCTAACCGGTATGAAGTGGTTTGAAGCACTTTGAACCGGTTTAAACCGGTTGCAACTGGTTTGAACCGCTTTGAACCGATTGAAACCGCTTTGACCCGGTTTTAACCGCTTTTAACCGCTTTAAACCGCTTTGAACCGGTTTTAACCGCTTTTAACCGCTTGAAACCACTTGTAATCAGTTTGAACCGGTTTGAACCCACTAAAACCGGTTTGAACCGTTTTGTACCGCTTGAAACCGCTTTGACCCGGTTTTAACCGCTTTAACCGCTTTGAACCGGTTTTAACCGCTTTTAACCGCTTGAAACCACTTGTAATCAGTTTGAACCGGTTTGAACCACTTTGAACCGATTTCTAACCGGTACGAAGAGGTTTGAACCACTTTGAACCGTTTTGAACCGCTTGAAACCGCTTTGACCCGGTTTCAACCGTTTTTAACCGCTTTAAACCACTTTGAACCACTTTGAACAAGTTTTAACGACTTTGAACCGGTTTGAACCGCTTTGCACCGCTTTGAACCGCTTTTAACCGCTTTGAATAAGTTTGAACCGCTTTCAAGAGCTTTCAACCGCTTTAACCCTTTTAACCGGTTTGAACCGGTTTGAACCGAACCGCTTTGAACCGCTTTGAACCGCTTTGAACCGCTTTGAACCGCTTTGAACCGGATTCAACCACTTTGAACCGGTTTTAACCTCTTTTTTACGGCATTTCTACCTCTTTCTACCTTTCTACCTTTGCTTGTCCTTGGTCTTCTTTTCTTGTGTTTGGTCTTGTTTTTTGTCTTTGGTCTTCTTGTTTGCCTTTGATCCTTTTTTGTCTTTGGTCTTCTTTTTTGTCTTTGGTCTTCTTTTCCTGTCTTTGATCTTCTCTTCTTGTCTTTGGTCTTCTTTTTTGTCATTGGTCTTTTTTTCTTGTATTTTGTCCTCTTTCTTGTATTTGGTCTTCTTTTATGTCGGCTTGTCCTGTTCGTCTTTGGTCTTCTTTTTTGTCTTTGGTCTTTTTTTGTCCTTGGTCTTGTTTTTTGTCTTCTCTTCTGTCTACAAAACCATAAATACATGGTCCAGTTCACCGCTTCTAACCGCTTTTAACGAATTTTTTTCCGCTTCCGCTTTCTACCGCTTTCTACCTCTTCCTACCTCTTCTTACCGCTTTTTACCTCTTTTTAAACGTTTTTAACCACTTAAAACCGGTTTCAACCGCTTTCAACCGCTTTCAACCACTTTGAACCGGTTTTAACCACTTTTAACCGCTTTGAACCGGTTTGAACCACTTTTTTAATCGGTTTAAACCACTTTGAACCGGTTTAAACCGCTTTGATCCGGTTTTAACCGCTTGTAACTGCCTGAAACCACTTCTAACCGGTATGAACCGGTGGTTTGAACCACTTTGAACCGGTTTAAACCGGTTGCAACTGGTTTGAACCGCTTTGAACCGATTGAAACCGCTTTGACCCGGTTTTAACCGCTTTTTTAACCGCTTTTAACCGCTTTAAACCGCTTTGAACCGGTTTTAACCGCTTTTAACCGCTTGAAACCACTTGTAATCAGTTTGAACCGGTTTGAACCCACTTTGAACCGGTTTGAACCGTTTTGTACCGCTTGAAACCGCTTTGAACCGGTTTTAACCGCTTTAACCGCTTTGAACCGGTTTTAACCGCTTTGAACCGCTTTGAAACCACTTGAAATCGGTTTGAACCGGTTTGAACCATTTTGAACCGGTTTCAACCACTTTGAACCGTTTTGAACCGCTTTAAACCCGACTTTTCAACCGGTTTGGCCCGCTTTAAACCACTTTGAACCACTTTGAACCGGTTTGAAACCGGTTAGAACCGCTTTGCACCGCTTTGAACCGCTTTTAACCGCTTTGAATAAGTTTGAACCGCTTTCAAGAGTTTCAACCACTTTGAACCCCTTTAACCGATTTGAGCTTTGAACCGGTTTCAACCGCTTTTGAACCGCTTTGAACCGCTTTTTCAACCTTTGAACCAGTTTTAACTTCTTTTTACCGCTTTTCTACCTCTTTCTACCTTTTTCTACCTTTGCTTGTCCTTGGTCTTCTTTTCTTGTCCGGTCTTGTTTTTTGTCTTTGGTCTTCTTGTTTGCCTTTGATCCTTTTTTGTCTTTGGTCTTCTTTTTTGTCTTTGGTCTTCTTTTCCTGTCTTTGATCTTCTCTTCTTGTCTTTGGTCTTCTTTTTTGTCATTGGTCTTTTTTTCTTGTATTTTGTCCTCTTTCTTGTATTTGGTCTTCTTTTATGTCGGCTTGTCCTGTTCGTCTTTGGTCTTCTTTTTTGTCTTTGGTCTTTTTTGTCCTTGGTCTTGTTTTTTGTCTTCTCTTCTGTCTACAAAACCATAAATACATGGTCTAGTTCACCGCTTCTAACCGCTTTTAACGAATTTTTTTTTCCGCTTCCGCTTTCTACCGCTTTCTACCTCTTCCTACCTCTTCTTACCGCTTTTTACCTCTTTTTAAACGTTTTTAACCACTTAAAACCGGTTTCAACCGCTTTCAACCGCTTTCAACCACTTTGAACCGGTTTTAACCACTTTTAACCGCTTTGAACCGGTTTGAACCACTTTGAATCGGTTTAAACCGCTTTTGAACCGGTTTAAACCGCTTTGATCCGGTTTTAACCGCTTGTAACTTGTCCTGAAACCACTTCTAACCGGTTTGAAGTGGTTTGAACCGTCTTGGTTTAAACCGTTTGCAACTGGTTTGAACCGCTTTGAACCGATTGAAACCGCTTTGACCCGGTTTTAACCGCTTTAACCGCTTTAAACCGCTTTGAACCGGTTTTAACCGCTTTTAACCGCTTGAAACCACTTGTAATCAGTTTGAACCGGTTTGAACCCACTAAAACCGGTTTGAACCGTTTTGAACCGTTTGAAACCGCTTTGACCCGGTTTTAACCGCTTTAACCTTTTTTAACCGGTTTGGGCCGGTTTGAACCACTTTGAACCGGTTTGAACCGGTTTGAACCACTGAACCGGTTTCAACCACTTTGAACCGCTTTGGAACCGCTTTAACCCGCTTTTAACCGGTTTGGCCGGTTTGAACCACTTTGAACCGGTTTGAACCGGTTTGAACCGTTTGAACCGGTTTCAACCACTTTGAAACCGCTTTGAACCGGTTTTTTTAACCGCTTTTTACCGCTTTCTACCTCTTTCTAACTTTTCTACCTTTGCTTGTCCTTGGTCTTTTCTTGTCTTTGGTCTTGTTTTTTGTCTTTGGTCTTCTTGTTTGCCTTTGATCCTTTTTTGTCTTTGGTCTTCTTTTTTGTCTTTGGTCTTCTTTTCCTGTCTTTGATCTTCTTTTTGTCTTTGGTCTTCTTTTTTGTCATTGGTCTTTTTTTCCTGTATTTTGTCCTCTTCTTGTATTTGGTCTTCTTTTATGTCGGCTTGTCCTGTTCGTCTTTGGTCTTCTTTTTTTGTCTTTGGTCTTTTTTTGTCCTTGGTCTTGTTTTTTGTCTTCTTTCTGTCTACAAAACCATAAATACATGGTCTTTCACCGCTTCTAACCGCTTTTAACGAATTTTTTCCGCTTCCGCTTTCTACCGCTTTCTACCTCTTCCTACCTCTTCTTACCGCTTTTTACCTCTTTTTAAACGTTTTTAACCACTTAAAACCGGTTTCAACCGCTTTGAACCGCTTGTAAGCGTCAGTAGCCGCTTTTTACCGGTTTCAACGGCTTTTAGCTTTTTACCGGTTTTAACCACTTTTAATTTGAACCGCTTTGAAACCGCTTTTAATCGCTTTAAAACCGCTTTGAACCGCTTTCAACCGGCTTTCCGGTTTTAAACCTTTTGCTTTGAAACCGGATTTTTGAACCGCTTTAACCGCTTTCAACCGCTTTGAAACCACTTTAACCGGTTTGAAGTGGTTTAACCACTTAACCGGTTTAAACCGGTTTCAACCGGTTTGAACCGCTTTGAACCGATTGAAACCGCTTTGAACCGGTTTTAACCGCTTTTAACCGCTTTAAACCGCTTTGAACCGGTTTTAACCGCTTTTAACCGCTTGAAACCACTTGTAATCAGTTTGAACCGGTTTGAACCCACTAAAACCGGTTTGAACCGTTTTGTACCGCTTGAAACCGCTTTGAACCGGTTTTAACCGCTTTTAACCGCTTTGAACCGGTTTTAACCGCTTTTAACTGCTTGAAACCACTTCTTGTGAATCAGTTTGAACCGGTTTGAACCACTTTGAACTTTTTCTTGGTACGAAGAGGTTTGAACCACTTTGAACCGTTTTGAACCGTTGAAACCGCTTTTTTCAACCGTTTTTAACCGCTTTAAACCACTTTGAACCACTTTGAACAAGTTTTTGACTTTGAACCGGTTAGAACCGCTTTGAACCGCTTTGAACCGCTTTTAACCGCTTTGAATAAGTTTGAACCGCTTTCAAGAGCTTTCAACCGCTTTAACCCCTTTTTAACCGATTTGAGCCGGTTTGAACCGCTTTGAACCGCTTTCAACCGCTTTGAACCGCTTTGAACCGCTTTGAACCGGATTCAACCACTTTGAACCGGTTTTAACCTCTTTTTTACGGCATTTCTACCTCTTTCTACCTTTCTACCTTTGCTTGTCCTTGGTCTTCTTTTCTTGTGTTTGGTCTTGTTTTTTGTCTTTGGTCTTCTTGTTTGCCTTTGATCCTTTTTTGTCTTTGGTCTTCTTTTTTGTCTTTGGTCTTCTTTTCCTGTCTTTGATCCTCTTCTTGTCTTTGGTCTTCTTTTTTGTCATTGGTCTTTTTTTAACCATTTTGTCCTCTTTCTTGTATTTGGTCTTCTTTTATGTCGGCTTGTCCTGTTCGTCTTTGGTCTTCTTTTTTGTCTTTGGTCTTTTTTTGTCCTTGGTCTTGTTTTTTGTCTTCTTTCTGTCTACAAAACCATAAATACATGGTCTAGTTCACCGCTTCTAACCGCTTTTAACGAATTTTTTTTTCCGCTTCCCGCTTTCTACCGCTTTCTACCTCTTCCTACCTCTTCTTACCGCTTTTGAACCTCTTTTTAAACGTTTTTAACCACTTAAAACCGGTTTCAACCGCTTTCAACCGCTTTCAACCACTTTGAACCGGTTTTAACCACTTTTAACCGCTTTGAACCGGTTTGAACCACTTTGAATCGGTTTAAACCGCTTTGAACCGGTTTAAACCGCTTTGATCCGGTTTGAACCGCTTGTAACTGCCTGAAACCACTTCTAACCGGTATGAAGTGGTTTGAAACCACTTTGAACCGGTTTAAACCGGTTGCAACTGGTTTGAACCGCTTTGAACCGATTGAAACCGCTTTGACCCGGTTTTAACCGCTTTTAACCGCTTTAAACCGCTTTGAACCGGTTTTAACCGCTTTTAACCGCTTGAAACCACTTTAATCAGTTTGAACCGGTTTGAACCCACTAAAACCGGTTTGAACCGTTTTGTACCGCTTGAAACCGCTTTGACCCGGTTTTAACCGCTTTAACCCGCTTTTAACCGGTTTGGGCCGGTTTGAACCACTTTGAACCGGTTTGAACCGGTTTGAACCACTTTGAACCGGTTTCAACCACTTTGAACCGCTTTGGACGGCTTTAACCCGCTTTTAACCGGTTTGGCCGGTTTGAACCACTTTGAACCGGTTTGAACGGGTTTGAACCACTTTGAACCGGTTTCAACCACTTTGAACGGCTTTGAACCGGTTTCAACCGCTTTCAAACGCTTTGAACCGCTTTTAACCTATTTTAACTTCTTTTTACCGCTTTTCTACCTCTTTCTACCTCTTTCTACCTTTGCTTGTCCTTGGTCTTCTTTTCTTGTCTTTGGTCTTGTTTTTTGTCTTTGGTCTTCTTGTTTGCCTTTGATCCTTTTTTGTCTTTGGTCTTCTTTTTTGTCTTTGGTCTTCTTTTCCTGTCTTTGATCTTCTCTTCTTGTCTTTGGTCTTTTTTGTCATTGGTCTTTTTTCTTGTATTTTGTCATCTTTCTTGTATTGGGTCTTCTTTTATGTCGGCTTGTCCTGTTCGTCTTTGGTCTTCTTTTTTGTCTTTGGTCTTTTTTTGTCCTTGGTCTTGTTTTTTGTCTTCTCTTCTGTCTACAAAACCATAAATACATGGTCCAGTTCACCGCTTCTAACCGCTTTTAACGAATTTTTTTTCCGCTTCCGCTTTCTACCGCTTTCTACCTCTTCCTACCTCTTCTTACCGCTTTTTACCTCTTTTTAAACGTTTTTAACCACTTAAAACCGGTTTCAACCGCTTTGAACCGCTTTTAACCGTCAGTAGCCGCTTTTTTTTGCAACGGCTTTTAGCCGCTTTTTACCGGTTTTAACCACTTTTAACCGCTTTGAACCGGTTTGAACCACTTTGAATCGGTTTAAACCGCTTTTTTAAACCGCTTGTAATCCGGTTTGAAACCGCTTTGTCCGGTTTTAACCTGCCTGAAACCACTTCTAACCGGTATGAAGTGGTTTGAACCACTTTGAACCGGTTTAAACCGGTTGCAACTGGTTTTAACCGCTTTGAACCGATTGAAACCGCTTTGAACCGGTTTTAACCGCTTTTAACCGCTTTAAACCGGTTTGAACTTTGAACCGGTTTTAACCGCTTTTAACCGCTTGAAACCACTTGTAATCAGTTTGAACCGGTTTGAACCCAACTTTGAACCGGTTTGAACCGTTTTGTACCGCTTGAAACCGCTTTGAACCGGTTTTAACCGCTTTAACCCGCTTTTAACCGGTTTGAACCGGTTTGAACCACTTTGAACCGGTTTGAACCGGTTTGAACCACTTTGAACCGGTTTCAACCACTTTGAACCGCTTTGGACGGCTTTAACCCGCTTTTAACCGGTTTGGCCGGTTTGAACCACTTTGAACCGGTTTGAACGGGTTTGAACCACTTTGAACCGGTTTCAACCACTTTGAACGGCTTTGAACCGGTTTCAACCGCTTTCAAACGCTTTGAACCGCTTTTAACCTATTTTAACTTCTTTTTTCCGCTTTTCTACCTCTTTCTACCTCTTTCTACCTTTGCTTGTCCTTGCCTTTGATCCTTTTTTGTCTTTGGTCTTCTTTTTTGTCTTTGGTCTTCTTTTCCTGTCTTTGATCTTCTTTCTTGTCTTTGGTCTTCTTTTTTGTCATTGGTCTTTTTTTCTTGTATTTTGTCCTCTTTTCTTGTATTTGGTCTTCTTTTATGTCGGCTTGTCCTGTTCGTCTTTGGTCTTCTTTTTTGTCTTTGGTCTTTTTTTTGTCCTTGGTCTTGTTTTTTGTCTTCTTCTGTCTACAAAACCATAAATACATGGTCTAGTTCACCGCTTCTAACCGCTTTTAACGAATTTTTTTTTCCGCTTCCGCTTTCTACCGCTTTCTACCTCTTCCTACCTCTTCTTACCGCTTTTTACCTCTTTTTAAACGTTTTTAACCACTTAAAACCGGTTTCAACCGCAACCGCTTTGAACCGCTTTCAACCACTTTGAACCGGTTTTAACCGGTTTTAACCGCTTTGAACCGGTTTGAACCACTTTGAATCGGTTTAAACCGCTTTAATCCGGTTTAAACCGCTTTGATCCGGTTTTAACCGCTTGAACCGCCTGAAACCACTTCTAACCGGTATGAAGTGGTTTGACCACTTTAACCGGTTTAAAACCGGTTGCAACTGGTTTGAACCACTTTGAACCGATTGAAACCGCTTTGACCCGGTTTTAACCGCTTTTAACCGCTTTAAACCGCTTTGAACCGGTTTTAACCGCTTTGAACCGCTTGAAACCACTTGTAATCAGTTTGAACCGGTTTGAACCCACTAAAACCGGTTTGAACCGTTTTGTACCGCTTGAAACCGCTTTGACCCGGTTTTAACCGCTTTTAACCGCTTTGAACCGGTTTTAACCGCTTTTAACTGCTTGAAACCACTTGTAATCAGTTTGAACCGGTTTGAACCACTTTGAACCGATTTCTAACCGGTACGAAGAGGTTTGAACCACTTTGAACCGTTTTGAACCGCTTGAAACCGCTTTGACCCGGTTTCAACCGTTTTTAACCGCTTTAAACCACTTTGAACCACTTTGAACAAGTTTTAACGACTTTGAACTTTTAGAACCGCTTTGCAAACCGCTTTTAACCGCTTTGAATAAGTTTGAACCGCTTTCAAGAGCTTTCAACCGCTTTAACCCCTTTTTAACCGGTTTGAGCCGGTTTGAACCGCTTTGAACCGCTTTGAACCGCTTTGAACCGCTTTGAACCGCTTTGAACCGGATTCAACCACTTTGAACCGATTTGAACCGGTTTTAACCTTTTTTACGGCATTTCTACCTCTTTCTACCTTTCTACCTTTGCTTGTCCTTGGTCTTCTTTTCTTGTGTTTGGTCTTGTTTTTTGTCTTTGGTCTTCTTGTTTGCCTTTGATCCTTTTTTGTCTTTGGTCTTCTTTTTTGTCTTTGGTCTTCTTTTCCTGTCTTTGATCTTCTCTCTTGTCTTTGGTCTTCTTTTTGTCATTGGTCTTTTTTTCTTGTATTTTGTCCTTTTCTTGTATTTGGTCTTCTTTTATGTCGGCTTGTCCTGTTCGTCTTTGGTCTTCTTGTCTTTGGTCTTTTTTGTCCTTGGTCTTGTTTTTTGTCTTCTTTCTGTCTACAAAACCATAAATACATGGTCTAGTTCACCGCTTCTAACCGCTTTTAACGAATTTTTTTTCCGCTTCCGCTTTCTACCGCTTTCTACCTCTTCCTACCTCTTCTTACCGCTTTTTACCTCTTTAAACGTTTTTAACCACTTAAAACCGGTTTCAACCGCTTTGAACCGCTTGTAAGCGTCAGTAGCCGCTTTTTACCGGTTTCAACGGCTTTTAACCGCTTTTTACCGGTTTTAACCACTTTTAATCGCTTTGAACCACTTTTATGCGTTTTAAACCGCGCTTGAAACTACTTTCTTTGGTTTGCTTATGACCGCTTTAACCCGCTTTTAAACGCTTTTGAACCACTTTGAACCCATTGAAACCGGATTGAACCCCTTTGAACCGCTTTTAACCGTCTTTCAACCGCTTTCAACCACTTTGAACCGGTTTTAACCGCTTTTAACCGCTTTCAACCGGTTTGAACCACTTTGAACCGGTTTTAACCGCTTTTAACTGCCTGAAACCACTTCTAACCGGTATGAAGTGGTTTGAAGCACTTTGAACCGGTTTAAACCGGTTTTTGGTTTGAACCGCTTTGAACCGATTGAAACCACTTTGAACCGGTTTTAACCCACTAAAACCGGTTTGAACCGTTTTGTACCGCTTGAAACCGCTTTGAACCGGTTTTAACCGCTTTTAACCGAAATTTTTTTCCGGTTTAAACCGCTTTGAACCGGTTTTAACCGCTTTTAACCGCTTGAAACCACTTTTTAACCGGTATGAAGTTTTGAATCGCTTTTAACCGGTTTAAACCGGTTGCAACTGGTTTGAACCGCTTTGAACCGATTGAAACCGCTTTGACCCGGTTTTAACCGCTTTAACCGCTTTAAACCGCTTTGAACCGGTTTTAACCGCTTTTAACCGCTTGAAACCACTTGTAATCAGTTTGAAACCGCTTTGAACGCACTAAAACCGGTTTGAACCGTTTTGAACTTTGAAACCGCTTTGACCCGGTTTTAACCGCTTTTAACCGCTTTGAACCGGTTTCAACCGCTTTTAACCGCTTGAAAACCACTTGTATCAGTTTGAACCGGTTTGAACCACTTTGAACCGCTTTTAACCGGTTTTAACCACTTTGAACTTTGAACCCTTTGGTTTCAACCGTTTTTAACCGCTTTAAACCACTTTGAACCACTTTGAACAAGTTTTAACGACTTTGAACCGGTTAGAACCGCTTTGCACCGCTTTGAACCGCTTTTAACCACTTTGAATAAGTTTGAAACCGCTTTCAACAGCTTTCAACCGCTTTAACCCTTTTTTAACCGGTTTGAACCGGTTTTAACCGCTTAACCGCTTTGAACCGCTTTGAACCGGTTTGAACCACTTTGAACCGGTTTTAACCGCTTTGAACCGCCTTTGAACCGGATTCAACCCTTTCAAGTGCTTTGAACCGCACTTTGAACCGGTTTTAACCTCTTTTACGGCATTTCTACCTCTTTCTACCTTTTCTACCTTTGCTTGTCCTTGGTCTTCTTTTCTTGTGTTTGGTCTTGTTTTTTGTCTTTGGTCTTCTTGTTTGCCTTTGATCCTTTTTGTCTTTGGTCTTCTTTTTGTCTTTGGTCTTCTTTTCCTGTCTTTGATCTTCTTTCTTGTCTTTGGTCTTCTTTTTTGTCATTGGTCTTTTTTTCTTGTATTTTGTCCTCTTTCTTGTATTTGGTCTTCTTTTATGTCGGCTTGTCCTGTTCGTCTTTGGTCTTCTTTTTTGTCTTTGGTCTTTTTTTGTCCTTGGTCTTGTTTTTTGTCTTCTCTTCTGTCTACAAAACCATAAATACATGGTCCAGTTCACCGCTTCTAACCGCTTTTAACGAAATTTTTTCCGCTTCCGCTTTCTACCGCTTTCGCCTCTTCCTACCTCTTCTTACCGCTTTTTACCTCTTTTTAAACGTTTTTAACCACTTAAAACCGGTTTCAACCGCTTTGAACCGCTTGGTAGCCGCTTTTACCGGTTTCAACGGCTTTTAGTCGCTTTTTACCGGTTTTAACCACTTTTAATCGTTTTGACCATTGAACCACTTATGCGTTTTAAACAGTTCACCGCTTCTAAATACGCTTTTAATCCGCTTTGAACCGCTTTCAACCGGGTCCTAACCGCTTTGACCGCTTTTTACCTCTTTTTAAACGTTTTTAACCACTTTGAACCGGTTTCAACCGGTTTGAACCGCTTTGAACCGCTTTTTACCGCTTTCAACGGCTTTTAGCCGCTTTTTACCGGTTTTAACCGCTTTTAATCGCTTTGAACCACTTTTATGCGTTTTAAACCGGTTTAATCGCTTTGAACCGGGTTTAACCGCTTTTGACCGCTTTAACCCGCTTTTAAACGCTTTTGAACCACTTTAACCCATTGAAACCGGATTTGAACCGCTTTGAACCGGTTTTAACCGCTTTCAACCGGTTTGAACCGGTTTTAACCGCTTTGAACCGGTTTGAACCACTTTGAACCGGTTTTAACCCAACTAAACCACTTCTAACCCGTATGAAGTGGTTTGAACACCGGTTTGGACGGTTTAAACTTTTTTAACCGGTTTAAACCGGTTTCAACTGAACCACTTTGAACCGATTTCAACCACTTTGCTTTGAACCGGTTTCAACCGCTTTCGAACGCTTTGAACCGCTTTTAACCTATTTTAACTTCTTTTACCGCTTTTCTACCTCTTTCTACCTCTTTCTACCTTTGCTTGTCCTTGGTCTTCTTTTCTTGTCTTTGGTCTTGTTTTTTGTCTTTGGTCTTCTTGTTTGCCTTTGATCCTTTTTTGTCTTTGGTCTTCTTTTGTCTTTGGTCTTCTTTTCCTGTCTTTGATCTTCTCTTCTTGTCTTTGGTCTTTTTTTGTCATTGGTCTTTTTTCTTGTATTTTGTCATCTTTCTTGTATTTGGTCTTCTTTTATGTCGGCTTGTCCTGTTCGTCTTTGGTCTTCTTTTTGTCTTTGGTCTTTTTTTGTCCTTGGTCTTGTTTTTTGTCTTCTCTTCTGTCTACAAAACCATAAATACATGGTCCAGTTCACCGCTTCTAACCGCTTTTAACGAATTTTTCCGCTTCCGCTTTCTACCGCTTTCTACCTCTTCCTACCTCTTCTTACCGCTTTTTACCTCTTTAAACGTTTTTAACCACTTAAAACCGGTTTCAACCGCTTTGAACCGCTTTTAACCGTCAGTAGCCGCTTTTTACCGGTTTCAACGGCTTTTAGCTGCTTTTTACCGGTTTTAACCGCTTTTAATCGTTTTAAACCGTTTTAAACTTGTAATCGCTTTTAAACCGCTTTGAACCGCTTTCAACCGGGTATAACCGCTTTTGACCGCTTTAACCCGCTTTTAAACGCTTTTGAACCACTTTGAACCCATTGAAACCGGTTGAACCCTTTTGAACCGCTTTTAACCGCTTTCAACCGATTTCAACCACTTTGAACCGGTTTTAACCACTTTTAACCGCTTTGAACCGGTTTGAACCACTTTGAACCGGTTTAAAACTGCTTTGGAACCGGTTTAAACCGCTTAACCGCCGCTTGTAACTGAAACCACTTGTAATCTATGAACCGGTTTGAAGCTGGTTTGAACTGCATTGAACCGATTGAAACCGCTTCCACCGGTTTTAACCGCTTTTAACCGCTTTAACCGCTTTGAACCGGTTTTAACCGCTTTTAACCGCTTGAAACCACTTGTAATCAGTTTGAACCGGTTTGAACCCACTAAAACCGGTTTGAACCGTTTTGTACCGCTTGACCGCTTTGACCCGGTTTTAACCGCTTTAACCGCTTTGAACCGGTTTTAACCTCTTTAACCGAAACCACTTGTAATCAGTTTGAACCGGTTTGAACCACTTTGAACTGATTTCTAACCGGTACGAAGAGGTTTGAACCACTTCTACCGTTTTGAACCGTTGAAACTGCTTAATCTGCTCTAACTGCTTTAACCGCTTTAACCACTTTGAACCACTTTGAACAAGTTTTAACGACTTTGAACCGGTTAGAACCGCTTCGCACCGCTTTGAACCGCTTTTAACCGCTTTGAATAAGTTTGAACCGCTTTCAAGAGCTTTCAACCGCTTAGAACCTCAACCGGTTTTCGGTTTGATTTGTTTGAACCGCTTGGAACTGATTTGAACCGCTTGTAACTGCCTGAAACCACTTCTAATTATATGAAGTGGTTTAACTTTGAACCGCTTGAACCGGATTCAACCACTTTGAACCGGTTTTAACCTCTTTTACGGCATTTCTACCTCTTTCTACCTTTCTACCTTTGCTTGTCCTTGGTCTTCTTTTTCTTGTGTTTGGTCTTGTTTTTTGTCTTTGGTCTTCTTGTTTGCCTTCTGATCACTTTTTGTCTTTGGTCTTCTTTTCCTGTCTTTGATCTTCTCTTCTTGTCTTTGGTCTTCTTTTTGTCATTGGTCTTTTTTTCTTGTATTTTGTCCTCTTTCTTGTATTTGGTCTTCTTTTATGTCGGCTTGTCCTGTTCGTCTTTGGTCTTCTTTTTTGTCTTTGGTCTTTTTGTCCTTGGTCTTGTTTTTTGTCTTCTCTTCTGTCTACAAAACCATAAATACATGGTCCAGTTCACCGCTTCTAACCGCTTTTAACGAATTTTTTTCCGGCTTCCGCTTTCTACCG
>JAXRKP010002690.1:27500-39905 GCA_037039925.1 Doris montereyensis | reverse complement strand
GCATTGCCCGATTTCCCAGATAGGCAGTAAATCTTTTGCGCGGCAGTTTTTTTTACTAGTGTTATTCCTTGTATAATGAGAGCAGAAAAAGTACGCGCTGATTTTAACAATTTAATTTTATCTATCTGAACATGTGAATCAACATATGACTACGATTTATTAAGATATAGAAATTATATCATAAACCTGTGGGGAAATAGTTGCTATGGTATCTTCGACATGCGTGTCACTTTGGCGATGTATTCTTGCCAGCCGAGAGAACAGAATGCTAGATCTACTTATAGTATACTTACATGTTATTCTCAAGTGCTTGCATTCTCACCCTTTCAAACTTCAGAAATCTAAATTACCCAAGTCAGACTATCTTGTGTTGCCTATAATCTAATTGATAATTGAGATTTGTATATCTCTCTTGTGAATGAATATGTTGTATCTTCCGTGTCTAAATCTAGATCTATTTAGGTTCTTTATCTGAATGAAGATGTTCTGCGGTTCAACAGACGCGTTGAAAAAGAAAAGACACCAAAAAATACAAAAACACATTTGAACTTGTAGTAAGGTTGAGACATTAAATTTGTTAGAGGATTTAAGAATTGAATACAGACTTTACACTAACTTACATGTCATGAATGCGAATCCAAATGTAAAACGGCATGTCCGTTTTATCTCGTTTCGGATTTTCCCGATTAGGCCTCACGAGATTGACTGTGGTTAATGTAATGACTGTGAATATGAAAGCCGCATAGGAACAAAGACGAAACAAACACAAGGAATAGACAGAAAAAAATCCTGGCCACCATGAGGATCGAACCCACGGCCTCTGCGTCGGCACCCATCGCCTCGCCATGAAAAAAAGCGTGCTACCAACCGAGCTAGATCTAACTACGCTCCCTAACTCTTTTACGTTGCCGCTTTTCTTCAATACAAAACCATATAAACTTGCCCTTGGAATGCGAGACTATGCATCAATGTAGCTCAGTGTAAACAAAGGAAATGGATAGTATAGATGTATTACTGGGTAAGCGTCAGTCAATAATTACTACTACTAGGTAAACGTTGAATGTTCTGTACTACTACTTTATTATTATTTCTTTTTTTTTTTTTTGGGGTAAATGTACTGTTTAGCGGCGTAAATTAAATTGGATCAAATTTATACTCGTTATCGGCTATCGGTTTATATCTACATTTAGAGGTGAGACGGAAGAAATCTATCTCTTATAATTATCATTACTGGTGGTCATCATGTTCCCTTCCTTCTTCATATCTTATTATTACAATAATCATCCCAACAAATGTTAGCATTATTATTTAAATTATTAGATTGATTACATACATCAACAAGAGTATAGATTGTAGTAGTAATTATATTGCTTTTGTAATAGCATTATCATTAATGAATACTGACGTGGGGTGATGTCCTCTATTTTACCATGATAAACTAAGGGATCCCGGGCATAGATTTAAAACTTAATATAGAATATAGGCCTATCACTTTCTCTCTCTCTCTCTCTCTCTCTCTCTCTCTCTCTCTCTCTCTCTCTCTCTCTCTCTCTCTCTCTCTCTCTCTCTCTCTCTCTCTCTCTCTCTCTCTCTCTCTCTCTCTCTCTCTCTCTCTCTCTCTCTCTCTCTCTCTCTCTCTCTCTCTCTCTCTCTCTCTCTCTCTCTCTAGGTAGATACATACTCTCTCTCTCTCTCTCTAGAGGTCTCTAAGTCTCTCTCTTTTTCTCTTTTTATTTGATATGATCTCTCTGCATCCACAGCTAAGGTGATCTCTCTCTTTTTCTAGGATTTCTCTCTTTCTCTCTCAGTCTCTCTCTCTCTCTGTAAACTCTCTCTCTCTTTAACTGCACAGAGCTCTCTCCCTCCCTCATGGGGGCTCCCTCTCCTCGTCCATCTCCCATCCTCAAAATTCCCAATCCCTCTACCTCCCTCCCTCTCTCCTCCTCCTCGAAAAACTCTCTCTCTCTCTCTCAACCGTCGGCTCTCCCTCCTCCCTCTCTCTACAGATAGGTCTCTAGGTCTCTAGGTCCTCTCTCCCTCCCTCCCTCCCCCTCCCTCCCTCTCTCTCCCTTCCCTCCTCTAGGTAGGTAGATCTCATATATATATATCTCTATAAAAGAGAGAGAAAAGTCTCTCTCTCTCTCTCTCTCTCTCTCTCTCTCTCTCTCTCTCTCTAGAGAGAGATCTAGAGAGAGAGAGAGAGAGAGAGATCAATCTATCTATCTATCTATCTCTAGACATCCATCTCTCTCTCCTGAATCTCCTCCCTCCACACACATACACACACATCCCTCCCCTCCAAGGAATACATGTATGTCATATTTTCCAACAGGGAATGAATAACATAAAATTTTAATCATATGACTTCATTGGGTCTCTCCCTCTCTTTGGAATAAATGAATATTTGTATATTTCCTAGATAATAATAATAATAATAATGATAATAATAATATCAATATAATGATGTAATAATATAATAATGATATCAATAATAATAATAAGAAGAAGGCGAGCAATAATATCATCTATCTATAATATCTCTATATATAATAATAATAATAATAATAATAATAATAATAATAATAATAATAATAATAATAATAAATAATAATAATAACAATATAATAATAATAATAATAATAATAATAATAATAATAATAATAATGGAATAATAATAAATAATAATAATAATAATAATAAATAATAATAATTCACAGGTCAATAATAACAGAAATCATGTATAATTGGAATTTTTCATGATGCTTAGATTTTAAAAACGTTCATTTGTAAGAACAGCTAAAATACATCAATAATGGTAATATAGATAATAATTATAATAATGATGCAATAATTAACTTTAAAACATCAATTTCATAATAATAATAATAATAATAATAATCATGAGTTGCCAGTAATAATAAAAATAATAATAATAATAATAATAATAATAATAATAATAATAATAATAAAAATTTAATAAATAATAATAATAATAATAATAACAATAATAATAATAATAATTAAAAACCTTCACAGAGGCAAATAATTATTAAACCTTCATGAGGTTTAGCTTTAAAAACGTTCATGAGGCTTAGCTTTAAAAACTTTCATGAGGCTTAGTTTTAAAAACCTTCATGCACATTAGCTTTAAAAACCTTCATGAGGCTTAACTTTAAAAACCTTCCTAAGGATTAGCTTTAAAAACCTTCATGAGGCTTATGGGCAAAAACTTACAAAGGCAATTTAAAAACCTTCATGAGGCTTAGCCTTAAAAACACCATGAGGCTTAACTTTAAAAACCTTCATGAGGCTTAGCCTTAAAAAACTTTTCATGAGGCTTAACTTTAAAAACCTTCATGAGGCTTAGCCTTAAAAACCTTCATAAGGCTTAAACAAATCTTCATGAGGCTTAGCTTTAAAACCATCATGAGGCTTATCCTTAAAAACTTTCATGACAAATTAAAACCTGATTCATTTTAAAAACCTTCATGAGGCCTTTAAAACTTTCATGAGGCTTAAATTTAAAAAATTCATGAGGCTTAACTTTAAAAAAACTTCATGAGGCTTAACCCAAAAAACCTTCATGAGGCTTAGCTTTAAAACCTTCATGAGGCTTAGTTTTATAAAATTACAAATCATGAGGCTTAGCTTTAAAAACCATCATGAGGCTTATCCTTAAAACCTTCATGACACTTAGCTTTAAAAACCTTCATGAGGCTTTGTTTTCCAAGCCTTCATGAGGCTTATCCTTAAAATCCTTCATGAGGCTTAGCTTTAAAAACCTTCATGAGGCTTAGTGTTAAAAACCTTCATGAGGCTTGTCCTTAAAATCTTCATGAGGCTTAGCCTTAAAAGCCTTCATGAGGCTTAGCCTTAAAAAACTTCATGAGGCTTAGCCTTAAAAACCTTCATTAGGCTTAGCCTTAAAACAATCATGGGCTTAGCTATAAAAACTTTCATGAGGCTTAGCTTTAAAAAGCTATCAGAGGCTTAGCCTTCAAAACCTTCATGAAACTTTAAAAACTTTCATGAGGCTTAGCTTTAAAAACCTTCATATGGCTTATCCTTAAAACCTTCATGAAATATTAGATCCCGTGGGGCTTATCCTTAAAAACCTTCATGAGGCTTAGTTTTAAAAACCTTCATGAGGCTTAGTTTTAAAACCTTCATGAGGCTTAGTTTAAAATCCTTCATGAGGCTTAGCTTTAAAACCTTCATGAGGCTTATCCTTAAAACCTTCATGAGGCTTAGCCGAAAAAACGTTCATGAGGCTTAGCCTTAAAAACCTTCAAGGCTTATCCTTAAAACCTTCATGAGGCTTTGCTTTAAAAACTTTCATGAGGCTTAGCTTCAAACCTTAATGAGGCTGAGCCTTAAAAACCTTCATGAGGCTTAGCCTTTTTTTCATTCATGAGGCTTAGCCTTGAAACCTTCATGAGGCTTTAGCCTTAGAAACATTCAAAGCCTTAAAACCTTCATGAGGCTTAGCTTTAAAAACTTTCATGAGGCTTAGCTTTAAAAAACCTTCATGAGGCTTAGCTTTAAAACTTTCATGAGGCTTAGCTTTAAAAACTTTCATGAGGCTTAGCCTTAAAAACATTCACGAGGCTTAACCTTAAAAATGTTCATGAGGGTACACGCATGCATACAAGCTTATCAAAACAAAACTATATATTACATGCACAGGATAGATATAAATGAGAAGGAGATTCATCCGTTACATTAGCTTAGATGAAAAAAATTTGAACAAAAAACTATGTTCTTAACTTGCTTTAAATTCTGATTCAGATCTTATGAACCGCAAGTCTAGAGGGAATAATTACACCCACAATAATTATTAGAGCTGCATGGGTAAAAAATCTCCAAGAAAGCCTAACAGAACTTTATTTTCTTTTTCTTTTCTTTTTTTTAAGGTGCAGTAGGGGTGTTTAAAAGACATCGACTGTTAAATTTTAATGGTCGTGATGGACTAAATTTGAACAATATCTTGCAAATAACTATGATGAGTCGTTTTGTGGATACATTTAAAACATTAAACAAAGGACTAACATGCTCTTTCTTCATTGTCTTCTTCATTGTCTTCTTCTTTGTCTTCTTCTTCTTCTTCTTCTTCTTCTTCTTCTTCTTCTTCTTCTTCTTCTTCTTCTTCTTCTTCTTCTTCTGCTTCTTCTTCTGCTCCTGCTCCTTCTGTGTCTCCTTCTCCTTCTCCTTCTGCTTCTTCTTCTGCTTCTTCTTCTCCTTCTCCTTCTGCTTCTTCTTCTGCTTCTCCTTCTGCTTCTTCTTCTGCTTCTTCTTCTGCTTCTCCTTCTCCTTCTCCTTCTGCTTCTTCTTCTGCTTCTTCCTCTGCTCCTGCTCCTTCTGCTTCTTCTTCTGCTTCTTCCTCTCTCCTGCTTCTTCTTCCTCTGCTCCTGCTCCTTCTGCTTCTTTCTGCTTCTTCATGCTCCTGCTCCTTCTGCTTCTTCTTCTGCTTCTTCCTCTGCTCCTGCTCCTTCTGCTTCTTCTTCTGCTTCTTCCTCTGCTCCTGCTCCTTCTGCTTCTTCTTCTGCTTCTTCCTCCTTCTTCTTCTTCTTCTCCTCGTCTCTTCCCTGCTCCTTCTTCTTCTTCGTCTTCGTCTTCGTCTTCGTCTTCGTCTTCGTCTTCGTCTGCGTCTTCGTCCTCTTCGTCTCTTCTTCTGTATCTCTGTCTTCCTCTTCCTCTTCCTCTTCCTCTTCTTCTCTCTTCCTCTTCTTCTTCTTCTTCTTCTTCTTCCTCTTCTTCCTCTTCTTCCTCTTCTCTCTTCTTCCTCTTCTTCCTCTTCTTCCTCTTCTTCCTCTTCTTCTTCTTCTTCTTCTTCTTCTTCTTCTTCTTCTTCTTCTTCTTCTTCTTCTTCTTCTTCTTCTTCTTCTCTTCTTCTTCTTCTTCTTCTTCTTCTTCTTCTTCTTCTTCTTCTTCTTCTTCTTCTTCTTCTTCTTCTTCTTCTTCTTCCTCTTCTTCTTCTTCTTCTTCTTTTCTTTCTACATCTTCTTCTTCTTCTTCTCCTTCTTCTTCTTTTGGTCTTCTTTGACGACTACCCTTGCAGCCTGGTGTTGAAATCGCTGCAGCTTGTTTAACTTCTCTTCAGGGAGATTGACAAAAAGCGAGTTACAATAATCCAACTTTATCAATATAAAAGCTGACATAAGACAGTTAAAAAATATTTCATTAATAAAACCTGTGACCAAATCTTCTGAATTTACAGAAGAAGAAAAAAAGACGGAAAAGGGGTTGAAATGATATTCCATTGAAATAATACTATCAAGGATCTTTCCTGGCTTCTTTGCTTTTTCAGTAAAAACCATTCTCTTGTTCTCAACACACATAATGGTTAACAATATATATTCACACTTTTTTCCTTGGATTGCAAAGTAACACCTCTGTCTTATTTTCATTCATCTTGAGTTTGTGAACAATTATTCAGTTCTTAATCTCAACAATAGTATACTGTTCCATGGTGATAAACCATTTGAATGCAAGACATAGTTAAAAATGAAGAATTAAGGGCAAGAACTGGAATTGAAACTATTTAAAACTTCCCCCTCCTCCCCCCCTCTCTCTCTCTCTCTCTCTCTCTCTCTCTCTCTCTCTCTCTCTCTCTCTCTCTCTCTCAAAATCTCTCTCTCTCTCTCTCCCTCCTCTCTCTCTCCCTCTCTCTCCCTCCCTCTCTCTCTCTCTCTCTCTCTCTCTCTCTCTCTCTCTCTCTCTCTCTCTCTCTCTCTCTCTCTCTCTCTCTCTCTCTCTCTCTCTCTCTCTCTCTCTCTCTCTCTCTTCTCTCTCTCTCTCTCTCTCTCTCCCTCTCTCTCTCTCTCTCTCCTCTCCATACAATATCTATACAGATACAAACACACACAAAACACACACACACACACACATACATACACATACAAAATAGAGGGCACCGTGCTTGACTAGTTTATATCCTATCTTCATGATCGTACCCAATCTATCTCTCGGTGATATTGTCAAACAGCATGGGGTAAACCATCACATGTATGCTGACGATACGCAACTTTACAAATCTGCCATGTCTATAAATACAAATTATATTTTGAAATCCATGGAATTATGTATATCTCATGTAAAAGCGTGGATGTCTACTAACAAGCTTAAACTGAATGAAGAAAAAACCGAAATATTACTATGTAATCCAAAAAATCTCAGTTGGCCTGACGGAACTAACTCTATGAGGGTCGAAAACGAAGAAATAAAATTCACGCAGAACGCTAAAAATCTTGGGGTATATTTCGATGATAATTTATCTATGGAACATCATATAAACCATCTCTGTAAAACTCTTTACCTCGAAATCAGACGATTAGGCCACCTATCAAACTTTCTTAATCTAAGTTCTCTTAAAACATTGACTTCAGCACACATTTTTTCCAAAATTGATTATTGCAACTCCCTGTTTTATAATTTACCTGATGTCTTGATTCATAAGCTCCAACGTATCCAAAACCATGCGGCCAGAGTGATTTTGAAGAAAAAGAAATATGAACACATTACCCCTATGTTCATGTCTCTGCATTGGCTCCCGATCGATAAACGAATAATATACAAAATTGCGACATTGTGTCACAAATGTAAAACTGATAGAGCTCCAAATTATTTAAATGACCTGATCTCTGGTTATGTTCCATCTCGCCAACTGAGATCTACAAATCAATGTCTGTTAAGCGTTCCCCCAAAGAAAGGCCTGACAAAACTGTCACTGCGCTCTTTTAAATACGCAGGTCCTCACGTCTGGAATGCTCTTCCGCTGTCAATACGATCTATGTTTGACACGTCGGAAGACACCTTTAAAAAACATCTCAAAAACATACCTCATGCGATGCTTCTTAGAAGAAAAGTAATTGTTTTAATTATGCGATTTTAATTCATGTACCATACACCTTTATAAATGATATTATGCTTTCATGTATTTATTTATTTATTTATTTTTTATTTATTATTTATTTATTTTGATTTTGATTTATTTTGATTGATTGATTTATTTATTTATTTATTTATTTATTTTATTTATTTATTTATTATTTATTTATTTTGTATATGTGTATTAGAGAGAGAGAGAGAGAGAGAGAGAGAGAGAGAGAGAGAGAGAGAGAGAGAGAGAGAGAGAGAGAGAGAGAGAGAGAGACAGACAGACAGAGAGACAGACAGACATACAGAGAGACAGAGAGACAGAGAGAGAGAAGAGAGAGAGAGAGAGAGAGAGAGAGAGAGAGAAGAGAGAAAGAGAGAGAGAGAGAGAGAGAGAGAGAGAGAGAGAGAGAGAGAGAGAGAGAGAGAGAGAGAGAGAGAGAGAGAGAGAGAGAGAGAGAGAGAGAGAGAGAGAGAGAGAGAGAGAGAGAGAGAGAGCCTGACACTCACTCATGTAGAGACACCGTCTGTTCTACACACATTCAAAAACATGGCCCCCATGTCCATAATAGGATGATATTGTCTTTCTCAAAGCACAAAAGCAGAGACAGAGATACCCTCACTATTTGTTAAAGACATTGTTTATGTTATTATCATCCATGGGATGCGGTAACTGAACCGTAGTGTTGCGAGTAGTATAATGACGACGACACTGGTTCAAACTCCACGATTGGCACATGTGGGTTTTATTTCTCACAATGTTGAGTCTTACGAAATGTACTTTGCTTTACTTACTTGATTCAGGTGTGAATGAGTACTCAGCTGTAGGAAGAGTAAGATTCTGTTAGAGTTATTACCAGAGCAGTCTAACAGGCATGTATACTGTATTGAACCCAGGGAGTTGGAAAGAACTTTGAATTAAATGGCCTGCTCGGAGATAACGAATGTACAGTCGGTGAGCTTGCACTTGTGCGGGGAGGGGGGGATACGGACTATAAATCCATCGCTACCCTTATCGATCTGTATTAGTATTCATTGGAAACATGCCAAGTGTGACATTACCCCAAAAGGTTATAATTCATCCTGCCTTACTTGTATTGTCGTTTCCGACTGTTCTCTTTCACGTCAAGAAATGTGACATTTTCAATGATGAAAAAGTAAAACAATATCTGAAACACAGTACATGTATAAGCTTATATCGACTCACAGAAACAGAAAACAAAACAAACAAATAAAACAAATGCAAACGCTTACTCTTGCACTTATACAATAATTTAAATTTCAGTATGATTAATTTCCTCTTTGGTAGATTTCTGGTAATCCGAATACAATCATGAGAAGTCCTAAAAAAATTGCCAAAGCACTTATGAAGAACAACGGAAACCAGCCGAGCTGATTGAGTATAAAACCAATCAAAGGTGGCGCTCCGAAATTGAGAAAAATGCTGGAGGACATGACGAGTCCAACGTTGATAGCCAGATGCTTGGGACCGAAATATCTCAACGTTGCCAAGGAGAAGTTGGAGAGGAGACTACTGTTAACGCAGGCGAACGATGGACCAGCAGTAGTAGAGCCACGGTGAAAACATGGGCGTGAAGAAGTAAAGGCTGAACAAGATGGTGTAGGCAGAGTTACACGCCACCATCATCCATTTCGCCCCGAGTCTGTCAATCATGACTCCCCACATGACTCTGGAAATGGCCACTGACACCGTGATGGCCGTTCCCAGGTCTGCCAGCTCGTGGTCATTGTCGATGAAGAGTTCGCCGAATGTTTTATAATAATTTGAAAAGACGATGAGGCCAAATTCACTACATAGTAATAGTAAGAACAAAATGTAGAAAGCTCTGTGTCGAAACATCTCACGTGGCGTATAGTCGACCATTTTATCTTCCGACCACGGTGCTGATGTTGTCTCTTCATCTCCTGCGGTACCATCACTACTGATGCTGTCTGAGTTTGTCTGAATTCCCGTGATGGTGGCGTTAACCTGGTTCTTATTGTAAACATGACTTCCATTGCTAAGCTGTGTTTGATTTTTGTTGTATTCTACTACAATGATTCCCTCACTCATTGTGGAAATATCATTGCATTTATTGTATTCTGAGATCACGGAATCTTTGTGAAGCTTAGTTCTTTCATTGTTTTCAATTGGGCTGTGTGTTTTGTCTTCTTTTGCTGTGTCTGGTTTGCTCCTCACCAGAAAGAGTCCAACACAGTGAAAAGCTGCACACACAGCTCCCAGGACGATGTAAACCCTTGGAACGTTTGCGATGACGTCAGTCTGCGTGAAATACATGATGGGCCCAAGCCGAATGTTAGGCGTTTTGTTGTCTGGATTTGTCAGGTGACTCGTGACCTGAATGTTCAAAGCGCCACCTACGGTTGTGGCGGAAGTAACTATGCAGGTGACCAGTCCCTTGTTGGTGTCGACCCAGTCCACGATGTACATGAACACCATAGCGTAGACTATGCCACAGCCTAGGCCTGTCATGGCGCCGTGGGTCACGTTGAGGGTGTACAGTGAGTGCTGGATGGCGAGGTAGCTCAGGAAGTAACCGCCGTCCAGCGCGAGCACCCCAAGCAGCAGCGTCAATCTGCGGCTCAGGACTTTGGACACGAGTCCGGCAACGGTCAGGCCGGCAGTCCAAGCGACGAAGTAGAAAGAGAGCAGCCAGGGAGAGTCGGTCCCTGAGTTGGTCACGCCAGTCATCCGTACGTAAGACATCATGTAGACGGACATGTTGCCCCATGACCACATAGCGCCATCGGGAAAAGATAAGAAGAATGCGCCGATCAAAGAGAAGGCTTTGGTGTAGAAGAGGTGTTTGGGCGTGTCTGAATGCGTCATTTTAATTTGGTCTGACAGATGAAAGTATGGCAGGAATAACATCAGCCGGGAAAACATTATGGTAACATAAGTTAATAACAGATGTAAAAAAAAATCATTGTTTGTTCAAAACGATATTATTTTTATCTCTTCAGAAATAGTAAAAGAATCCATCTATTCCTAATATATCCCGTTTTTTTTTTTTGCTTTTTGTAACAAACAAATATGAACAATTACATTTGTTATATTATCATTATCGTTCTCGTTCTCGTTCTTGTTTTCGTTTTCGTTCTCGTTCTCGTTCTCGTTCTCGTTCTGGGTCTCGGTCTCGGTCTCGGTCTCGGTTTCGGTCTCGTTCTCGTTCTCGTTCTCGTTCTCGTTCTCGTTATCGTTATCGTTCTCGATATCGTTATCGTTATCGTTATCATTTCGTTACGGTTACGGTTACAGTTACGGTTACGGTTACTGTAACTGTTACTGTTACTCTTATTGTTATTGTTATTATTATTATTACCATTATTATTATTATCATTATCATTTTCATTATCATTATCATTATCATTATCATTATCATTATTATTAGTATTATTATTATTATTATTATTATTATTATTACTTTAACAACAATAAAAGCAACTTCATACTATTATTTTAAGTAACGCATGTGGTTCACCTACTACAAGAAGAACTACCAATAGAAAGAAAGATGATGACGATAATGAGCAATTAATTTCTCTGTCTGTCTGTGTGTCTGTGTGTCTGTGTGTCTGTGTGTCTGTCTGTCTGTCTGTCTGTCTGTCTGTCTGTCTGTCTGTCTGTCTCTCTCTCTCTCTCTCTCTCTCTCTCTCTCTCTCTCTCTCTCTCTCTCTCTCTCTCTCTCTCTCTCTCTCTCTCTCTCTCTCTCTCTCTCTCTCTCTGTCCGTCTGTCTGTCTGTCTCTCTTTCTCTCTCTGTGTGTCCGTCTGTCTGTCTGTCTCTCTTTCTCTCTCTGTGTGTCCGTCTGTCTGTCTGTCTGTCTGTCTGTCTGTCCGCCTGTCTGTCTGTCTGTCTCTCGCTCTCTCTCTCTCTCTCTCTCTCTCTCTGTCTCTCTCTCTCTCTCTCTCTCTCTCTCTCTCTCTGTCTGTCTCTCTCTCTCTCAGCAGCAGCTCTCTCTCAGCAGCAGCACACAGCAGCTCAGCAGCTCACTCTCTCTCTCTTCCCTCTCTCTCTTCTCACACACTCTCTCTCTCTCTCTCTCTCTCTCTCTCTCCTCTCTCTTCTCTCTCTCTCCCTCGCACCTCTCCTCTATCCCCTCTCTTCTCCATCTCCCTCTCTCCCTCTCTCTCTCCTCCCTCTCTCTCCCTCTGTCGCCCTCTCTCTGTCTATTTCTCTGTCTATTTCTCTTTCTCTGTCTCTGTCTCTGTCTCTGTCTCTGTCTCTGTCTCTGTCTCTACCTCTACCTCTACCTCTACCTCTACCTCTACCTCTACCTCTACCTCTACCTCTACCTCTACCTCTACCTCTACCTCTACCTCTACCTCTACCTCTACCTCTACCTCTACCTCTACCTCTACCTGCCTCTACCTCTACCTCTACCTCTACCTCTACCTCTACCTCTACCTCTACCTCTACCTCTACCTCTACCTCTACCTCTACCTCTACCTCTACCTCTACCTCTACCTCTACCTCTACCTCTACCTCTACCTCTACCTCTACCTCTAC
>JAXRKP010002690.1:5000-22500 GCA_037039925.1 Doris montereyensis | reverse complement strand
TTGATTTTACTCGAAAAAACTCGAGAACATTTTTCAACCGTCGGCGGGGCTTCGACCCACTGCCTTTTGGTTGAGAGGCCAATACCTTGCCTCTGGACTAGCGAGTACCCGAAATCGCAGAGATTAATTTTATTTTCCAAATGGTATGTTTGAAGGACACTTTCAAATACCTGAATGAAATCTTTTGAACGACATTGTATTGCAGTTTGTAGTAGGGAGACGATAGATGGTAGGGAACTTTATGATGATGTTGTTGTAATTCTCAATAGGGACGATAGATGATAGGGAACGTTATGATGATGTTATTGTCATTCTAAATAGCGACGATAGATGATAGGGAACGTTATGATGATGTTATTGTCATTCTAAATAGCGACGATAGATGATAGGGAACGTTATGATGATGTTATTGTCATTCTAAATAGGAACGATAGATGATAGGGAACGTTATGATGATGTTATTGTCATTCTAAATAGCGACGATAGATGATAGGGAACGTTATGATGATGTTATTGTCATTCTAAATAGCGACGATAGATGATAGGGAACGTTATGATGATGTTATTGTCATTCTAAATAGGAACGATAGATGGTAGGGAACTTTATAATGATGTTGTCATTCTAAATAGGGACGATAGATGGTAGGGAACTTTATAATGATGTTGTCATTCTAAATAGGGATGATAGATGGTAGGGAACTTTATAATGATGTTGTCATTCTCAATAGGGACGATAGATGGTAGGGAACTTGATGATGATACTATAGTCATTCTAAATATTCGAACGTTTCTGTTTTAGGAAGTGAGAATAATTTCATGTCAAGTGTTTGTTTATCTATTACAAAAATAATTTCACCTCGGCCATTGCTTCGATCTTTCCGGAAATATTTTTGTAGCCGTTTGTAATATGTTGATTCAAAAGAAATCACTATTATTACCGTTCAGCCACATTTGTGTGACGAATAATAGATTATGATGCCAGTTTCTGGTGAAACATATTGGTGTTCGTATAGATATGTCACATTGGATTTAGGTGTCACCGACCGACTGGTGACGCATATCGTTGACCACAACTTGCGTTGTTGTTATTGTTGTTGTTGTTGTTGTTGTTGTATTTGTTGTTCGTCTTCTTCAGTGAGGTGTGTCAGTGGATGGGTTGTAACCTGTTTCTTGACGCATGGGTTTGGGGACGCTGGAAATTAACAGCCGGGTGACAAACATCAGATTGTTGAATTTTGTGTTGGTCTATGGCCGGTGATAAAGTCAGATTGTTGAATTTTGTGTTGGTCTATGGCCGGTGATAAAAGTCAGATTGTTGAATTTTGTGTTGGTCTATGGCCGGTGATAAAAGTCAGATTGTTGAATTTTGGGTTGGCCGTTGGTCGGTGATAAAGTCAGATTGTTGAATTTTGTGTTGGTCTATGGCCGGTGATAAAAGATTGTTGAATTTTGTGTTGGCCGGTGATAAAAGTCAGATTGTTGAATTTTGGGTTGGCCGTTGGCCGGTGATAAAAGTCAGATTGTTGAATTTTGTGTTGGTGGCTAAAAAGTGGATTGTTGAATGATGATAAAAGTCAGATTGTTGAATTTTGTGTTGGTCTATGGCCGGTGATAAAAGTCAGATTGTTGAATTTTGTGTTGGCCGTTGGCCGGTGATAAAAGTCAGATTGTTGAATTTTGTGTTGGTCTATGGCCGGTGATAAAAGTCAGATTGTTGAATTTTGTGTTGGTCTATGGCCGGTGATAAAAGTCAGATTGTTGAATTTTGGGTTGGCCGGTGATGGCCGATTGTGATAAAAAAGTCAGATTGTTGAATTTTGTTGGTTGGGTGATAAAAGTCAGATTGTTGAATTTGTGTTGGTCTATGGCCGGTGATAAAAGTCAGATTGTTGAATTTTGTGTTGGTCTATGGCCGGTGATAAAGTCAGATTGTTGAATTTTGTGTTGGCCGTTGGCCGGTGATAAAAGTCAGATTGTTGAATTGTGTTGGTCTATGGCCGGTGATAAAAGTCAGATTGTTGAATTTTGTGTTGGTCTTGGCCGGTGATAAAAGTCAGATTGTTGAATTTTGTGTTGGCCGTTGGCCGGTGATAAAGTCAGATTGTTGAATTTTGTGTTGGCCGTTGGCCGGTGATAAAGTCAGATTGTTGAATTTTGTGTTGGTCTATGGCCGGTGATACAAGTCAGGTTGTTGAATTTTGTGTTGGTCTATGGCCGGTGATAAAATTTTGTGTTGGTCTTGGTTTGTGAGATTGTTGAATTTTGTGTTGGTCTATGGCCGGTGATAAAAGTAAGATTGTTGAATTTTGTGTTGGTCTATGGCCGGTGATAAAAAGTCAGATTGTTGAATTTTGTGTTGGTCGTTGGTTTGGTGATAAAAGTCAGATTGTCGAATATACCATGTTGGCACGCTAGCCATGGACTATCTGAAACCTAAAAAGTCAAACATCCTAAAATAACTCGAAAGTCGGTGAAAATCCTTTATTTGAGTTCTCGGCTCCTCATTTCCGAACCCCCCCCCCCGCCGTAAATTAGGTGTGCTACTTCACTAAGCAACGGCTTTGAAATCAGAACTGAAATTCCACCTTTTTTACGCCATGTAGGGCAGTTATTTAATTATGATTATGTTTTATCATACTCTGTACACGTATTCTAATATCACGTTGCTCTGTTGCCATTGTGAGGTGCTTAGAGTCTGATTGTTATAGGTAGAAATGAGACATATACTCACAACACCGGTAATGTTAAAAATAGCTGAGATAATTGGTGAAACGAAATATAAAATTAAGACACGGAAGTAATCATTTTCAATGGAATGGCTTATAAAGTACGATCCTATGATATCCAAACGAAGTAAAAGTCCTTGATGCAATGAATACAAATGTCGGAAGGGCAACTTGAAAGTTCGAATTATATAATTTAAAAATGACAAACCATAAGAATTTTGCAGAGCACAGAAAAAAACGGCCTGCTACGCACTGCACACTACAACTAATGCTCCTGGTGAAAGATTTCCTGACATGCATTCCTATATACAAAACACCGAAAACTATGTTGTGCTATCATACTGTTTGATAGTATTAAACATAAAACAACAGGTGCAAGTGAAATACTTGGATATAACCAGATATTGAAAGAATTTGCATACGAAATAGCTGACACTGACATTTATGAGTTCTTTTTTTCAGGAATTTTCTAAAACAAGGTAATGTTTCCCATGCCTAAACTCATTTTACCTTAGTACATCAAGGATGAGAATATAACAGCATATTTATCAATTAAACTCAGCAGTATCCCTGAAGTCTTTAAAATAGACTAAAATGCTTAATTTAAAACCAAGAGTAGATCATCATTTCGTGATTAAATAAAAAATAAAAACCACCCCCAAAGATAACAAAACAATACAAAAACATAATGAGCGCTGAAAATTATACTCAAGAGTTGAGTTTAATTAAAACGTAACAGGTGATAATATATCACCTCCTGGGCAGGACGCTAGTTTGTCCCATAATTTACTCACCAGATGGTGCTAGCACTCATTTGCACCTGGGTTGAGGAAGGGGTGGCAGGTTGTGTTAATAGTTTTTTCCCAATAACACCAAATCGGACATTGTATCGCTATGATTCGCACCCCAAGACCTCAAGATCTCAAATCCGGCAGCTTAACCATTAAACCACCAACACCAGTGTACTAAAAAACAGAATGAAGGAATGCTCCAGCCGAAATCCTCATGGTTTTGTTTTATTCCACTAATGACTGTCTTCTTCTTGTCTTTGTTTTTATTCCACTAATGACTGTCTTCTTCTTGTCTTTGTTTTCATTCCACTAATGACTGTCTTCTTCTTGTCTTTGTTTTTATTCCACTAATGACTGTCTTCTTCTTGTCTTTGTTTTCATTCCACTAATGACTGTCTTCTTCTTGTCTTTGTTTTCATTCCACTAATGACTGTCTTCTTCTTGTCTTTGCTTTTATTCCACTAATGACTCTTCTTCTTGTCTTTGTTTTCATTCCACTAATGACTGTCTTCTTCTTGTCTTTATTTTTATTCCACTAATCTTCTTCTTCTTGTCTTTGTTTTCATTCCACTAATGACTGTCTTCTTCTTGTCTTTGTTTTCATTCCACTAATGACTGTCTTCTTCTTGTTTTTATTCCACTAATGATTGTCTTTTCTTGTCTTTGTTTTCATTCCACTAATGACTGTCTTCTTCTTTTGTCTTTGTTTTCATTCCACTAATGACTGTCTTCTTCTTGTCTTTGTTTTTATTCCACTAATGACTGTCTTCTTCTTGTCTTTGTTTTTTATTCCACTAATGACTGTCTTCTTCTTGTCTTTGTTTTTATTCCACTAATGACTGTCTACTTCTTGTCTTTGTTTTTTATTCCACTAATGACTGTTATTCTTCTTTGTTTTTATTCAGTGGACTTGTCGGTCAACTTCATCCGTATTTACTCAAAGCTTATAAATATATGGACATATCCGAAGAAAAGCGTATCACATTAACACTAATTAGAGCAAATCTCGCTACACATCTAAACCTTTCTAGCACAGAGCCAATTTGACGAAAACACAACATTTTCATGACAAACCGTGTTAAATTATATTCTCCTCTTATATAGGTTACTAATGGTCGTTATGCTCTGCCAGGAAACCAGTCATCGTTTTGCATTGTTATATTTTTTTGTATCAAAATTTGCAAACAGTAACTGCCGCCTTTAAAATAATTCATCTACATCGTGCCAGCGAAATAAAGTGAGAGATGTTTAGTACTAAAATTAAACGAGGTTAGAAATTCTGCGCCTCAATGCCCCACTTTGAAAGCCGGCCACTATTATAACTATGTAACAATCGTTACAATAACACTGTTATTACTACAACAATCGTTACAATAACATTTCTTAAGTACCCTGGAATTAGTATTGTCCACAATAGGGACACTGACAAAAGGACGGCCAGAATAATAATTATGTGGGTGGGGGGGAGGAAGGGGGTGGCTGTCACAGCTTGGTCCACAACTGAAGTGGCGTCGATGGACGAGCGGTTAGGGCTGCAGGGTTTGGGATCATGAGATCCCCGGTTCGAATCCGGGCAAAGCTAGATCCGACGTTGTGCTCTTTGGGAAAGACACTAAACACGCATTTCCCCCCCACACACTCTACCCAGCTGCAAATGGGTACAAGCACTAACCTGGGAATAAAAACCTGCGTCCAACTAACGTCCTGGCCAGGAGGTGATAATTATTACTTGTTACGCTTGACGCTACAGAAACCGGGTTAAGTTTTGGCTCTATTGGGTCGTAACGGCCTTGGAATAACTTTAATTTACTTCTTCAACTGGGGTAAACATCGCTCGGGGTTATTGGTAGGATATTTATAATTTTCCCCAGTCTGCCCTGTAAACAGCCAAAGGATCTTTAACATGCGCAAAGTGGTGTTATCTACTACACAGGGGACCTCGTTTACATCACATTTCTCTGACAGGACTAGACGTCCCTCTACGTACCTGAATCAGAAGGGTGGCTTTACTCGAAAAATTAAAAAAAAACCATCGGGAAAATTGTTCATCTGTCGGGCACGAACCCAAGGTGATTTAACTCATGACCACCAAGTCGCCACGTCGAAAGGGACAAATATGAATTTGTGAATTTTGCTCGGGTTGATAAATTCAAGATTTATATCACATGAAGTTCTGCTTCTGTTAGACTTAACATGTTTTTCATTATACGAAGGGTCAAAACATGGAATAATTATTGAATTAACAGTTCAAAACAAAACAAAATACAAAGGTGTCAATCCTTTAAAAAAAATTGCCGTTGATGTGGAGCTCTATAATTTAAAATGTGTATGACGAATGACAAATAGCATTGTTCTTATTGACTACTGTGTGTTCAGTCCTTATTAAAGTCCATGATTGTATTAAGATGTATAGGGCATTTAAAGGACAAATGACCTATATAGCCTCTGACAGGATATTGTAAGTAAAGACAGGAACTAAACATTGTAACTTCATAGTAGGATTAAAACGAGGACATACAAAGTAACAGTAAATTTCCTTCAAGGCCGTCGCAACCTATAGGGCCGGAGCGTATCCCGGTTTCAAGAGCGCACAGCGGAACAAGTGATAAAAATTACCCCCTGCCAAAGGGGTCCCTGGCACGAACTCGCAGCTTTCACACGACTTTCGATGATCCCCTGGCACCTAGTTTGACGAGGATTTTACTCCCAAACTAGTGCTTTGTAACTTCATTACGCACCTGGAACAGTGGGGGAAACGTCTTCCCAATGAACTAACGTCTGGACCTAACTTTTCTAGGATTCGGAATCCAAATCTCATGATCCCTAGTCCGGCAGCCACAACCGTTCGGCCACATACGGCACAAATACCAAGGAATAAACGGCAAAACTCAGAAACAAACCCAAAGACAACTTGGGACACCAAACGGAATTAAACTCGCGACCGTTGCGTCCGTACCCATCGTATCGGTACTCATCGTGTCGGTACTCATCGTGTCGGTACTCATCGTGTCGGTACTCATCGTGTCGGTACTCATCCTGTCGATACTCATCGTGTCGGTACTCATCCTGTCGATATTCATCGTGTCAGTACTCACTCATCGTGTCGGTACTCATCGTGTCGGTACCCATCGTGTCGGTACTCATCGTGTCGGTACTCATCGTGTCGGTACTCATCCTGTCGATACTCATCGTGTCGGTACTCATCCTGTCGATACTCATCGTGTCGATACCGATCGTGTCGGTACTCATCGTGTCGGTACTCACCCTGTCGATACTCATCGTGCCAGTACCCATCGTGTCGGTACTCATCATGTCGATATTCATCGTGCTAGTACCCATCGATACTCATCGGGTCGATACCCATCGTGTCGTACTCATCGATACTCATCGTGTCGTCAGTACTCATCGTGTCGGTACTCATCGTGTCGGTACTCATCCTGTCGGTACTCATCGCTGTCTGATACTCATCGTGCCAGTACCCATCGTGTCGTACCCATCGTGTTGATACTCATCGTGTCAGTACCCATCGTGCGTCAGCACGTCATCGCGTTCAGTACCCATCGTGGCGGTTCATCGTGCCAGTACCCATCGATACCCATCGTGTCGGTACTCATCGCTTCCAGTACTCATCACTCCGTACACGTGGCGATACCCATCGTGGCGATACCTATCGATCTAAGGCGATACCCATCACGTCGTTACTCATCGCGTCAGTACCCATCGTGTCGGTATTCATTAAGTCAGTACCCATCACGTAGGTACTCATCGCGTCCGTACCCATCGTGTCGGTATTCATCGTGCCGATACCCATCACGTCGGTACTCATCGCGTCCGTACCCATCATGTCGGTACTCATCGTGCCAGTACGATATATATCGTCGGTACTCATCACATCGGTACCATCACGTCAGTACCCATCGTGTCGGTACTCATCCTGTCGATACGTCAGTACCCATCACGATCGGTACTCATCACGTCGGCCATCTATCGTGTCGGTACTCATCGTGTCAGTACTCATCGTGTCGGTACTCATCACGTCGGTATCCATCGTGGTACTCATCGTGTCAGTACTCATCGTGTCGGTACCAATCGTGTCGGTACTCATCGCGTAAGTACTCATCGCGTCGGTACCCATTGTGTCGGTACTCATCGTGTCGGTACCAATCGTGTCGATACCCATCGTGGCGGTACCATCGCTGTCGGTACTATCATATCCATCGTCGGTACCCATCGTGTCGGTACCATCGTGTCGGTGTACCCATCGTCGCGTCGGTACCCATCGTGTCGGTACTCATCGCGAGTACCCATCGTATCGGTATTCATCGTGTCGGTACTCATACCCATCGTGTCGGTACTCATCACGTCGTTATTCATCACGTCGGTACCCATCGTGTCGGTACTCATCACATCGATACCCATCGTGTCGGTATCCATCCCATTGTGTGGGTACTCATCACATCGATACCCATCGTGTCGGTACTGATCACATCGATACTCATCGTGTCGGTACCCATCGTGTCGGTACCCACGGTGTCGGTACCCATCACATCGATACCCATCGTCAGTACCCATCGTGTCGATACCCATCATGTCGATAAACCCATCGTGTCGATATCACGTCGGTACTCGTGTTGGTATCACGTCGTACCCATCACGTCGGTACCCATCGTGTCGATACTCATCATGTCGAAACCCATCATGTCGGTACCATTGTGTCGGTACCCATCGTCGATACTCATCGCATCTGGTACCATCGTCGTCGATACCCATTGTGTCGGTACCCATCGTGTCGATACTCATCGCGTCTGCTACCCATCGTGTCGGTAATCATCGCTTCGATACTCACTTGTCGGTACCCATCGTATGGTACCCATCGCGTTGGTACCCCTCATGATGGTAGTCATCGCCTCGATACCCATCGTGTCGGTACCCATCGTGTCGGTACTCATCGCGTCGATACCCATCGTGTCGGTACCCATCGTTTGGTACCCCTCATGACAATGCAGCATCGTCGATACCCATCGTGTCGATATTCATCGTATAGATACCCATCGTGTCGGTATCATCACGGCGATACCCATCAAGTCGGTATTCATCATAGATACTCGTGTCGATACCCATCGATATCCGTACTCATCGTGTGGATACCCATCGTGTCGATACCCATCGTGTCGATACCCATCGTGTCGATATTCATCAGGTCGATACCCATCGTGTCGGTACCCATCGTATCGATACCCATCGTGTCGGTACCCATCAGGTCGATACCCATCGTGTCGATATTCATCGGTAGATACCCATCGTGTCGATATTCATCGTGCCGATACTCATCAGGTCGGTATTCATCGTATAGATACCATCGTGTCGATATTCGTCGTATACCCATCGTGTCGATATTCATCGTATAGATACCTATCGGTCGATATTCATCGTCGATACCCATCACGTATTCATGTATAGATACCCATCGGTCGATACCCATCGTGTCGGTACTCATCACGTCTGGTCGTATAGATACCCATCAGGTCGATCGCATAGATACCCATCGTGTCGATACCTATCCTGTCGATACTCATCGATCCCATCGTGGTATCCATCCTGTCGATACCCATCGCGGCGATACCCATCGTGTCGGTATTCATCGCGTCGATATTCATCGTATAGATACCCATCGTGTCGGTAGTCATCGTATCAATACTCATCGGGTCGATACTCATCGCTTCGATACCCATCGTGTCGGTAGTCACCATATCAGTACTCATTGCGCCTCATGGACTTCAGCTACTGGTACATAATGTTAGATACATTATTCAAGACTGTAATAAAAGAACCATACTTCATGGAAATGAACATTGATTTAACGCTAATAGAGCGGTGTGGGTCATCGTCGCTTAATGTGTTTATAATTCTAGATCAAGACATTAGTGTATCTGGCCACTCACCCAAAAATGCTGTTCATATTTAATATCGGATATTATGTCCACACTGCTGAGTGGAAAGCCAAACCGTCCAGAGAATATCTGTGAGTAATTTTTAAACTCACTAATGTGCGTTTGTGGAAGAACACTTTTTACATTAGACGTAAATGTTTGCATTAGGAATTTCTTCACTGTGTCAAGATTGTCTAAACGACGACGAGATTTTATGATATTAAAGCCATTGGCTTGTTGATGGTTGCAAAATCTTTAGTCTAGACGCTCACATGGCAACTTAGGTTGTGCAACTGTTTAGTCGCCCAAGTGTAAACAATGAAATAAAGAAGCACCGCACGCACAGGCAACTCCAGTTTCTGGCGACTAAAAAGTTTGTGTTTTGCCACAACTTGCCGGGCGACTAAACGGTTGCGCAATTAAAGTTGCCCTGTGCGCGCCTAGCCTTATAGCCACTGTTACACAGCATTTTTAATGTTCAAATGAATGCCGTTTCCGATATTCGTGCAACATTTGGGTTCTTTCGTTCGTGTTCATTGATCATGAAATTGAGGCAAATCGTGAATTTCGTTTTAAGGAGAGGAGTGACCGAAGCGTTTGGAGGTGACCCATTTTACTTGAGTTGTTTTCGTCCTTATTTTGGGGTTTTTGGTTAGCGTGAAAAAAAAGAAGAAATCTTACACATCGACTAGTCTATCATGATGATATCACAATATCTGATAGCTTTCGTCTCTGTGGCACAATGGCAAAACGGTGGACATCATCGTTTCCATGGGTATATAATTACAGTTGTAGATCTACCTATCAGATGCAATCAGAGAAAATTATTGGGAGAAACCAGAAGAAATTAAAAGCTTTGAAAGATACCGGAAGTAATGAAGATTTCCATAGTCGGGCACACCATCGTAATTTCATCAGTAAGCGAAATGAGTGATAAGTGAATATATTATAAGTGAGCATATCATAATCTCAAAAACTAAATATACAAAAAAATTGTAAAATCATGGAAAATAAAATCGTCATACCTTGATTTATTGCCTGCCACAGAATAAATGTGAAAAAAAGCTCGGTTGAAAAGAATTCACTCACGATAACACTATTAACACACCAAAAAAGAAAACGCCAATAAAATAAACACAATAGGGCTAGTCGCTCCAATAGTTTGTCTTTGAAACAGTCGTTCTCTGCACATTAGATTTTATCCTCTATAGACTTCGAATTTTATTTCTATTTATTCGGTTTTCATATGGCTATGTTACAAAGGTTGATTTAGTACTCAAAGTGAGCTATGACATCAAGCCTGGCGTGGGACTGCACAGTAAAACCGGTTGCTACTCACCGAAGCATTCTGAAACCTGCAGCTTTGAACGCAGTACAAGAGGTCACGTGATACAGCAAAAACAAAGACGAAAGGAAACAAACCTTGAAAGGGGGGGGAGGTGGTGCCGAGGAGGGGGGGTGTTATTGTTGTGGTTTTTTTTTTGGGGTATGTAGTTTTGTTTTGTTTTTGTTTTGCTGGTTGTGTTGTTGTTGCTGTTGTTGTTTTTGTTGTTGTTGTTGGTAGGGTTTTTTTTCTTATATCTATTGACATTTCATTTACACAAATGTAACAATGCTCACGTTTCATAAACATTTCGTGTGAAGATATTATTTTAGCTATTTAAGTATTTATTGTGAAAATGAATATAATAATTCTTCAAACATTTTTATTTAAATTAAATCTATCTATCAAAGTCAACTTGTTTTGAATGAATACATTTACAACTAAACAAATAAAGGGCAAACAGAAAATGACATTCGTTGCAGATTTGTAATCATCTGAAAATTACAAAATATAAGAGAATTTTTAATTTGAAAAGGTATGCATATCATAGGCAATACAAGTCATGGGCTCCAAAACTTGGTTCGTCTCCATTTGGATTTTTGTTATAAATCAAAGATTCAATGTTTTGAAGATCAACCGTCTAAGATGTGGTAGTAATGTCAGAATGTTCTGCACGAGTTCTCCATATTTGTAGTCCTCAAAATCGAGATCGTCTGGTATTGCCAATTTCGCAGATGTCGTTGTTGCATTTTCGCATATGGACCGTCGTCTGTACTGTTCTGTACGATGAAGTTTGTTATCCTTTGATAGGCAACGCAATACTCGATGTTGAGATCAGCAATCTATGCAAGAATATCATGTGTTATGTGACGAGAAGATAGAACGGCAAAAATAATCAAATAAAGTTTTCAAGTACGTAAGCAAAAGAATGTATTTTATGAGAAAACGTCATAAATTTGAAATTGATAAAATTTTAATAAGACTTTTCTATCAAATTTGCATAAAGAATATCATAATTTTTAGTATAACAGCATGTGTTTTTAAGAGATAGCTTGTGTGATTACTGCCACGACCTTGTTGATGTTCCATGGCTGAGTTTTCATCATTTCACTACGTGTCCTTGTGTTTTCTCTGTCGTCCTCAGTCTCACTATCTTTCCGTCGTATTAGATGTGTCAGAAATGTGAATATAGATCTATCTTCTTCTCGCTTTGTTCTATTTCTGACGCCGTGTCGTCTTGGTAGATTGATTGACTGATTGTGTTATGGTTGACACATTGAAATGAATGGATAGCACTACCCACACTCTGTGTTATGAATGGATAGCACACTCTGTGTTATGAATGGATAGCACACTCTGTGTTATGAATGGATAGCACACTCTGTGTTATGAATGGATAGCACACTCTGTGTTATGAATGGATAGCACACTCTGTGCTATGAATGGATAGCACACTCTGTGTTATGAATGGATAGCACACTCTGTGTTATGAATGGATAGCACACTCTGTGTTATGAATGGATAGCACACTCTGTGTTATGAATGGATAGCACTGCCCACACTCTGTGTTATGAATGGATAGCACTGCCCACACTCTGTGTTATGAATGGATAGCACACTCTGTGTTATGAATGGATAGCACTGTCCACACTCTGTGTTATGAATGGATAGCACTGCCCACACTCTAGGTTATGAATGGATAACACTGCCCACAGTCTGGGTTATCAATGGATAGCACTGCCCACACTCTAGGTTATGAATGGATAACACTGCCCACAGTCTAGGTTATGAATGGATAACACTACCCACAGTCTGGGTTATCAATGGATAGCACTGCCCACAGTCTGTGTTATGAATGGATAGCATTGCCCACACTCTGTGTTATGAATGGATAGCACTGCCCACAGTCTGTGTTATGAATGGATAGCACTGCCCACACTCTGTGTTATGAATGGATAGCACTGCCCACAGTCTGTGTTATGAATGGATAGCACTGCCCACAGTCTGTGTTATGAATGGATATCACTGCCCACACTCTGTGTTATCAATGGATAGCACTGCCCACAGTCTGTGTTATGAATGGATAGCACTGCCCACACTCTGTGTTATGAATGGATAGCACTGCCCACACTCTGTGTTATCAATGGATAGCACTGCCCACATTCTGGGTTATGAATGGATAGCACTGCCCACACTCTGTGTTATGAATGGATATCACTGCCACACTCTGTGTTATGAATGGATAGCACTGCCCACATTCTGTGTTATGAATGGATAGCACTGCCAACATTCTGTGTTATGAATGGATAGCACTGCCCACATTCTGTGTTATGAATGGATAGCACTGCCACATTCTGTGTTATGAATGGATAGCACTGCCCACATTCTGTGTTATGAATGGATAGCACTGCCCACATTCTGTGTTATGAATGGATATCACTGACACTCTGTGTTATCAATGGATAGCACTGCATTCTGTGTTGCGAATGGATAGCACTGCCCACATTCTGTGTTGAATGGATAGCACTCCCACATTCTGTGTTGACTCGTAATGTTGTTGTTGTTTGTTGGTTTGTGAATTTCAGCACTTTCCGTATCTATGTTTTCAACTATGTCCGTGTTCATAGATGTTGTTGCTGTCTCCGTTGCTACTTTTGTAGATATCATGATATTTTTTTCCGAAGTTTGTTTGTCGGGTAGGATTTTTTTTTTTATTTTGCCTGGACTGCCCTGTAAACAGTCAAGGGATCTTTTAACGTGCACAAAGTGTTGTGATCTGTAAACGGGACCTCCTTTTTATCGTCCGTCTCCGATGGGACTAGGTGTCAATCCAGCTACTTGGACCAGGGGGTAGATTATGCTCGAAAAAACAGGAGAAACTTTTTCAACCGTTTGCGGGCTCGAACCCACTTACTTCTTGGTTGAGAGGTAGACACCTTGCCTCTGGACTACTGGAGTCCCTTCTCGTTTGACGTTTGTTAACTGGCATATTGATGTCGTTTAACCACAAAAGAAACTTGAAATCATAAAATGGACGAGAGCTCGTAAATCCACGATTTGTCCTAGGTTTTGTTTTTAGGCTTCAGGTAAAATTAATTAATTAATAAAGAGTGCATTTCAATTAAATATGACCGTTTACTACGAGTCTTTAGTGATGGATATTCGATTGTTTGTTTCATTGAATTATACCCTCGCCCACCATTGCTGTGATCTCAGGGGGAATTAAAAGGAAACAGCAAGATGAAAGAGAAGTGAAAGAAGGAAAGGGAAGAAGTATGACCTACCAGCACTGCCGCCAACCGCCTGCGACAGACGGACAGAAAGGAAAGAGGAAATTTAGAGAAGAGAGAGAGAGAGAGAGAGAGAGAGAGAGAGAGAGAGAGAGAGAGAGAGAGAGAGAGAGAGAGAGAGAGAGAGAGAGAGAGAGAGAGAGAGAGAAAGAGACAAACAGACAGACAGACAGACAGAGAAAGACATACAGAGACAGACGGACAGACAGAGACAGACAGACAGACAGATAGAATGAGAGAGAGAGAGAAATATAGAAAGAGAGACAGACAGACAGTGACAGAGACAGACACAAAGACAGAGACAGAGAGAGACAGACAGACAGACATACAGACAGACAGACAGACAGAGACAGAGACAGAGAGACAGAGACAGAGAGACAGAGAGACAGAGACAGAGACAAAGACAGAGAGAGACAGAAACAGAGGCAGAAAGACAGAGACAGAGACAGCGAGAGAGACAAAGATCGATACGGAGACAGAGACAGAGACAGAGACAAAGACAGAGACGAGGCGTTATACAGAAAAATGTCAGGGGGGGGGGGGGGGGGGGGTGACCATAACGGTGCTATTGTAGCAATAAATCAAACATTTTGCAAATGTATGGATGAAAAATAGTTATCACCATCCTGTGTAGGGAAGTAGACTGTTTCACAACACTGTCACAATAAATCAATCAAATTGATTTAAACTCAAAACCTGGCGTCGGTGGCCGATTGGTTAGGGCTGCCAGACTGGGAATTATCGGGCAGTTTTACAGAAAATGATAAGGACAAAGCGGAGGTTCTAAATAACTTTTTTTCTTAAGTTTTTTGTACAAGAAAACATCTCAAATATCATTTATCTCGGTGATAGCATAATTATGACTTGAATAAAGGTACAGAGACCTATTTATCTGACATTGTCATTTTAGAGAATGAAATATTGAAAATATTACTTAATCTGGATGTTACTAAAATTATGAGGCCTGACTGTCTCCATCCACATTTGTTGAAAGAGGTCGCTAATGAAATACGTTTTCCTCTTTCTATTATTTTCAATAACTCTCTTAAAACAGGAATTGTACCAAATGACTTGAAATTAGCTAATATTACAGCTAATGTTACAGCTAATGTTACAGCTAATGTTACAGCTAATGTTACAGCTAATGTTACAGCTAATGTTACAGCTAATGTTACAGCTATATTTAAAGAAAGAAATAGATGCGACGCAGAAAATTACCGTCTAATTAGTCTAACATGTATCATGTAAAATACATGAATGCATCTTATAAAGGACTTCATAATGACTTTTCGTCAATCTTACAATCTGTTGTCTGAATGTCAGCATGGCTTTTTGCAGTAAATATTCTTGAACCCAAATATTGGAGGTTATGGAAGATTTCATTAAATATATTGATGACAAAAAACTATTGATTTTATATATTTGTATTTTCGCAAGGATTTTGATTTAATTACCCCATGAAAGACAATTTGAAAAGCTTCAGGCGTATGGTATAATTGGTGATATATTATGTTGAATTAAATCTTTCCTATCAAATCGCAGTCAGACAGTTATAGTTAAAAACGAAGACTCTAACTTAAGCCCCGTTAAAATTTGTGTTCCTTGGGGTAGTGTGATAAGGCCTCTCTTATTTGTACTTTAGATAAATGATTTTCCAAATTCAATAAATTATACGTGTAAAATATTTGCGGATGATAAATATTATTCTCAGACTAAGAACTATCATATTGCAAAACGATTTTATACTCTTAGTTTAGATGGTCTGAGAAACGGCAATTGGATTTCAATAGTCCCAAATGTATAGTCATGAATGGGTTTTCTGAGATTTCATGTTATTGACTCCAACAGATCCAGTGACTTGTCTTTTTGTAGAGTCAGCAAAAGGATCTTGGTGTAATGTTTGTTACGAATCTAATTTAATGAACATATTCATGAAAAAAGAAGAGAAAAAAAACCATTCGATATAAAGAATCATAGACCAGTAAGCATCCTACTCATAGTTTTCAAGATCTTTGAAAACGTCGGTGGCACTTCAGCTATCCGAATATTCTAATGATATTTTTCATAATTGATTTCCTTTGCACTTTTAGAAAACTCCATGTGTGCCAAACACTTATACTTATAGAAGACTGGAAGCTATCCTTGGATAGAAATCACTATGTCACTGCCATATTTATGGATCTATCCAAAGCCTTTGATTGATTTCACCACGACATTCTTTTGCGTAAACTATCGGCGTATGGTTTATCGCATTACTCTGTTTCTCTGCTCCAAAGTTCTCTTTCAGATAGAAAGCAGCAAGTGCAGCTTGTGATCACTGTCAGTGATTGGGAATTTATTGAAAAGGGTGTGCCCCAGTGATCCATTCTAGGTCCTTTATTATTTAGTTGGGGGTTTTTTTTAGTAACGATATATTTCTATTTACCAAAGAGGGAACTCTCTATAATTATGCAGATGATGACATATTGTCTTACAATCACCCTGATTTTGGTAAACTTGTGGATAGTTTGGAACAAGAAAGCATTGTACTAATAGACTGGTTTCACATGAACTGTATGTAAGCAAATTCAGAAAAATTCCGAGCCCTTGCACTAGGCAAATGAGCATTTTCCAAGAAACCATCTTTTTTTCAAATTAACTCAGTAAAGAACTTGTCAAACGGTTAGGAATAGAGATAGATTATCAACGAAATTTTCATGCCCACATAAAGATAATTTGCCGCAAGCCTTCTCAACAGCTCGATGTGTTGAATAGAATCCGTAGATATCTCTCAAAATTAAACAAGCTAGCTAAATTTCATACGTTTATTATTTCTAACTTCAACTTCTGACCTTTAGCATGGCACTTCTGCTCAAAATCATATATAAGGAAATAAGAAAAAAATTCATCAACGAACTCTTAGATTTATATACAATGACTATAGTAATACATACAAAAATCTCTTGAAGATTGCACAAATTCCAACCCTGGAAGTGGAAAGAATGCGAGAGCTATGGCCATTGAAACTTTCAAAATTGTGTATAAGTTAATGCCATCCTATCTCCAAGATTTGATATCATTTAAAGAAAGAAGGTACAATTTCAGATATACAAATATAGTCAATGTCCCTAAACCTAGAACCATTGCTTTTGGAAAACAATCCTTAACTATGCTGCTGCAATTCCGTGAAACAAATTACCTGAACATTTAAGATCTAAAACAAATTGTAATCATAATTCGATGTTGAATAGTAAAGATTGTCATTGTGTCATTTGTTCTATATAATTGTGTAATTATATTTCTTTGCTTAACTGTAGATTATTACAAACTATATTCTTCATCCCATCTTATTTAGCAGTTTGGTAATATTTTCTATTGAAATGTCGGTGAAAACTCTATCAGGATTTATTTAAGTTATTTCCCTTTGATATAACCTGCTTGTCTCTATTTGTTATGTATG
>JAXRKP010000269.1:380000-382500 GCA_037039925.1 Doris montereyensis | reverse complement strand
AGCTACTAAAGTAAAGATGAAAAGAACAACATGGTGGAATGAGAATGTCAAGACTAAGATCAAAGATGAAAAGTAATCCAAATGAGTGAAGAAATCATGGATGTAACAACCAAATGAGACAGAAGATGAAAGTATTTAAATCAACAATTACATAATCTCTCCAGACAGCATTAAGATGTACAAGTATTAAATGATTGGTACAGATCAAATAGTAAGAGTAACAAGTAATCCAAATGAGACAGCTGAAGATGTAACAAAGTAATCCAAATGAGACAGCTGAAGATGTAACAAGTAATCTAAATGAGACAGCTGAAGATGTAACAAGTAATCTAAATGAGACAGCTGAAGATGTAACAAGTAATCAAATGAGACAGCTGAAGATGTAACAAATAATCCAAATGAGACAGCTGAAGATGTAACAAGTAATCTAAATGAGACAGCTGAAAATGTAACAAGTAATCCAAATGAGACAGCTGAAGATGTAACAAAGTAATCTAAATGAGACAGCTGAATATGTAACAAGTAATCTAAATGAGACAGCTGAATATGTAACAAGTAATCAAGTAATCAAATGAGACAGCTGAAAGATGTAACAAGTAATCTAAATGAGACAGCTGAATATGTAACAAGTAATCTAAATGAGACAGCTGAAGATGTAACAAGTAATCTAAATGAGACAGCTGAAATGTAATCTAAATGAGGAATGTAACAAGTAAATAAGACAGCTGAAGATGTAACAAGTAATCTAAATGAGACAGCTGAAGATGTAACAAGTAATCCAAATGAGACAGCTGAAGATGTAACAAGTAATCCAAATGAGACAGCTGAAAGATGTAACAAGTAATCTAAGTGAGACAGCTGAAGATGTAACAAGTAATCTAAGTGAGTTGACTGAATATGTAACAAGTAATCTAAATGAGACAGCTGAATATGTAACAAGTAATCCAAATGAGACAGCTGAATATGTAACAAGTAATCTAAATGAGACAGCTGAAGATGTAACAAGTAATCTAAATGAGACAGCTGAATATGTAACAAGTAATCTAAATGAGACAGCTGAAGATGTAACAAGTAATCTAAATGAGACAGCTGAAGATGTAACAAGTAATCAAAATGAGACAGCTGAAGATGTAACAAGTAATCTAAATGATACAGCTGAATATGTAACAAGTAATCCAAATGAGACAGCTGAAGATGTAGATGTACCAATGGAAGATACCCAAACAGCCATTAGAAAATTAAACTTAGGAAAGGCCCCAGGAGCAGATCAAGTTTATCCAGAAATGACTAAAAGCCAAGGTAGGGAGGGAGACAAACTATTACATGCAATATGTCCAACAAGCATGGAAGTCCAAACAGGTGCCAGACGACTGGAAAAAGGCAACGGTAGTAGCAATACACTATGGAATGCTCAAACTATAGAGGGATATCACTACTTAGCGTACCAGGAAGAAGTGTATGCCAGGGTACTGGATATGAGACTAAGAATTGACCATTATTAATATTATTAATGTCATCTCTCGCCACCATCCCCTCATTAATGTCATTGTTCCATTGTATTTATCACACACATAGACGCACCCACATATAGACACACACACGCACATAGACACACACACATCGATACACGTACATACACACACACATACATAAACATACATGACTCACACATACACATATATAGAACATACAATGACACACACACACATATATACACACTAGAAATACCCTGTGCATTTCAGTTAGGTTGGCAGATTACAGACATACACCGGCACTCTCATTATACAGACACACAAAGGAACACATCATTATACAAACATACACAGGCACTCTCTCTCATTATACACACACACAGGCACACTCATTATACAGACATACACAGCACACTCATTACACAGACATTAGGTCTCATTATACAGACATACACAGGCACACTCATTATACAGACATGCATTATTATACAGACAACACACAGGCACTCTCATTATACAGACATACACAGGCACTCATTATACAGACATTCATATACAGACATACACAGGCACTCTCATTATACAGACATACACAGGCACTCTCATTATACAGACATACACAGGCACACTCATTATACAGACATACACAGGCACTCTCATTATACAGACACACACAGGCACACTCAGGACATACACAGTCACACTCATTATACAGACACACACAGGCACACTCATTATACAGACATACACAGACACTCATTATACACAGGCACACTCATTATACAGACATACACAGGCACACTCATTATACAGACATACACAGGCACACTCATTATACAACATACACAGACATCTCATTATGCAGACACACACAGGCACTCTCATTATACAGACACACAGTCACACTCATTATACAGACACTCACTCCATTATACAGACACACACAGGCACTCTCATTATACAGACACACAGGCACTCTCATTATACAGACATACACAGGCACTCTCATTATACAGACATACACAGGC
>JAXRKP010000269.1:335000-375000 GCA_037039925.1 Doris montereyensis | reverse complement strand
TGCACTGCAGGTAGACATATACTGGTGAACTAGACATCTGGGTTGCACTGCAGCAGACATATACTGGTGAACTAGACATCTGGGTTGCACTGCAGGTAGACATATACTGGTGAACTAGACATCTGGGTTGCACTGCAGGCAGACATATACTGGTGAACTAGACATCTGGGTTGCACTGCAGGTAGACATATACTGGTCAACTAGACGTCAGAGTTGTACTGCAAGTAGACAGACACTGGTGGACTAGACGTCATTTCATGGTGGGAAAACGAAGATGGGTAGTACTGCAGGTAGACAGACACTGGTGGACTAGACGTCATTTCATGGTGGGAAAACGAAGATGGGTAGTACTGCAGGTAGACAGACACTGGTGGACTAGACGTCATATCATGGTGAAAAACGAAGATGAGTTGCACTGCAGGCAGACAGACACTGGTGAACTAACTAGATGTTATTTCAGGGTGAAAAACGAAGATGAGTTGCACTGCAGGCAGACAGACACTGGTGAACTAACTAGATGTTATTTCAGGGTGAAAAACGAAGATGAGTTGCATTGCAGGTAGACAGACACTGGTGAACTAGACGTCTGGGTTGCACTGCAGGTAGACAGACACTGGTGAACTAACTAGATGTCATTTCATGGTGGGAAAACGAAGATGAGTTGCATTGATAGACAGACACTGGTGAACTAGACGTCTGGGTTGCACTGCAGGTAGACAGACACTGGTGAACTAACTAGATGTCATTTCATGGTGGGAAAACGAAGATGAGTTGCATTGCAGGTAGACAGACACTGGTGAACTAGACGTCTGGGTTGCACTGCAGATAGACAGATACTGGTGAACTAACTAGATGTCTGGGTGGGAAAACGAAGATGGGTGTACTGCAGGCAGACAGACACTGGTTGACTAGACGTCATTTCATGGTGGGAAAACGAAGATGGGTAGTACTGCAGGTAGACAGACACTGGTGAACTAACTAGATGTCATTTCATGGTGGGAAAACTGAAGATGAGTTGCATTGCAGGTAGACAGACACTGGTGAACTAGACGTCTGGGTTGCACTGCAGGTGAACCCATACACTGGTGAACTAACTAGATGTCATTTCATGGTGGAAAACGAAGATGGGTAGTACTGCAGGCAGACAGACACTGGTTGACTAGACGTCATTTCATGGTGGGAAAACGAAGATGGGTAGTACTGCAGGTAGACAGACACTGGTGGACTAGACGTCATTTCATGGTGGGAAAACGAAGATGGGTAGTACTGCAGGCAGACAGACACTGGTTAACTAGATGTCATTTCATGGTGGGAAAACGAAAATGGGTAGTACTGCAGGTAGACAGACACTGGTTGACTAGACGTCATTTCATGGTGGGAAAACGAAGATGGGTAGTACTGCAGGTAGACAGACACTGGTGAACTAACTAGATGTTATTTCAGGGTGAAAAACGAAGATGAGTTGCATTGCAGGTAGACAGACACTGGTGAACTAACTAGATGTTATTTCAGGGTGAAAAACGAAGATGGTGTGACTGTGATGCTATGAGGGAAGAGGGGTTAATTATATTTTTCATATTGCTTAAAAACTTGAGTTTTACCGCATCCACCATGTGCGGCGATTTCAGGAGGGGGGGGATTAAGAGGACACAGTAAGAAGATCAAAGAAAAGACGTGAAAGAGTGAGAGGAAAGAAGCGGGCCCTACCACTAGTACTGAACTAATACCAGTGACCAGCAGCTCCCACCAACCGCCCACGCGGGGAGGACGAGAAAAGGGACAGGGGGGAGGGGCTGGGGCGAATGGCGGGCGATGAGGAGGAGACGGAGGGAGGAGGAGACGGGAGGAGGAGACGGAGGAGGGGCGTCTGAATGGTGCCAAAACGACGCGTTGCATAGGAAGAGCAGAACTTTAACTCGAACACGTCGGTTGGATTGGTGAATGAATTGTTGACAACGTGAAACGAAACAACACACGACTCGCTTCATTGGCTTCTGAATCAGCTTCGAATTCTACTGCTAAACATAATAACAGCTTCGCCTCCCCCCCCCAGACTTGGTAATTACAAACAGAAAGACAAACTGTACAACGTTTTTGTTGTAATTTGTTTCACAATAAATTTCTAAATAAGTGCGAAGTAATGAATTTCAATTATTTTATTTTTGTCTTCGTAGCTGTACAAAGAGAGGAACTAAAAATTAATTACGTTTTTTTATTGTTGTTCAGGCCTAGATTTTTGAAGCTTTATGTCAGTCATGCTTGACTGATTTTACATCGATTCCAAGAGCACCGGGAGGCGAGGGGGGGTGTATTTTAAGCTTACACTAGGAGTGCCAATCTTATTACTGCGTTGTTTAAACCATGAAGTTTTATTCTCATAAATAGCTGTCGCCCTCGTGAGATTTAAAAAAATTTCAACACCGATAAAAGGTACGGACCATAAAACAACATTTACATCAATTAAACGCGAGAACATTAAAAAAAACCTAAAAGGAGCCGTGCAGATAAAATCTGATCTCTACAAAAGTAACAAGAACGTGAAAAGGATCGATAGATTCCAGTCTTGATCGGTATCCATGAATGATTCGGGCTTCATTCAGCATTTGGATAGACAATATTATTATTAGAAATGTGTACGGTACTAAGTATGCTCCTATGCTCTGGTGAGTGTTGAACTATTCGAACCCTAAACATAAAACTGTACTTATGTCCAGATCACTCTCCTTCTAACATTGTTAAATAGAATAGTACAACTATGTGTAGGAGTAGAATGACATCGTAGTCAATAAAGTACAACAATACATGTAAGAGTAGAATAGCCTTGTAGTCAATGAAGTACAACTATGTGTAGGAGTAGAATGACATCGTAGTCAATAAAGTACAACAATACATGTAAGAGTAGAATAACCTTGTAGTCAATGAAGTACAACTACATGTAAGAGTAGAATGACATCGTAGTCAATAAAGTACAACTACATGTAAGAGTAAAATAGCCTTGTAGTCAATAAAGTACAACTACATGTAAGAGTAGAATAGCCTTGTAGTCAATAAAGTACAACTACATGTAAGAGTCGAATGACCTTGTAGTCAATAAAGTACAACTACATGTAAGAGTAGAATAGCCTTGTAATCAATAAAGTACAACTACATGTAAGAGTAGAATAGCCTTGTAGTCAAAGTACAACTACATGTAAGAGTAGAATAGCCTTGTAGTCAATAAAGTACAACTACATGTAAGAGTAGAATAGCCTTGTAGTCAATAAAGTACAACTACATGTAAGAGTAGAACAGCCTTGTAGTCAAAGTGCAACTACATGTAAGAGTAGAATAGCCTTGTAGTCAAAGTGCAACTACATGTAAGAGTAGAATAGCCTTGTAGTCAAAGTACAACTACATGTAAGAGTAGAATAGCCTTGTAGTCAATAAAGTACAACTACATGTAAGAGTAGAATAGCATTGTAGTCAATAAAGTACAACTACATGTAAGAGTAGAATAGCCTTGTAGTCAATAAAGTACAACTACATGTAAGAGTAGAATGGCATCGTAGTCAATAAAGTACAACTACATGTAAGTAGAATAGCCTTGTCTTGTAGTCAATAAAGTACAACTACATGTAAGAGTAGAATAGCCTTGTAGTCAATAAAGTACAACTACATGTAAGAGTAGAATAGCCTTGTCTTGTAGTCAATAAAGAACAACTACATGTAAGAGAATAGCCTTGTAGTCAATAAAGTACAACTACATGTAAGAGTAAAATAGCCTTGTAGTCAATAAAGTACAACTACATGTAAGAGTAGAATGGCCTTGTAGTCAATAAAGTACAACTACATGTAAGAGTCGAATGACCTTGTAGTCAATAAAGTACAACTACATGTAAGAGTAGAATGACATCGTAGTCAATAAAGTACAACTACATGTAAGAGTAGAATAGCCTTGTAGTCAAAGTACAACTACATGTAAGAGTAGAATGGCCTTGTAGTCAATAAAGTACAACTACATGTAAGAGTAGAATAGCCTTGTAGTCAAAGTACAACTACATGTAAGAGTAGAATGGCCTTGTAGTCAATAAAGTACAACTACATGTAAGAGTAGAATGACATCGTAGTCAATAAAGTACAACTACATGTAAGAGTAGAATAGCCTTGTAGTCAATAAAGTACAACTACATGTAAGAGTAGAATGACATCGTAGTCAATAAAGTACAACTACATGTAAGAGTAGAATAGCCTTGTCTTGTAGTCAATAAAGTACAACTACATGTAAGAGTAGAATGGCCTTGTAGTCAATAAAGACGTTTCCCCTATACTGTGTATTCTGGTCAGAATCTCAGTGTTGATAATTTGTGTTGTTGCAACGTCACTCAATGTGTATCAATCCTGTACTAGAGTCTGCAAAGCAAGTAGGTCTCTTTCTGTTTTCAGTTGTGTTGTTTGTAATTGTATGTTTGTATTTGTATGTTCTCAATTCGGTCTCTTTCTGTTTTCAGTTGTGTTGTTTGTGATTGTATTTTTGTATCTTCTCCATTCGGTCTCTTTCTGTTTACAGTTGTGTTTGTATGTTTGTATCTTCTCCATTCGGTCTCTTTCTGTTTAGTTGTGTTTGTATGTTTGTATCTTCTCCATTCGGTCTCTTTCTGTATTCAGTTGTGTTTATATGTTTGTATCTTCTCCATTCGGTCTCTTTCTGTATTCAGTTGTGTTTGTATGTTTGTATCTTCTCCATTCGGTCTCTTTCTGTATTCAGTTGTGTTTGTATGTTTGTATCCTCTCCATTCGGTCTCTTTCTGTTTACACTTGTGTTTGTATGTTTGTATCTTCTCCATTCGGTCTCTTTCTGTGTGTTCATTTGTGTTTGTATGTTTGTGTATCTTCTCCATTCGGTTCCTTTCTGTGTGTTCAGTTGTGTTTGTATTTTTGTATCTTCTCCATTTGAGTTTCGGTGTTCCTGAGGCTGGGTGTTAACTATTAGTATATTGTGTATAGTTTTGTAAGTCATGGTTGAGTGGCATTGGCACTGGCAATGACGTCGATGTTCTTCCTCTGTATTTCGGTTCCTCGCTAAAGTACAGCATTCAATTCATTGCAGTTTGAGCTGGTACTTTCTCATCTTTCCTGGGGATATGTCCAAAATAATCTCCACCGCTGTTCTTTTTGGTTAACTCTTTGAATTTGACTAAATATACATAACATAGGCCCAATTCGACATAGCGTTGGTCATACTAATCACTGTTTGTTAGTTGTTAGTGTTAGATGAGGGTATCGTAATGTCTTTCATAAGCGACAACGATACCACTGAAATGAGTAGTAAAATAGTAGGCGTGAACGATACAAGTGACTCGACACTATTCCAACTTTTTAATTGTTTTTAAACTAACCCTTACTTGTGGATGTGGGAGTGGGAGGGTGATATTGAAATTGAAAGAAAAACAAACAAACCGATAAGGAAGGCTTTCAACCAAAATCATAAATTATTAATTATTATCATTGCACACTGTGCTCTGTTTAATTGAATTTACCCTGTCCACCATTTGCGATGATCTCAAAGGTGAATTAAGAGTAAGAGGAAACAGCAAGACGAAAGATAAGTAAAAAGAGTGAAAGGAAGGAAGTAGGATCTACCAGCAGCTCTCGCCAACCATCCGCATCATTACACTTACAGACGGTGAGACTGAAGTCAAAAGCGATAACAAATAACAATAACGTCAATACGTCACAATTTTACCAACCAAAAGACGGAATAATAATTGTCACGTGAACTCTATGATGCCTGTTTGTTGTCTAATGAAAGGCTATACCCAAAACGTCACATATTGTGTGTTTCGTCTTTTTGTGTATGGCATTGTGTCGCTTACTTAATGTCATCTATCTCCATTTTACATTTCAATTATCTGATTGATGATCTTAATATAGACATGTATGTACATTATCCATATATTGTTTTAACGGGATTTGAAAATTATGTCGACTAAAGAAGAGTGTCGACTTGAACTTAAAGAATGTCGAAATTTTAGTGGGTATTCGCTGTAGCTGAGATAATGGTGGTATGGATATGAATACGATTTAACTTTCGATTCATATCCCGATATTGTTGTCACCAAATCATATTACTAATACTTTACACATGTAATTATACGTTCACTGTTTTCCCCTTTATCGCCCAGGCTACCGTGAACAGGGCTGTAACAAACTTGCTGACCACCACAGCTGGGCCCCATGATGTGACGATATAAACTTGCTGACCACCACAGCTGGGCCCCATGATGTGACGATATAAACTTGCTGACCACCACAGTTGGGCCCACGTGATGATTTATCTTCAAAGTTGATATTATTAATCAATCACAGCTGTTGGGGGAAAACTTGCCACACGCATAAAAATCGATTTCTTTCCCCTGCGCCATGAACACCACGGCACCTTTACCAAGCAGAATCGGCTCCTGCGATCACCGACGAGAGTCGTCTCATTCTCATTCTCATTCAAAGATGGCGGAGCCCACGTCACAGTCACAACAGGATTCCACTTCTTGCGTCGGCTCTCGTCTGCCCAATTTGCAGACGCCAACTCAACAACCCACACATACTGCCGTGTCTGCACGCATTCTGCCTGCGCTGTCTCCGTGACGAATGCGAAGGCAAATCCGCCGACAAATTCTTCTGTCCCCTTTTGCGTGTGGACGACGCAGATGGCGCCGCCAAAAAATCGTACCACAGTCGTGTGTGGCACAGCTTCGACAGAATTCTGGAACAGGAGAGCGGGAGTAAAGAACTTCAGCGCCGTCTGCCGAACTTCCGGCGCGTGAGGAGGAGGAGGGCGGCGAGGAGGAGAACACCGCAGAAGAAGAGCCATGGGAGAAAGAGGAAGAAGAAGACAACGAATCTCCTGACACAGGAGAGTCATCCGCTGATTCTAACCGGAAATCGTCATCCATGCTGCAATCACCTGTACTTTTCCCATGCTCCACGCGATGCCGATCGTATGGCGGACACCTTTTGCCAAAAAATGCGACCAACTGGCCTGCCATAAATGCGTGTCCTCGTTCCACAGGCGTTGCCAAAACTTCAGCGGACTTCGGGAGGCGGTGGACACAAAGAGACGTCAGTTCGATTCCGTCCACGACAAGATGGCGGCCAACCTGGTGGCTTGCGAAGACGTTGTGAATTTCCAACAGAAACGATTGCAGGAGATCGAAGCCATGCGGACCGAAATCTTGGTTCAGATCAAGAAGTTCAGGACGGATATAGTCAGCATCGTGCTGGCAAAAGAGAAGGCGTTGACCCAAGAGGCCAACCAGCTGTTGGACGAGTTGAAAGGGGAGGCCACCGAGAAGAATGTGGCGGCTGGAAGACTGGCCAACAGCCTCCAAAAGCAGATGGAGCTCTTGGATCTGTCTTTCAGCGTGGGGGCGAGGCCGAATTACTGCCCATTCTTCCGGGTATTCCAGCACGCATCGACAACGACTTGAAGACGATAGGTAAGCAGCACAGCGACGCCCTCCCCAGGGTGACCTTCATCCCAGACCAGGAATGCAAGACGGTAGTCGACGCCAGCCTCCTGGGGCGGATTCAGGTTGGAGAGGTCTGATGATGAAGTCCTTCGCGACGGACCCACCCGAAATAGGAAGTGACATGACCGAGGTGGCACGACCTGACCTCAACCTTGCGCTGGTGACGAGTTTTCACGGCGGAACCTGCGATGACGTCACACCAGAGCCTTTGCTGACCGACTTGATCGTCATCGCTAACGGTGACATCATACTGACAGACCGTGACAACAGTGCGTCAAAAGTTTAACCAGACCGAAGCTCCTCACGCAAGTTCTCCTGATGCTGTTCCCAGTCGCATCGCCACCCGTGTCGCATGCGAGAGCCGTAGTCTCCGTCATGAACAAGAAACTGCTCTACTTCTTGTCTCTGTTCGCACCGTCAGGGTGCTGCACACGGTCGCGTGAAAAAGCTCTACCCGTTCCTCACCTCTTTGGGCAACGGGCTTTTTGGCCGCAGGCACAAACCTCTGCGAGTATTGACGTCATCAACGAGAAAGGGAGATGGTCGAAGTATCTTCACTCAGAAATCGGAAAGGCGTCCATTTCTAGACCTCTGTACCTCACACCAGTGATCCCTCGGTCTTCGATCATCCTGTCTGCGAAAAACGACAACGCCTTGGCTTGCAACAACAACAACAACAGTGTTAACAATAACGGTGCCCACAATGAAAAGTGAAAGCAACTCTAGACGTGCTAGTCTAAACAACAGCCATAACAATGTCAACATTAATAACAATAACGGTGCCCACAATGAAAGCAACTCTGGACGTGCTAGCCTAAACAGCCTTTAACCAAACAAACGCCAGCAAAGCCTCAACATCCAAGAAATCGAGTAAAGTTAAAACTTCTACTACTAAGAAGTCCTCTGCATCCTCACCTACTATTACCACTGACATTACACAATCTCCATCATCATCATCATCATCTTCCTTATCATCATCTTCATCGACGTCGTCCAATTCCGACCAAGGCATTCTGGTGTCGGACAGCGGCAAACGTGTCATATTCCGACTACAGCCGGAAGGTTCCGTGACCTTCAGCTTGAGAAACAGCGACCAAGTCCGTCTGGAATGCCCCTGGGGGGTCACGGTTCACGACAAGGGTCTGACGTTGCTGGCTGACAGGGACGCCGACTGCGTCCTGTTGCTGGACAAGGACGGCAAGTTCCTGAAGAAAGTGCTCAGCCGCGAGGAGGACGGGCTGGCCAAGCCGTGCGGGATTTACGCCGGCATGAAGGGCAGCGTGACCTTGAGTCAGGTAGACGGAACTATCAAGATCTACAAGACTGTCTACTGATGGCTGATGATGATGGAGGAGGGGGAGGGGGTGGGTATGTGGAAGGGGAGGATAGATTTTGTTTAATTTACGGTTTAGCGGCGTTAAAAAAAGAAACGAAAGTGGGTTAAATTTGCACTCGTCCGTTGTCGGTATCGGCTTGGTAAGTAGATCTACATTTAGAGGTGAGACGGAATAACTCTATCCACATTCCCTTACCCCTGACACTGAATTCTCCCCTTCCCCCACCACCATGGTGGGGTGAGTAGGGCGGGGGCGGGGGTGGGGGAGGGCGTTCAGGGCAAAGGATTGTAATGTAATGTAAATAGAGTTATTCCGTCTCACCTCTAAATGTAGATCTACTACTACTCAGCCGCGATACTGACAAAGGACGAGAAATAAAACCGTAGGGCCTACAAACTTGACCCACTTTCTTTTTACACCTCACTAAACCGTAGGGCCTACAAACTTGGACCCACTTTCCTCTACAGTACACCCGCTAAACGTAGGGCTACTACAAATTTGACCCACTTTCCTCAGTACACCCGCCAAGCGTAGGCCACAAATTTGACCCATTTTCCTCTACAGTACACCCGCTAAACGTAGGGCTACTACAAATTTGACCCATTTTCCTCTACAGTACACCCTGCTAAACGTAGGGCTACTACAGATTTGACCCACTTTGACAGTACACCCGCTAAACGTAGGGCTACTACAGATTTGACCCACTTTCTTTGACAGTACACCCGCTAAAACGTAGGGCTACTACAGATTTGAGATTTGACCCACTAGAGCTCTTTTGACATTTTCACCTACAGTACACCCAAGCAAACGTAGGGCTACTACAGATTTGACCCACTTTCTTTTGACAGTACACCGCTAAACGTAGAGCTACTACAAATTTGACCCATTTTCTTTGACAGTACACCCGCCAAACGTAGAGCTACTGCCAAATTTGACCCACTTTCTTTGACACAGTACACCCGCTAAACGTAGGGCTACCACAGATTTGGACCCACTTTGACAGTACACCCGCTAAACGTAGGGCTACTACAAATTTGACCCATTTTCCTCTGACAGTACACCTGCTAAACGTAGGGCTACTACAAATTTGACCCATTTTCTTTGACAGTACACCCGCCAAACGTAGGGTTTCTACAGATTTGACCCACTTTCTTTGGACAGTACACCCGCTAAACGTAGGGCTTTCTACAGATTTGACCCACTTTCTTTGACAGTACAATCGCTAGAGCTACTAAAATTTGACCCATTTTCCTTGGACAGTACACCCGCTAAACGTAGGGCTACTACAGATTTGACCCATTTTCTTTGACAGTACACCCGCTAAACGTAGGGCTACTACAGATTTGACCCACTTTCTTTGACAGTACACCCGATAAACGTAGGGCTACTACAGATTTGACCCATTTTCTTTGACAGTACACCCGATAAACGTAGGCTACTACAAATTTGACCCACTTTCTTTGACAGTACACCCGATAAACGTAGGGCTACTACAAATTTGACCCATTTTCCTTGACAGTACACCCACTAAACGTAGGGCTACTACAAATTTGACCCACTTTCTTTGACAGTACACCCGATAAACGTAGGGCTACTACAAATTTGACCCATTTTCTTTGACAGTACACCCGATAAACGTAGGGCTACTACAAATTTGACCCACTTTCTTTGACAGTACACCCGATAAACGTAGGGCTACTACAAATTTGACCCATTTTTCCTCTACAGTACACCCGATAAACGTAGGGCTACTACAAATTTGACCCATTTTTCTTTGACAGTACACCCGATAAACGTAGGGCTACTACAAATTTGACCCATTTTCCTCTACAGTACACCCGCTAAACGTAGGGCTACTACAAATTTGACCCATTTTCTTTGACAGTACACCCCACTAAACGTAGGGCTACTACAAATTTGACCCATTTTCCTCTACAGTACACCCGCTAAACGTAGGGCTACTACAAATTTGACCCACTTTCTTTGACAGTACACCGCTAAACGTAGGGCTACTACAAATTTGACCCATTTTCTTTGACAGTACACCTGCTAAACGTAGGGCTACCACAGATTTGACCCAAACGTAGGGCTACTACAGATTTGACCCACTTTCTTTGGACAGTACACCGCTAAACGTAGGGCTACTACAGATTTGACCCACTTTTTTGACAGTACACGCGCTAAACGTAGGGCTACTACAAATTTGACCCATTTTCTTTGACAGTACACCCGCTAAACGTAGGGCTACTACAAACTTGACCCATTTTCCTTGACAGTACACCTGCTAAACGTAGGGCTACTACAAATTTGACCCATTTTCCTCTACAGTACACCCGCTAAACGTAGGGCTACTACAAATTTGACCCATTTTCCTTGACACCGCTAAACGTAGGCTAAAAATTTGACCCATTTTCCCTCTACAGTACACCCGCTAAACGTTACTACAAGATTTGACCCACTTTACAGTACACCCGCTAAACGTAGGGCTACTACAAATTTGACCCATTTTCCTCTACAGTACACCCGCTAAAGAGGGCTACTACAGATTTGACCCACTTTCTTTTGATGGTACACCCGCTAAACGTGGGCTACTTTGACCCATTTTCTGACAGTACAAACGTAGGGCTAAACGTGCACAAGACCCACTTTCTAAAACCGTAAAATTTCTTTGATTCGCTTTATGCACGAAATAATAAAATAAATGTGTTTCTAAAAAAGTAAATCCTCGCTAACTTTAGAATGGTACTTGTTTTGATCACTCTGCAGTAAGACTCTATGTAATGGTCTATGGGACAAACTGCCAGCCAAACAGTAGTAGCAGTAGCAGCAGCTGCAGTAAGACTTTATGTAATGGTCTATGGGACAAACTGCCAGCCAAACAGTAGTAGTAGCTGCAATAAGACTCTATGTAATGGTCTATGGGACAAACTGCCAGCAAACAGTAGTAGTAGCAGCAGCTGCAAAGACTCTATGTAATGGTCTATGGGACAAACTGCCAGCCAAACAGTAGTAGCAGTAGCAGCAGCTGCAGTAAGAGTCTATGTAATGGTCTATGGGACAAACTGCCAGCCAAACAGTAGTAACAGTAGTAGCAGCTGCAGTAAGACTCTTCTATGTAATGGTCTATGGGACATACTGCCAGCCAAACAGTAGTAAGTAGCAGCTGCAGTAAGACTCTTCTATGTAATGGTCTATGGGACAAACTGCCAGCCAAACAGTAGTAGTAGCTGCAGTAAGACTCCATGTAATGGTCTATGGGACAAACTGCCAGCAAACAGTAGTAGTAGCTGCAGTAAGACTCTATGTAATGGTCTATTGGACAAACTGCCAGCCAAACAGTAGTAGTAGCTGCAGTAAGACTCTAGTAATGGTCTATTGGACAAACTGCTGCAGTAGTAGCAGCAGCTGCAGTAAGACTCTTCTATGTAATGGTCTATTGGACAAACTGCCAGCCAAACAGTAGTAGCAGTAGCAGCAGCTGCAGTAGCCCTGACAATTTTTTCAAAACTAAAAAAATCAAACTCGTCACTTTATTATAATCAAAATTTAATGAACAATGAATGAATGGGGATAAAAATGAAATTCTAAAAATAAAAACAAACCACAAGGTGCCAGTACTGTTCAGGAATTGAGTAAGCCATTTGTCATTATTTGTAAAGTCAGGAATTGAGTAAGCCATTTGTCATTATTTGTAAAGTCAGGAATAGAGTAAGCCATTTGTCATTATTTGTAAAGTGAGGAATTGAGTAAGCTAGTTGTCATTTTTAGTAAAGTCAGGAATTGAGTAATTGAGCAAGTCAGTTGTCATTATTAGTAATGTCAGGAATTGAGTAAGCCACTTGTCATTATTAGTAAAGTCAGGAATTGAGTAAGCCACTTGTCATTATTAGTAAAGTCAGGAATTGAGTAAGCCACTTGTCATTATTAGTAAAGTCAGGAATTGAGTAAGCCACTTGTCATTATTAGTAAAATAACATTCCTTCAAGGCCCTTCGGCCAATAGAGCCAAAGCTTATCCTGGTTTCTATAGCGCGAAGGTTTTTACTCCCAAGCTAGTGCTTGTACCCATGTGCACCTGGGTAGAATGGGAAATGCGTGTTGTTGTTAAGTGTCTTTCCCAAGGAACACAATGTCGGACCTGGCTTTGCTTTAGGATTCGAACTCGAACCCAATGAAAGGAAACCTACCAGCAGCGCCTGCCAACCGCCCACAAACTTTAAGGAAAGATGAACAACAGAACATATCAAATTGTAAAAAAAAGGCAATAAAATAATATGTTATCGCAACTGTATGATAAAACACCTTCTTTATTTGTATTTTATTTCCAACAAAAGTTGTTACATATTAATATAACAAACTGAAAACATATTATAAATATTATAATGTTATATATATACATGTATATATATATATATATATATATATTATATATAAAAACTTGTATTGTATAATGTAGCAAAGGCTGTCACTGTCACAAAATCCTACACAATTCTCTTTTCCTACCATAACATTAACAACAAAATTACAATTACACGTTACGTATAAAAGTTACTTGAGTTCAAGGCCGTTCGGCCTATAGAGCCCGAACTTATCCCACTTTCAAAAGCAAGAAGAAGCGGATGAACAGGTGATAATTTAATAATCACCCTATGAACAGGACGCTAGTATGACGCAAGTTTATTTTTACTCCCATTAAGCTAGCTCTTGTGCCCATCATTAATTGCGCCTGGGTCAAGTGGGGAAAAGTAAGTGTCTCTCCCAAGCATCCCCGGTCTGGCAGCCTAACCGCTCGGCCATTAATGCCACTTGTCTCTCTAGATCTTATAATACTAATACAAGATCTTCTCTCTCGTTCATATAATTATGTAATATAATGATGTCATTATTATCATGTGAGTGTGGTGGAATAATAAATTATAAACCGATTTAAACAATTGACATATTGTTGAGTTTGCTTGGTATTGTTGTTGCTGTTGTTATTGTTGTTGCTGTTGTTAATCTAATCTATTGAAAATTAAAACCAAGTGTGAGCGAGACGTGTCACTATTAATATTAAGAGAAAACTACAAAGGACAATATTCTCTACCATATTCTGATGAAAACAATGCAAAATTTAATTTCAATTTCATAGAGCTTCCTAGTCTCTGTCCCTATACTGTCTCTCTCTCTTTGACCCTGTATGTCTGTCTATCAGTCTCTCTGCATCTCTCTTTCTCTCTGTGTGAGTATTCCATGTTTCCTGACCATCTACTAATACTATTGAATATTATAACACTCATCAAAACTGCATCTGTTGAATGGTTGGTCATTCTGCTTTCGCAAAACATTTTGTTTTGATAAATTAACAATTCAAAGGGAGGGAGGGAGGGAGGGAAAAAAAAACAACACATACACACACACACTACGCATCATAAATTAAAAATGATTCTCTTTTGATTTATCTTTGGCATAAATTGAACTTTGTGCAGACGAGATACAAAAACAAACAAACAAACAAATTAAAAAAACTAGAACAAAGACACCATTCCCCATTTCCTGTTGACAGGTGATGCTGGTAGGTCCTGCTTCTTTCCTTTCCTTCTTTCGCTTTTATTTTTATCTTCTTGTTATCTCGTAATTCACCCTGAAAGTCACAAAAGTCACACTACCATTCCGAAAAGAAAGGATGAGAAGCGAATGAGGTTAAGGTGAGGTCAAGTTCCTTCAAGGCCATTACGACCCATAGAGCCGGAGCTTATCCTGGTTTCAATAGCATGAAGTGGAAACAGGTGACAACACTAATCACCTCCTGGACAGGATGCCTAGCCAGACGCAAGTAGTGCTTGTGCTTGTACCCATTTTGCACCTGGGCAAATGAGTGGAGGACAATGCGTCTTAAGTGTCTTTCCCACAAATGAGTGGAGGACAATGCGTCTTAAGTGTCTTTCCCACAAATGAGTGGAGGACAATGCGTGTTAAGTGTCTTTCCCAAGGAACACAACGTTGGGCCTGGTTTGCCAGGATTCAAAACTGGGACCTCATGATCTACAATCTGGCAGCCTAACCACTCGGCCACCGATGCCACATAAAGGTAATAGGTAACGTAAGTGAAATGTAAAGGATAGATTTTTGCGTGTTTAAGTTTAGGTCTGACTGAAATCTACCGTGTCCGCTACAAGCAGTGATCTCAGTGACAGTAATGTGCTCATAAACTGACATAGTCAACTATCATTGGTCTTTTATTGTGAAGTAAAAAGGAGACAATGACAAAGCAGAAAGAAACAAAGTAAGAGATGAGGAGGACAAGGAGGAGAAGAAGGAGAAGAAGAAAAGAAAAAGAAGAAGAAGAAGAAGAAGAAGAAGAAGAAGAAGAAGAAGAAGGAGAAGAAGAAGAAGAAGAAGAAGAAGAAGAAGAAGAAGAAGAAGAAGAAGAAGAAGAAGAAGAAGAAGAAGAAGAAGAAGAAGAAGAAGAAGAAGAAGAAGAAGAAGAAGAAGAAGAAGAAAAAAAGAAGGGTATCCGGCTATAGGCAGTAACGAAACTTGTCAGAGTGTTACTTTGAAGCATCTACTAACATACAACTGTACTGTATTGTAGTGTATTACGCTGCCTTGGGAGTTGAGAAGGATTTTCAATTGAAACTGCCGGCTGGTGGAAAATTGATGTAGTGAGCAGCTGTAACGCAATGTATGTAAAATTCCTTGAAGGACATTACCACCCATAGAGCTGGAGCTTATGCCAGTTTCTTTAGCGTGAACGGGTGATAATGTTCACCTCCTGGACAGGACGTTAGTCTGACGCAGGTTTTTATTCTCAAGCTAACACTTGTACCCACTGCATCTGGGTCGAGGTGGGGCAACCATTGTATCTGGGTCGAGGGGGACAACTGTCTTAAGTGTCTTTACCAAGGAGTGCAATGTCGAACCTAGCTCTGCTAGAATGTTTTAGCTGTTACAGCTATGTAATAATATCATATTGGTTCGTATAATATTATGTCATGTACAGTACTAGTGGACACCCCTTACAACAAGAAACAGGCTATAGTGAGCATCACAATTACAATCTGCTAATAAAATTATTGACAGGCACCTGAGACAAGGCCTGCACATCAAATGGTTTGATAAAACTACTAATGAAGATGAGAAAAGACACATCAAGAACCTATAGAAGCACAAATTATGCGGAGAAAATTGGGATTGCTTGGACACACTTTTAGAAAACCAACTGCAAACATCATATTGTCTGGCCTTAAAGTGGAATCCCCGAGGGAAGGGGGAGCAGAGGGAGACCAAAAACAGCACGGAGGACGTCAACCCTACAAGAAGCTCGGAAGCTGGACCTTTCCTGGAACCAAACAGAGATGATGGCGTATATGTCATAAATTTCCTAATTTCCTGGCATCAAGCAAAGTAGTGAGATAACAATATTATATCACAACAATCGGTGGTGGAGGTCATAAGTCTTTGCTTTCACAGTTGCTCCCTAGTGCCGGCGTGAGTCAACAACGCTACTTCACCGAGCATCTCCAGATTGTACGTTTAGATCTTTGGAATTATCGTCTGCAGGCAAGGACGTCTTCTTGCCCTCAAGCGATGTCCTGTCCCCTGCTGTTGTCCGCCAGAGAATAAACGTCAAAGATCGTCGGTGTCAGCGACTTCCTGGGATGCGCTTTTGACTTCCTACAACGTCCATGTCTGGCAGACTCTGAGCCACAGGCAACAGACGTTGAGGGATCCGTCACGGCAGATTCTGGACGTCCGAAACTTGCCGGTACGCTGAGGTCCTTGCCAGGTGAAAACTTTGACGGGCTTGTCGAAACATTCTTTCCCGGAGTCGGCGGCATTTTCAGACATTCGTTGTCGTCCGTGAGCGGGGTCCACGACAGGAGTCCCGTCGACTGACTTCGCTCATCTGCAATGACGATGGAATTTCTGATGCAACACGTCTCGTTGGGTTTTGACTTGGGGAGAGGGGATGAGGTTCTTGGACCGGCAACTACCTGGGCTAGCCCCCTCCCAAAGGGGATGTCGGGACTTGTTCAAAGTCCACAGGATATGTGGCTTCCAGAGACCACTTTTGTTCTGTCTGAAAGACAGAGGATCGAGATGGGACAAAAATTTGGGGGACGGAACACTCCAGTTGACCGTGGCGGCCTTGTTTTCTTGTTTGACGACAACGACGTATTGCGGGTTCATCTGACATTCCGTTTCCAGGATTTCTGGCTTCTAAGGCACTGTGCAATATCTCCTCCTTCAGTGGAGATTTCAGTCGAAACGTGGACGCCATTGGTGACATTTCCCCTCAATTGCCATGAAACTGCTTTGAAGATCGAACGTCCTTCACTCTCCTGGCTGGGAGTTTTCAAAGCATAACGAGTAGACGATTGCACCGACTGTTCAGGGAATTCTGCAACTGATATTTCGTCGGAGACTGGAGCGTTCTCGTCAAACAGGAGTTGACAGACGCCAAGGTGTAGCGTGTAGGTGACTGGCCGCTCTCTTCCAACGAAGAATCTAAGGCACACTTTAAGTGGACCTCTTCTTCATCATCGGGTGACATCAATGTGCTGAGAGATGCTTGTGACTCGTCAAAAGACGGATCCTCTTTGACCACAGCTAAGGTGTAAAGAGTAGGAGATTGTACCCGTTCATCGTCACTAGGTCGTTGAGTTTGTAGCGAGTTGGGGACTGTGCCCCATCCTCCAGGGGCGATTTCAAAGTGTAGAGGGTGGGGACGGGCAGTCTTCGCGCCACGGAGATTTCAGAGCATATCGTGTGGGAGAAGGTGGCTCCGCCTCATCGGGCAAATTCAGCGTGTAACGGGTGGGAGACTGCGCTGCTTCGCCAATGCCACGCCATCTGAAAATCGATCTGTTTCAGAGTCCGCGTCTTAAGGGCGTAGCGTGTGGGGAGAACTTGCCGCCTCTTCCGCGAAAGACCTCAAGGTGTAGCGAGAGTGTAACGGATCTTTCATGCGGTCAGGAGGCTTAAACAGTCTGTACCTGGTGGGTGATTGCACTTTTTCCAGCTGCCCGCCCCGAATCGCTTGGGAGAGATCTGACCAGACGATAATCCCGTCTGTGAGGAATCTTCCAACGCCCGGTCAATGAGACTTGCGGTCACGACAGTGAGTCGCCATGACCCTCATCGTACATTGTGTACAAAGTGGACGAGTTGGAGGAGTCCTCGTCCGGCAGTCCCGCCCAACAGTCTCGACGGCACCGCGCGTGTGGGCCAGGTGGTCAAAACCAACCTGCTTCACGCCCAGACGACCCGTGCAAGACCCAGAATCTCTCGCCTTTCTTCATGCAAGATTTCTTCTTTGTTGAATCTTTCATCCTGGCCGCTGCCTCCTTCTGCTGTCCTCGTGTTGCTTTCTTTGGCCATCTTCCTCTTTTTGGCTTTTTCCTCCTTGAGCTTTGCAGCTTCCTTTCCGCTTTCGTCCTCTTCTTTCATTGACACCTCTGGACGCCGTTGCCTTCTGAAAGACCAAAACACCGGATCTCGTTCAGGCTGGAAGCTGTCTCATGACTAGTAGATGCGGCTGTTGGTCTTGTCCGGCGAAACACCGCAGCTGGTACCTTGCAGAGTATTTCCACCTGGAGGAAAATGCGACGCATCCGCAGGATAATCACCCGCACAAGTGGAAGAAGCCGCACTGACGGCGACACCTCCTTTCCCTGAAGCCGTCAAATGAGGATTCCGTTGGATCGGCCTTAGCATGACAGCTAGCCGGCAACCTCGAGGCATGACAACTGAGGTCCAAGGGCTGCTCTTCATCAATGCCACCGTGGTTGTCGTCATTTGCGCCAACCGCCACTCGGGTCTGGCTCCTATCAACTGTCATGACGACGTTGTCGGCAGTAACCTGTCCCTGTTCACCCCGGCAAGTGGTGGTCACAATTTGTGGCCCAGAACCTGCTCACTGACCTCGATGCTTTCATAGCGGGTGGTTTGGAGTCTTCTGTAGCCGTCCGAATGAACTCTATATCTGCAAAGGGGATGGAAGAAGACATTTTTAGAATGGGTGACACACAAAACACGAAAGCCAAAGGAATAAATATTCTGTGTCTGCACAGGATATAAAACATAATTCAGGAGAGAGAAAACTCAGAACCAATCAGGTGAAATATGACAACATTTAATGGATATTGCCGATACCTGCCGATATTTTGTCTTTTATACATTACCAGACATTTACGTGCACCTGGGGAAAAGGCTGTGGATGTCCAGCACAGCTGTATAGGCTGTTCTAAAGGTCAAAACTACATTTTTCCTCAAAATGCAGTTCCTTCTTAATTCATTTGATAAACTCTTAATTTCTCATGTGTCAAAGTCAAAGGGTTTTTCTGTAATTCTATCTCTAAATTTTTTGCCTTTGTTCACAGAAGCTTAGAATAGATCTAAATCTAAATCTAATCTGGTATCTAGTATCTAATACATTTTGGATAAATTCTTAACTTTATCAGGAAATCAAAATCCCAACATAAACTGTGTATGACGTTGAGGACACACTTCTGTGGGAACAATAGTCCAGACACAAGTTTAAAACCTCTCAACCAAAAGGTAGTGAGCCCCGACAACGGTTGAACAATTTTCTTGAGTTTTTTCGAGCAAAATCTACCCCCTGGTGCAGGTAGGTGGAATGACACCTAGACCCATCGGAGACGGAATAAAAAATGAAGTCCCGTTTGCAGATCACAACACTCTGTGCACGTTAAAGATTCCTTGGGTGTTTACAGGGCAGTCTGGGAAAATTTCTAAATCCTACCAAAAACCCTGAGATCACCTTAGTTGTGAATGTGGTAAATCAAATCAAAATCTTTAAAACACCATTGTGTCATCGTGCATAGATCTACACCCTTCCCACATCAACGCGATCATATGTACAGGCACTCAATTACAGCCTACAAAATGATTTTACCTATGAAAACCACACATCCTTTAAGTTTGAAACAGTTATCAGAGGTGAAAGAAACCTTACACTAAGCATTAAAAACCAATGGTTTCAATATTGGGGAGACACTGACAACAAGGACATTTGGGTCCAAGAGTATGGGAGACACTGACAACAAGGACACTTGGGTCTAAGAGTATGGGGAGACACTGACAACAAGGACACTTGGGTCTAAGAGTATGAGACACTGACAACAAGGACACTTGGGTCTAAGAGTATGGAGATACTGACAACAAGGACATTTGGGTGACAACAAGGACACTTGGGTCTAAGAGTATGGGAGACACTGACAACAAGGACACTTGGGTCTAAGAATATGGGAGACACTGACAACAAGGACACTTGGGTCTAAGAGTATGGAGACACTGACAACAAGGACATTTGGGTCCAAGAGTATGGGAGACACTGACAACAAGGACACTTGGGTCCAAGAGTATGGGGAGACACTGACAACAAGGACACTTGGGTCTAAGAGTATGGGAGACAATTGACAACAAGGACACTTGGGTCTAAGAATATGGGAGACACTGACAACAAGGACACTTGGGTCTAAGAGTATGGGAGACACTGACAACAAGGACACTTGGGTCTAAGAATATGGGAGACACTGACAACAAGGACACTTGGGTCCAAGAATATGGGGAGACACTGACAACAAGGACACTTGGGTCCAAGAGTATGGGAGACACTGACAACAAGGACACTTTGGTCTAAGAATATGAGACACTGACAACAAGGACACTTGGGTCTAAGAATAAGGAGACACTGACAACAAGGACACTTGGGTCCAAGAGTATGGGAGACACTGACAACAAGGACACTTGGGTCCAAGAGTATGGGAGACACTGACAGCAAGGACACTTGGGTCCAAGAGTATGGGAGACACTGACAGCAAGGACACTTGGGTCCAAGAGTATGTGATCAAACATAAAGCCCTAGCGTGCCATCTTTTAGCTAACCAGTGTGGATCTAATCCTCCGTATCTCGCCAACTGTTGTGCAGTGGTAACTTGGTGTTATAAAGGGAAAACGCCATTCTTCAGTATTACAATGAGGGCGATAATCAATATTTGACTAACCAAGTAGAACAAAAACTGACAAGACAATGTAGGCTGCCTTTTGCATGTGAAAATGCTATTGCAATATTACATAGTAAGACAAGGTTGCCTACTATCACCATTCCTCTTTATTCTAGCAATTGACTTGATGGCTTATGAAAGAAACAGCAGGAGGAAGAAAAGACATTCAGTGGACATCATGGGCCCATCTATGTGATCTTGATTTTGCAAACAACCTGGCACTGTTATTATCACACAACCACCAGTAGATGCAGAGTAAAATGACAAGTCTTTCAGAATTATCCAATTCTATTGGCCTCAGAATATATCCCGGAAAATCAAAGATACTTCAAGTGAAAGAGCAAGTTCTGAACCAATCACTGTGGACAGTAAGCCTCTGGAAGTAGTAGACAACTTTACCCATCTTGGCAGTGTAGTAGATAGTGTAGGAGGAACAACAGCAGATATCAAGACAAGAATAGGAAAATCAAGAACAGCATTGACGAACTTAAACAAGATCTGAAGGACCGCACCATCACTACTAAAACAAAAAGTTAAACTTTTAACTCCCATGTCAAATTGGTACTGTTACATTGATGTGAGACCTGGAGCCCCTCTAAGAGCTGAAGTAGAAAACTTCAAAGCTGCCAACATTTGCCTTAGAAAACTTCAAAGCTGCCAACATTTGTCTTAGAAAACTTCAAAGCTGCCAACATTTGCCTTCAAAGCTGCCAACATTTGCCTTAGAAAACTTCAAAGCTGCCAACATTTGCCTTAGAAAACTTCAAAGCTGCCAACATTTGCCTTAGAAAACTTCAAAGCTGCCAATATTTGCCTTGAAAACTTCAAAGCTGTCAACATTTGTCTTAGAAAACTTCAAAGCTGCCAACATTTGCTTTGAAAACTTCAAAGCTGCCAACATTTGTCTTAGAAAACTTCAAAGCTGCCAACATTTGCATTTAAAAGCTGCCAACATTTGCCTTAGAAAACTTCAAAGTTGCCAACATTTGCCTTTGAAAACTTCAAAGGCCAACATTTGCTTTGAAAACTTCAAAGCTGCCAACATTTGCCTTTGAAAACTTCAAACATTTGCTTTGAAAACTTCAAAGCTGCCAACATTTGCCTTAGAAAACTTCAAAGCTGCCAACATTTGCCTTAGAAAAAGAGTACGGATTAAGTGGTCAGATAAAATCCAAAATGAAACACAGGGGGAAAACAGCGCAGAAAACCAATAGTAGAAAAAACAGGACAGTGGAGATGGCGATGGATAGGACACACCCTCAGAAAACGTTAGAGAAGCTTACACAAGACATGCCCTTCAGTGAATCCACAGGGACAGAGGGTTAGGGAAGGCCAGAGCTTGAGGAGAGGGGCTCTTTTGTGAGGGACATATCAAGAGTTGCCCAAGAAGTGAAAGTCTGTTGTTCGGGGCCTTACCCTGGTATAGGGTGAAAAGGCAATGATGATGATAAATACATTTAGCAGGATCACCATCACTTTTGTAGTCTAGAAAGTCAATTGACAGACACACCCCATACTCCAAAAAAAAAAAAAACTCAGGATTAAGACATTATTGTGAAGCCTAATTTCCGTGTGTGTGTGTGTGTGTGTGTGTGTGTGTGTGTGTGTTTAACTCCGTGATCTGTGATCTGTGATCTGTGACCTCTGTGACCTGTGATCAAGCCAAACTAGCTTCTACTTCTACCCACTTGAATCACTTTGGGAAGGGGCCGTATAACAAGTTGTGTTTTACAATAGGTTGTTAATCTAACGTTACGGCCAAATCATTGGCCGGTGGCGAACAACCAGTGACTTCATTATTTTTGAAGTGTCAGATTTGTACCAAGGTGAAAACTTACCCGGTTACCCGGGGACTTAAGTAGGTGGATCACACCTAGTCTCATCGAAGACGAATGATACAAAAAATGGAGGTCCAGTGAGCAGATCACAATACTCTGTGCATGTTAAAGATCCCCCCCCCCCCTGCCCCAGCTTACAGCGCAGTAAGGAAGCCGAAATAAAAAATTTACCAAAAAAAAATCCCTCCCCCCCTTCCCCCCAGTAAGATCAACATAATCGTGGAGGTAAAATCAGATCAAAGGATAAAATCAAATGTAGAAATTTAAAAACCTGAATCGCGGTGTCCGGACGGCCATCGGTACTTGTGGATCAGCCTGAGGTGCTGGGTCAGATAGGTTCCCCGGATGAAGCCTTTGTCACACACGTGGCACTTGTAGTGCTTTGAGGTGGGGCTGAGTGAGGGCCAATGAAAATTAATAAATTAATATATAAATAAATAAACAAATGAATAAATGAATAAATTAATCTATAAATAAATAAACAAATGAATAAATAAATAAAATAATAAAAATTAGAATAAATGAATGAAAGAATAAATAAATAAATAATGAATAAATAAATAAATAAGTAAACAAATGAATAACAGAATAAATATAGAAGCAAATAAATAATTCTATTTAAGTAAGTAAAAAATTAGTTTTTAAAAATGAATACGGAGGTAAGTAAACAAATAAAAAAATAAATAGCGAATAAACAATAAATAGATAGGCAAATACACACTCTCTCTCTCTCTCTCTCTCTCTCTCTCTCTCTCTCTCTCTCTCTCTCTCTCTCTCTTCTTCATTCCCTCTCCTCTCTCCTGTCTCTCCATTCTCTCCAACTCTCTCTCTCTCTCTCTCTCTCTCTCTCTCTCTCTTTTTCTTTCAATGCCTCTCTATTCTTTTCTCTCATTCTCTCCCTTCTTTCTCTCCATTCTTTCTCCCAACTTCCTCTCCATTCTCTCCAACCTCTCCTTCCCTCTCCAACCCTTCCCCTCTTCTTTCTCTCAATGCCTTCTCTATTCTTTCTCAATGCCTTCTCTATTCTTTCTCTCCATCCCTTCTCTATTCATTCTCTCCATCCCTTCTCTATTCTTTCTCTCCATCCCTTCTCTATTCTTTTCTCTCCATCCCTTCTCTATTCTTTCTCTCCATCCCTTCTCTATTCTTTCTCTCCATCCCTTCTCTATTCTTTCTCTCCATCCCTTCTCTATTCTTTCTCTCCATCCTCTCACACTTCCTTTCTTTTCTCTCCAACGCGTTTCCTTCTTTTTCCATCCCTTTCTCTTTCTTTCTCTCCATCCCCTTTCTCTCTCGCTATCTTCTTTCTTCCATCCCCCTCCTCTCTCTCTCTCTCTCTCTCTCTCTCTCTCTCTCTCTCTCTCTCTCTCTCTCTCTCTCTCTCTCTCTCTGTCTGTCTTTTCCCTCCCCTCTCCCCATATCATCCCATTCCTCCTTACCTTCCTCCCCATCCTCCCTCCATCCCAAACTCACGTGGACTGCGGTGTTGTGTTCACGCAACTCGCTCAGAGTGTCAAACTTTTTGCCGCAGTCAGGACGCAGACACTGGTGGGATAGCCTGGCCTCATCGTGCACGTGGGCCCCAGGTGTTTGCGCAGGTCAGACTCCTCTTGGCGCTGGAGAGAGAGGGGAGAGAAGGGATAGAGGGGAGGGAAGGGGAAGGGGAAGGCGAGGAGGGAGAGGAGGGAGGGATCAGCGTTATTGCCATCATCATACTCATTAAAATCATTACCACTATCATAGTCATTAAATTCATTACCACTATTATAGTCATTAAATTCATTATGACTATCATAGTCATTAAATTCATTACCACTATTATAGTCATTAAATTCATTACCACTATCATAGTCATTAAATTCATTACCATCATCATAGTCATTAATTCCATTACCACTATCACGGTCACTATCATAGTCATTAAATTTACCACTATCATAGTCATTAAATTCATTACCACTATCATAGTCATTAAATTCCTTACCATCATCATAGTCATTAAATTCATTACCACTATCATAGTCAAATTAAATTCAAATTCATTACCACTATCATAGTCATTAAATTCATTACCACTATCATAGTCATTAAATTCATTACCACTATCATAGTCATTAAATTCATTACCACTATCATAGTCATTAAATTCATTACCACTATCATAGTCATTAAATCCATTACCACTATCATAGTCATTAAATTCATTACCACTATCATAGTCATTAAATTCATTACCACTATCATAGTCAGTAATTTCATTACCACTTATCATAGTCCTTAAATTCATTACCACTATCATAGTCATTAAATTCATTACGACTATCATAGTCATTAATTTCATTACCACTATCATACTAATCATGGGCATTAAATCTATAACCATTATCATTGTCATTAATTTCATTACCATCATCATAATCATTAATGGCATTACCATCATCATAGTCATTAATTTATTTACCATCATCCTTGTCCTCAGCGTCAATACAAGTATCATAGTCATTAATTTCATTACCATCATTCTTGTCATCAGCGTCAATACAATCATCATAATCATTAATTTCATTACCATCATTATTTTCATCAACGTCAATATAATTATCATAGTCATTAATTTCATTACCATCATCATTGTCACCAGTGTCATTACAATTATCATAGTCATTAATTTCATTGCCATAATCAGTCACCAGCATCATTACAATAATTACCATAGTCATTAGTTTAATTGCCATCAGCATCCTTAACATTATCAGTCATTATTTTCATTACTATCACCATTGTCATCAGTGTCCTTACCATAATCATTTATTAATTGTATTACCATCACCATTGTCATCAGTGTCCTTACCATTATCATTTATTAATTTTATTACCATCACCATTGTCATCAGCGTCCTTATGATTATCAGTCATTAATTTCATTAACATCACCATTGTCATCAGCGTCCTTACCATTATCATAGTCATTAATTTCATTGCCATCATCATTATCATCAGCGTCATTGTCAGTATCATAGTCATTAATTTTATTACCATCAGCAGTGTCATCAGCCATTATCATAGTCATTAATTCCATTACCATCATCATTGTCACCAGCGTCATTTCAATTATCATACACATTAATTTCATTATCATCATCATTGTCATCAGCATCATTACCATTATCATAGTGATTAATTTTATTACCATCATCATTGTCATCAGCACCATTTCAATTATCATAGTGATTAATTTCATTACCATCATCATTGTCATCAGCGCCATTTCAATTATCATAGTGATTAATTTCATTGCCATCATCATAGTCATTAATTTCATTACCATCATTATTGTCATTAGCATCATTACCATTATCAGTCATTAATGTCATTACCATTATCATAGTCATTAATTTCATCACCATCGTTAACAATGTTATAATTGTCTTCACCATCAGCATTATTTTCATTGTCATCACTATCGTTATCAATGTTATAATTGTCTTCACCATCAGCATTACTTTCATTGTCATCAGCATCGTTATCAATGTTATAACTGTCATCACCATCATCATCACTGCAGCTAGATCTATATTCACAAAGCTGTCGCCTAATCGAGAACTTATGCATGTCATCAGAAGAATTGCAGTGGGGAAGCGTCATAGCCTCAGAAAACAATTAAGAAATCCTAAAACACTCAACCAAAGCCTACATATCTGTCTGTCTGTCTGTCTGTCTGTCTGTCTGTCTGTCTGTCTGTCTCTCTCTCTCTCTCTCTCTCTCTCTCTCTCTCTCTCTCTCTCTCTCTCTCTCTCTCTCTCTTTAGTGGCAAGACACTCACTAGTGGGTACACTTGTGGCACGAGTAGTGTCGCTCTTGGGAATGCCGGTACTGATGTGTTCCTCAGCGTAGACGGGGCGTAGCACGTCATGTCACAGATAGGGCACTTGTAGTGGTTGACTGCAGTGGGGGGGGGCGGGAGGAGGGGGGGAAGGCGGTTGGGGGTGGCAATAGTACAATGATGACACATTTCCATTATAAAAAGCTGATATACAAAACCATGCACAAGATACACACATACATACACAATGACAATAAACGCACGCACACACACGCACACACAAGTAAAACAGACAACAACGGACACAGAGACAGATATATAGATTATAGATAGATAGACACACACAAACATACACACATAGACATACAAACAAAGACACACACACACACACACACAAAGACAAAAATCATACGCACACATAGAGACAAAGGCAGAACAGACACTCATAGACACAGAGACAAAAATACATAGGTAAACGCAAACGCACGCACACAATAAACAGACACACGTACACACACACACACACACACACACACACAGGGGAGATGAAATAAGCAAAGAGAAAAGAAAAAATATATTGTAAATAATAATAATACTATTATAAAGTAAAGGAGTGATAGATAACCAGACAGATTGATATAAATGCATACACATATTGTTGTTAGTTTAATTGAAATTTACTCCGTCACCACCATATGCGGTGATTTCAGGCAAAATTAAATGGAAACAGCAAGATAAAAGAGAATTGAAAGAGTAAAAAGGAAAGACATAGGACCTACCAGCCTAGCCCGTCAACTGCCAACGCGTTCACAGATTGACAAATCCATGTCTAGAAAAAATAAAAAAGAAAGAAAGAAAGAAAAATAGGTATATAGCAAGATCAATATATAGATAGATAGATAGATATGTAGGTAGGTAGGTAGACAGACAGACAGACCGTTAGATAGACAGATAGATAAATAGCAAAATCGATTGATAAATAGGTATATATATATATATAGGGCCCTATATATAAAGTATATATATATAGTTTTGGGTATATATATATATTTTAGAGAGAGAGAGAGAGAGAGAGAGAGAGAGAGAGAGAGAGAGAGAGAGAGAGAGAGAGAGAGAGAGAGAGAGAGAGAGAGAGAGAGAGAGAGAGAGAGAGAGAGAGAGAGAGAGAGAGAGAGATTGAAAGAGATTGAAAGATAGATAGATATATATATATATATATATATATATATATATATATATATAGACAGACAGACAGACAGACAGACAGACAGACAGACAGACAGAGAGAGAGAGAGAGAGAGAGAGAGAGAGAGAGAGAGAGAGAGAGAGAGAGAGAGAGAGAGAGAGAGAGAGAGAGAGAGACAGACAGAGAGAGATTGAAAGATAGATAGATAGATAGATAGATATAGATATATATATATAGATATATATATATATATATATATATATATAGACAGACAGACAGACAGACAGACAGACAGATATATAGATAGATAGACAGATCCACTGGCACGTAGATAAAGATAAAGATAAAATAGATTTACAGTCCGTATCTCCGCACAAGAGTAGGCTCACCGATTGTACATCAACTATCCCCAAACAGGCCATTCCATTCAAAGTCCTTCTCAACTCCCGGGCGGAGCGGCTCGTATAATACACAAGTAAATAAGCCTAGGTTAGGCGAGTCAAGTCGTACTAATACTGACAAGATAGCGTCGTGATTACAAGCTGGCAACACTAGGTTTGGCTACAAACGCAAATGTAAGTTTGTTTTGTTTGTTGTTTTTTTTGTGTTTTGTTTTTTTGTGTTTTTTTTTGGCTAGGTTATAGGGTTGTTTTTTTGTTTTTTGTTTTTTTTGGGGGGGGGGGGGGGGTTCTTCTTAATCACGCCACCTGTCAAGTGAAGAAAATGAATTGAGTTTTGTTTTTTTATTTGTTTACCTTTCCAAAACTAAGGATCTCGTACAAATTTAGTCGTTAAACAGTTAAAGATCTTTAAACAGAGTGGTGTGGTCTTACACCCTCCTTTTTTATCGTTCGACTAGAAAGTGGTAATGAATTTAACTATGATAGTGGTAATGAATTTAGTCTATGATAGTGGTATGAATTTAATGACTGATAGTGGTAATGAATTTAGTGACTATGATAGTGGTAAAATTTAATGACTGATAGTAATGAATTTAATGACTATGATAGTGGTAATGAATTTAATGGCAACACTAGGTTTGGCTACAACGCCTCAGAGCGAATGAATTTGAAGTTTGTTTTGTTTGATAGTGGTAACCAATTTAATGACTATGATAGTTTTGTTTTTTGATAGTGGTAATGAATTTAATGACTATGATAGTGGTTGAATTTTTATGATAGTGGTAACAATTTGGATAGTGGTAATGAATTTAATGACTATGATAGTGGTAATGAATTTAATGACTATGGGGTGGTAATGAATTTAATGACTATTTGGTAATTTTAATGAATATGATAGTGGTAATGAATTTAATGAATATGATAGTGAATAATTTTAATGACTATGATAATTTAATGACTATGATATGGTAATGAATTTAACGACGTATGATAATAGTGGTAATGAATTTAATGACTATGATAGTGGTAATGAATTTAATGGGAATTTAATGACTATGATAGTGGTTACGAATTTAATGAATTAAATGACTATGATAGTGGTAACGAATTTAATGACTATGATAGTGGTAACGAATTTAATGACTATGATAGTGGTAATGGAATTAATGACTATGATAGTGGCAATGAATTTAATGACTATGATAGTGGTAATGAATTTAGTGACTATGATAGTGGTAATGAATTTAGTGACTATGATAGTGGTAATGAATTTAATGATATGAAAGTGGTAATGAATTTAATGACTATGATAGTGGTAATGAATTTAGTGACTATGATAGTGGTAATGAATTTAGTGACTATGATAGTGGTAATGAATTTATGACTATGATAGTGGTAATGAATTTAGTGACTATGATAGCAGTAATGAATTTAGTGACTATGATAGTGGTAATGAATTTAGTGACTATGATAGTGGTAATGAATTTAATGACTATGATAGTGGTAATGAATTTAATGACTATGATAGTGGTAATGAATCTAATGACTATGATAGTGGTACTGAATTTAATGACTATGATAGTGGTAATGAATTTAATGATTATGATAGTGGTAATGAATTTAATGACTATGATAGTGGTAATGAATTTAATGACTATGATAGTGGTAATGAATTTAATGACTATGATAAGATAAGATAAGAAGAATATTTATATTGCGCCTTCCCTCAGAAGAGCTCAAGGCGCATTACAAGCAAAATGATTACACAGACATGGCATGCTATCGTCTAAAACATTTTACATAAAACAGATGCATCAATAAAAAATAGTATCACAATCAATTCAGTAAAATCACGCAATTCAATAAAATTCATCTAAATATGTTGGAGAAGTAGTGGGTCTTCAAGCGAGATTTCAGGTATATTCAAAGACTCTGATAGTGGTACTGACGTCCCAATGGTAAAATAGTTCCAAATTTTGGCTGCTTGTGTTTGTAGGGCCCTATCTCCGAAAGTCTTAAGTTTAGTTTTGGGTGTTTGTATCATTTTCTTGCTCGCTGAGCGCAGTGATCTGTTCGGTGTGTATTTAGGAACTAACTTTAAGTAGACTGGAAAGTCAGAATTTAATGCAGGCATTGGTACGTGATTGTAGACTATCTTGTAGTCAATGCGGATTTTATTGGGAGCCAGTGTAGGTGTTTAAGTATTGGCGTAATGTGTTCTAACGAAACTTCCATAACTAAGCTGGCGGCATTGTTTTGTATTATCTGCAGTTTCTTGATTTGTGTCAGTGGAAGTCCAGCCTGCAGAGAATTGCAATAATCAATTCTTGAAAGAACAAATGAGCAAATTAATTTGTTTGTTGCTTCAGGAGTGATGTATTTCCTGATATGACATATTCTTTTTTAATTCCAGATAGCAAACTTTTCTCAAATGTGAGATATGGTCTTCCATGGACATGGTACAATCCATGATAACTCCTAAATTTCTTACTTTTTTTGACAACAGTACAGATTTTAACATATCTTAATTTAGAATACTTTGGTAGTGGTAATGAATTTAATGACTATGATAGTGGTAATGAATTTAATGACTATGATAGTGGTAATGAATTTAATAACTATGATAGTGGTAATGAATTTAATGACTATGATAGTGGTAATGAATTTAATGACTATGATAGTGGTAATGAATTTAATGATTATGATAGTGGTAATGAATTTAATGACTATAATAGTGGTAATGAATTTAATGACTATGATAGTGGTAATGAATTTAATGACTATGATAGTGGTAATGAATTTAGTGACATTGATGGTGGTAATGAATTTAATGACTATGATAGTGGTGATGAATTTAATGACTATGATAGTGGTAATGAATTTAATGAATATGATAGTGGTAATGAATTTAATGACTATGATAATTGTAATGAATTTAATGACTATGATAGTCATAATGAATTTAATGACTATGATAGTGGTAATGAATTTAATGACTATGATAGTGGTAATGAATTTAGTGACTATGATAGTGGTAATGAATTTAATAACTATGATAGTGGTAATGAATTTAATGACTATGATAGTGGTAATGAATTTAGTGACTATGATAGTGGTAATGAATTTAATGACTATGATAGTCAAAATGAATTTAATGACTATGATAGTAGTAATGAATTTAATGACTATGATAGTGGTAATGAATTTAATGAATATGATAGTGGTAATGAATTTAATGACTATGATAATTGTAATGAATTTAATGACTATGATAGTCATAATGAATTTAATGACTATGATAGTGGTAATGAATTTAGTGACTATGATAGTGGTAATGAATTTAGTGACTATGATAGTGGTAATGAATTTAATAACTATGATAGTGGTAATGAATTTAATGACTATGATAGGTGGTAATGAATTTAGTGACTATGATAGTGGTAATGAATTTAATGACTATGATAGTCAAATGAATTTAATGACTATGATAGTGGTAATGAATTTAATGAATATGATAGTCGTAATGAATTTAATGAATATGATAGTGGTAATGAATTTAATGACTATGATAGTGGTAATGAATTTAATGACTATGATAGTGGTAATGAATTTAATTGACTAATGATAGTGGTAATGAATTTAATGACTATGATAGTGGTAATGAATTTAATGACTATGATAGTAGTAACGAATTTAATGACTATGATAGTGGTAATGAATTTAATGACTGATGGAATTTAATGACTATGATAGTGGTAATGAATTGAATGACTATGAATGGTAATGAATTTAATGACTATGATAGTGGTAATGAATTTAATAACTATGATACTACGATGATAGTGGTAATGGAATTGACTTAAAATGGTAATGAATTTAATGACTATGATAGTCATAATGAATTTAATGACTATCAATGTTCCGATGGTGCCGACACCTACTTGGCCAGGGGAGAGGGGGTGTTCAACCCCTCCCATTACCTTTTGGTTGAGAGGCCGTCACCTTCACTGGACTACCGAGCCCCCACCCCTGTGAATATGCAGCCAAAATACCAAGCACAAGTACAGGTGTATTGAAGTTCTTGGTCGATTCGTCTCGAGTTGGGACGGAGTCCTTGGCAGTTTGGTGCACACTAGCGAGTGCGTTCTGTGTGAATAGCTCGTGTTTATAGTGGACATCTCGCTTCTACCTGTGCGAATAGCTCGTGTTTCTAGTGAACATCTCGCTTCTAGCTGTGTGAATAGCTCGTGTTTCTAGTGGACATCTCGCTTCTACCTGTGCGAACTAGCTCGTGTTTCTAGTGGACATCTCGCTTCTACCTGTGGTGAATAGCTCGTGTTTCTAGTGGACATCTCACTTCTACCTGTGTGAATAGCTCGTGTTTCTAGTGGACATCTCACTTCTACCTGTGTGAATAGCTCGTGTTTCTAGTGGACATCTCGCTTCTGCCTTTGTGAATAGCTCGTGTTTCTAGTGAACATCTCGCTTCTACCTGTGTGACTAGCTCGTGTTTCTAGTGAACATCTCGCTTCTACCAGTGTGAATAGCTCGTGTTTCTAGTGAACATCTCGCTTCTACCTGTGCGAATAGCTCGTGTTTCTAGTGGACATCTCGCTTCTACCTGTGTGACTAGCTCGTGTTTCTAGTGGACATCTCGCTTCTACCTTTGTGAATGTGCCAAGCCATATTGAGATGTCAATCAAGCCATATTGAGATGTCAATCAAGTCATATTGAGATGATGTTAATCAAGTCATATTGAGATGTCAATCAAGTCATATTGAGATGTCAATCAAGTCATATTGAGATGTCACTTAAGTCATACTGAGATGTCAATCAAGCCATATTGAGATGTCAATCAAGTCATATTGAGATGTCAATCAAGTCATACTGAGATGTCAATCAAGCCATATTGAGATGTCAATCAAGTCATATTGAGATGTCAATCAAGTCATACTGAGATGTCAATCAAGTCATATTGAGATGTCAATCAAGTCATATTGAGATGTCAATCAAGTCATACTGAGATGTCAATCAAGTCATATTGAGATGTCAATCCAGTCATACTGAGATGTCAATCAAGTCATATTGAGATGTCAATCAAGTCATTTTGAGATGTCAATCAAGTCATATTGAGATGTCAATCAAGTCATATTGAGATGTCAATCAAGTCAGAGATGTCAATCAAGTCATATTGAGATGTTAATCAAGTCATATTGAGATGTTAATCAAGTCATATTGAGATGTCAATCAATCAAGTCATATTGAGATGTCAATCAAGTCATATTGAGATGTCAATCAAGTCATATTGAGATTAATCAATCAAGTCATATTGAGATGTCAATTAAGTCATATTGAGATGTTAATCAAGCCATATTGAGATGTCAATCAAGTCATATTGAGATGTCAATCAAGTCATATTGAGATGTCAATCAAGTCATATTGAGATGTCAATCAAGTCATATTGAGATGTCAATCAAGTCATATTGAGATGTCAATCAAGTCATATTGAGATGTCAATCAAGTCATATTGAGATGTCAATCAAGTCATATTGAGATGTCAATCAAGTCATATTGAGATGTCAATCAAGCCATATTGAGATGTCAATCAAGTCATATTGAGATGTCAATCAAGCCATATTGAGATGTCAATCAAGTCATATTGAGATGTCAATCAAGTCATATTGAGATGTCAATCAAGCCATATTGAGATGTCAATCAACCCATATTGAGATGTCAATCAAGTCATATTGAGATGTCAATCAAGCAATATTGAGATGTTAATCAAGCCATATTGAGATGTCAATATTTTACCCACTTAGCTAAGGCTATCTCGAGGGTTAATTTTTTTATTGTTTTATTTATTTATTTTAAATTGGGGGGGGATAATTTTAAGCCGTCCTGTAAACATCCTAGAATTGTCAACAGCACATGGAAGGGGGGGGTTGGGGTGGGCCGGGCTTCGCATCCGTCTCTGATGTGACTAGGCGTCGACGCACCTACCTGAATCAGGAGGGGGGAGGGGTGTTCGAGTGTGTAGCTGGGAAACTCGATATCGTAATTTGTCACCTTGTCAAGGTACGAACCCACGACCCTTTTTTAATGTGAGGTCGACACTTTACCTCTGGACCCCCTTCCGGTCACCTCCACCTCCCCCCTTTGCCCTGCCATCAATAGCTAATAGAAGGGCTTACCATGATGCCTCATGTGATCTCGTAGAATTCTTTCCGATGGAACCGGCGGTGGCAGTGGGGACACTCGTACGTCAGCTCTGCAATGGAAGGAAACAAACACAAACTTTGATTTGATGTCATGTGATTTGATGTGGTGTCATGTGATGTGATGGGACTTGATTTGATTTCATGTCATTTGATTTGATGTGATTTGATATGATGTGATTTGGTGTGATTTGATTTGATTTGATGTGATGTGATGTGATGGGATTTGATTTGATTTGCTGTCATTTGATTTGATGTGATTTGATATAATGTGATTTGATGTGACTTGATTTGGTTTGATGTGATGTGATTTGATGTGACTTGATTTGATGTGATTTGATTTGATGTGATCTGATTTGATTTGATTTTATTGATTTGATATGATTTGATGTGATTCAATTTGATTTGATTTGATTTGATTTGATTGATTTGATATGATTTGATGTGATTCAATTTGATTTGATTTGATTTGATTTGATTGATTTGATATGATTTGATGTGATTCAATTTGATTTGATTTGATTTGATTTGATTTGATTTGATTTCATTTGATGTGATTTTATTTTATTTGATGTGATTTGATTTGATTTACCCACATCCACGACTAAGGTGATTTCGGGGTGTTTGTTTTTGTTTCTTTTTTTGGTTTTTTTTAGCATTCTAAAATTAAGTCCGGACCAAGGGGTCTTTAACGTGCAACGTAAGGCGCAACCTCAGGCCTCGCTTTGCTAGCATTCACACTCGTCGTGACCTCATGATCCCCACTGCGGCAGCCTAACCGCTCAGCCACCGATGTCCCAATCTTAGCCGTGGATGTTGCTTGTCGTACGATAATGAAAGCAAAAGATAAAAATAAAGAGGGATTTATAGTCCATATTCCCGCACAAGTGCAGGCTCACTGACTATACATCATTTATCCCCCACTTACAGGCCATTTCATTCAAAGCCCTTCTGTACTCCTGGGGAGCATAAATAATAATAATAATAATAATAATAATAATAATAATAATAATAATAATAATAATAATAATAATAATAATAATAATAATGATAATGATAATAATAATCAAAAATAATAATAATAATAATAATAATAATAATAATAATAATAATAATGATAATAATAATCAAAAATAATAATAATAATAATAATAATAATATTAATGATAATGATAATGATGATAATATAATAATAATAATAATAATAATAATAATAATAATAATAATAATAATAATAATAATAATAATATTAATAATAATAATAATAAAAATAAAAATAATAATAATAATAATAATAATAATAATAATAATAATAATAATAAAAAATAAAAAATAATAATAATAATAATAATAATGATAATAATAGTTTTCCTATTTTTACCCCATTGCATGGGATCAAAGCGCTTTACAACATGTCAATATTATAATCATGGGATAAACTTAAAAACAACATTTACATAAACTAAATCTTAAGAGCATGTTGTTAAATTGTAAACTAATACTGTAAGCAATTTATGTTGTTGTAAACTAATACTGTAAGCAATTTATGTTGTAAACTAATACTGTAAGCAATTTATGTTGTAAACTAATACTGTAAGCAATTTATGTTGTAAACTAATACTGTAAGCAATTTATGTTGTAAACTTTATGTTGTAAACTACTGTAAGCAATTTATGTTGTAAACTAATACTGTAAGCAATTTATGTTGTAAACTAATACTGTAAGCAATTTATGTTGTAAACTAATACTGTAAGCAATTTATGTTGTAAACTAATACTGTATGCAATTTATGTTTATGTAAACTAATAATGTAAGCAATTTATGTTGTAAACTAATAATGTAAGCAATTTATGTTGTAAACTAATAATGTAAGCAATTTATGTTGTAAACTAAATGTAAGCAATTTATGTTGTAAACTAATAATGTAAGCAATTTAGGTTGTAAACTAATAATGTAAGCAATTTATGTTGTAAACTAATAATGGCAATTTATCTTGTAAACCAATAGGCCGTTTTGCCTGGACTACAGTCCCCCCCCCCCCCCCGCCGCCAAGAGGAAAAACAACAAACAAAACATCGCCTGGGGCAAACATAACAACACTTTACGACCAGCAGCGCCCCGCCCCGCCCCGTCCGTCCGTGGTTACAAAAGTCACAACACTTTACGACGCAAAGCAAGTAGACATTTAAGCAATATATATATATATATATATATATATATATATATATATATATATATATATATATATATATATATATATATATATACATATATTATAAATTCAAAGTGTCAAGCGAACATGATACTGGGGATTACCTTGGGGTTGGTTCCGGTCTCACTTTCATGAATAAACCAGTGATAAAAATCAGTAATAAACGTAGTAGGATAACCCTCCATGGCGCCTGACTGTAGTGGGCGTCCCTAGTCCCCTGTCTGGTCTCGCCATGCGATGGCTTGAGTAGGGGTGTGGCCCACTCACAGCCACATTTCGTCATCGTCGCTGACATCGAGTCGCCTGATGACACTCTACTGCCATTACAAGGCAATTTATTTAATTACTAAACACTACTACTTCATTTAATTTCATCCTCATCACCACCGTCACCATCATTTTCATCATCAGCAGCAGCAGCACCTTTGTTTTCATCATCATCACCATCATATTCATTTTCTTCATCATCATCATCATCATCATCATTATCATCATCACTGCAACCATTCATTTTCATCTTCTTCACCATTATCATCATCATCACCCTCATTACCACCACCATCGTTTTCATCTTCTTCTTCATCATCATCATCATCATCTTCATTATCATCGTCATCATCACCAGCAATCTGTTCACATGAGACCGGCCCCAGTGTACCTATATATAAAATAATTTCAATTACGTTTGGCTTTTTTTTTTCTTGTATCTGTATCTGTTGTCGTCGTTATTGTTGTTGTTGTTCTAGTTTTGATTAAGGTTTGTTTTTTGTTTTTTGGGTTTTTTTGTTATGGAATTATATTATTTTTAATATAATTTTTTTGGGGAGGGGTTGTCCCATAACTCTTCTCTGGATTGACGTCAATTTATAGACCGTTGTTATTTTGTTCAGGTTCCGTAGTATTAACATAATACATTTATTAATGGCAACGCTTCGGGGTCCACCCTGGTGATGAGACTGGCCAGATCGAATGTGGCCAGATCGAATGTGGCTGTCATGTCCTTGGCCATAGGCCAGAAGCAAGGACATTGCGACATTGCAAATCAATCTGTGGTCCAGGTTGTCGTCAATCACTGCCCCTGTCTACCACATTGGTATCATCGAATGACTCGTTGGAATTACCCCGTCCGCTATCACGGCGGTGATTTGTTAGAATTACCCCGTCCGCTATCACGGCGGTGATTTGTTAGAATTACTCCGTCCACTATCACGGCGGTGATTCGTTGGAAATTACCCCGTCCCGCTATCCGGCGGTGATTGTTGGAAATTACGTCCGCTATCACGGCGGTGATTTGTTAGAAATTACCCCGTCTGCTATCACGGCGGTGATTTGTTAGAATTACCCCGTCTGCTATCACGGCGGTGATTTGTTAGAAATTACCCCGTCTGCTATCACGGCGGATTTGATTACTCGTTATCACGGATTTGTTAGAATTACCCCGTCCGCTATCACGGCGGTGATTTGTTGGAAATTACCCCGTCCGCTATCACGGCGGTGATTTGTTAGAAATTACCCCGTCTCACGCTTTGTCACCCCGGCTATCACGATCTTCAGTGATGAACTTTAAAATTACCCGCCAGCTATCACGAAATTTGTTCAAATTAGCTATCAACGACTTTGTTAGGGCGCTAAACAGCAAATGACAGATCACGGTCAAAGAATTCGTAAAATTACACTTTCACGAAAATTTGTTGGAAATTACAGCAAGATGATTTGTTAGGTCAATCACGGCGTGATTTGTTGGAAAACCCGTCCGCTATCAGAGGAAACAGCAAATTACCCCGATCACGGTCAAAGAAGTAAAAACTTTAAGACAAAAACAGCAAGATGACAGATAGGTCAAAGAAGTAAAGACTTTAAACAAAACAGCAAAATGAAAAACTTTAAGAGGAAACAGCAAGATGACAGATAGGTCAAAGAAGTAAAAACTTTAAGACAAAACAGCAAGATGACAGATAGGTCAAAGAAGTCAAAGGAAACAGCAAGATGACAGAAAAAGAAGTAAAAACTTTAAGACAAAACAGCAAGATGACAGATAGGTCAAAGAAATAAAAACTTTAAGAGGAAACAGTAAGATGACAGATAGGTCAAAGAAGTAAAAACTTTAAAACAGTAAGATGACAGATAGGTCAAAGAAGTAAAAACTTTGAGAGGAAACAGTCCAGAGGCAGGTGTCGGCCTCTCAACCAAAAGGTAGTGATTTCGAGCCCCGCCAACGGGTGACAAAATTTTCTTCGAGTTTTTTTTTTTAGTAAATCCTCGCTCTGGTCCAGGTAGGTAGGTGGATTCACACCTAGTTCCCATTGGAAACGTACGATAAAATAAAAGGTCCCTTGAGCAGATCACAACACTGTGCACGTTAAATAAAGACCCTTGGCTGTTTACAGAGGGCAGTTCGGGCAAAATTAAAAATTCTGTTTTTTTTTTGCCGAGATCACCTTAGCTGTGGATGTGGGTAAATCAAATCAAATACAACAACAAAAAGTCTTCGCGGAGCAGCAAAACCACAGCTAGCAGGCAGTGTAGCGGCAGTAGCAGATTAGCACTCGCAGTGGCAGCTACAAGACAGTTAACAGTCAGAGTTGTCCTCAACCCTCAGGTAGGGTCAGGTGCGGTCGTTGACGTAGGGTTGTCTGACTGTTTGCGTTGTGTTGACACTCTGTAGGTCACTGGGCTTGTTAGTTGTGCTCGGGACGCATGTTTACCTTGGGCTGATCTGCGCCAGGAGCAAACCGGAAATCCTATTATAACGAGACTCAGCGCCAAGAAGTTAGTGTAGCCACGCATTCCACTCAGTGTGTCGTGTGTGTGTGTGTATGTGTGTGTGTGTGTGTGAGAGAGAGAGAGAGAGAGAGAGAGAGAGAGAGAGAGAGAGAGAGAGAGAGAGACAGACAGACAGACAGACAGACACAGACAGAGAGAGAGAGAGAGACAGAGCGACAGAGACAGAGAGAGAGAGAGAGAGAGAGAGAGAGAGAGAGAGAGAGAGAGAGAGAGAGAGAGAGAGAGAGAGAGAGAGAGAAGAGAGAGAGAGAGAGAGAGAGAGAGAGAGAGAGAGAGAGAGAGAGAGAATGAGCTCGGGTTAAATGAGATGTAGTTGGGTCGTTTAATTTGACAATTCGTCCCCCCCCCCCCCCGCGCCCTTTCCCCACCCCGCCTGTCCCCAATCCCAATGCACCTAAACTGGTGATCTCCGTGTCAAAAGAGGCTGTAGACATCTTTGCTTAAGACGCACTCACTGTGGCGCAAGCGGCCGTCTAGTCAGTTTGTAATCATGACAACATCGTCGGTTCAAAACCCTGGCTTGTCCAGCCAGGTGTTATTTGTTTTGTTTTTGGTGTTGGTTGTTTTGTTCACGACGTTGCGCTCTTGGCAAATGTACTTCACCCTTCTTTCTTTTGCTTGGCCACGATGTGAATGAGTACATGCACTCGGCAATATATATATATATATATATATATATATATATATA
>JAXRKP010000269.1:315000-332500 GCA_037039925.1 Doris montereyensis | reverse complement strand
TGGTAATGATGATGGTAATGATGATGGTGATGGTGATGATGATGATGATGGCGATGATGATGGTAATGATGGCGATGGTAATGATGGTGATGAGGATGGTAATGATGATGATGATGACGATAATAATGATGGTAATGATGATAATGATGATGATGATGGTAATGATAATGATGATGGCGATAACGGTAATGATGATGGTAATGGTGATGATGATGATGATGGTAATGATAATGATGATGGCGATGACGGTAATGATGATGGTAATGATGGCGATAATGGTAATGATGATGATGGTAATGATGATGGTGATGATGCTGGTAATAATGATGATGGCAATAATGACGATGGTAATGATGATGGTAATGATGATGGTGATGATGATGATGGTAATGATGATGATGGTGATAATGATGATTGTGACTGATGATGGCAATAATGACGATGGTAATAATGATGATGGTAATGATGATGATGATGGTAATAATGATGATGGTAATAATGATGATGGCAATGATGATGATGGTAATAATGATGATGGTAATGATGATGATGATGGCGATGACGGTAATGATGATGGTAATGGTAATGATGATGATGATGATGATGGTAATGATGATGATGATGATGATGGCGATGACGGTAATGATGATGGTGATGATGATGATGATGGCGATGACGGTAATGATAATGGTAATGATGATGCTGATGGTAATGACAACAATAATAACTTAATATAAATAATCCAGATTGAAGGAATTGGCGGCCTTGGTAGTTACTTGGGCAAGGTGAGGCAGTGAGTGGGCCGGTTTGTTTTTCTTGTTCAAAAATCGATTGATGAGTCACAGTAATCAAAAGTCGATTGATGGGTGAGCAAGGCGAGAGAAGTGACTCACACTCACTGAGCAGATTGTGATTGAAATGTGACGATGTAGGCATAAAAAAGCTGACACCTCACTCACTGAGCAGGTTGTGATTGACATATGACGATGTAGGCATAAAAAAGCTGACATCCCACTCAATGAGCAAGTTATTATTCTAATCCGAACTCAACCTAGGTCAAAAAAGATTTAGATTTCTAGTAGATCTAGATGTAGAGTAGCTGTAGAACTATCTCTAGATCGAGATTTTAGATCTACATGTAGAGTAGCTGTAGATCTATCTCTAGATCGAGATTTTTAGATCTACATGTAGAGTAGTTGTAGACATATCTCTAGATCGAGATTTTAGATCTACATGTAGAGTAGTTGTAGACATATCTCTAGATCGAGATTTTAGATCTACATGTAGAGTAGCTGTAGATCTATCTCTAGATCGAGATTTTAGATCTACATGTAGAGTAGCTGTAGATCTATCTCTAGATCGAGATTTTAGATCTACATGTAGAGTAGCTGTAGATCTATCTCTAGATCGAGATTTTAGATCTACATGTAGAGTAGCTGTAGATCTATATCTAGATCGAGATTTTAGATCTACATGTAGAGCTCGATTTCAGAGTAGACACACCCTTTAATGTGTGCTAACTAAAATATCTGGAGATTCACATGCTGTGAACTAACTGGGGAAATGGGATGGATAGGTCAACAGTGGTAGATGGGACAATGGGCATGGATAGGTCAACAGGAGAGAGAGAGAGAGAGAGATGAGAGAGAGAGAGAGAAGAGAGAGAGAGAGAGAGAGAGAGAGAGAGAGAGAGGAGAGAGAGAAAGAGAAAGAGAGAGAGAGAGAGAGAGAGAGAGAGAGAGAGAGAGAGAGAGAGAGAGAGAGAGAGAGAGAGAGAGAGAGAGAGAGAGAGAGAGAGAGAGAGAGAGAACTCCTAAGTTAGATCTAGGTTAAAAGTTGAACATTATCTGTTCAACGGTGGACTAGGGACGGTGTGCATAGATGGGCCGAACTTCCGCCGAAAATGTGGGATTTGGCGGCAATCGCAAATGAATTGTGTAGAATGTCGTTTAAAGAAAGAATATAATTATCAAATTAAAAGTATGTCTAAAACATGCACAGGTAATACACAAAAGTGGTGTTAAGAGTTGAACATTATCTGTTCAGCGGTTTGAAAGCCTATTCTGACTGGATGAAAACGCAATGTCGTCAAGTCCGCAAATACATATAATATATAGATTTCACTTGATATGGACAACGTGGTGTTATTTTCCGGTATCTCTTTTATAACATGTATTACTACACTACATAGTTTCATGTTCACAGTTTGCACACACTTACTTGAAATCTCATGTCACATTATGGCTTTTGATTTGATTTGATTTGATTTACCCACATTCACATCTAAGGTGATCTCGGGGCTTTTTGGCAGGATTTTTAAAAATTTCGCCCTGACTGCCCTGTAAACAGCCAAGGGATCTTTAACGTGCACAATGTTTTGTGATCTGCACACGGGACCTCCTTTTTATTGCCCATAGCCGATGGGACTAGGTGTCGATCCACCTACCTGCACCAGGGGTGGATTTTTTTTTAAAAACGAGAAAATATCGAACTCACTACCTTTTTATTTAGAGGCCGACACCTTGCCTCTGGACTACCCCTCACGACATCACTATTTTTTGTTCAATTCTAACGTGATATAACCACAAATAATCCTTCATAAAACTAAACATTTCATGGATGATGTTTAAAAAAACTCCACATATTATTGTGTTCAAGGGTAAAATTTGAAAAGAGTTCACTGTCTATGGCGTCTGAACGGTGTCATTATAAAACCTGTCACTGTCAGAGTGAAGGCTGAATCTGAAGGCGACGAAGAAGACGATTTTGTTGCCTTGAAAAGAAAGCATGAATGTGCTTTAATTAAAGAACGACACGAAAGCAAACTTAGGCTGTAAACAATGTCAAATGAGAGCCGTTACAATCCTGCAATTGTTTTTGCAAATACATGTATCTACTATGAAGAAACCTTTGATTTGAACTCACAACTTTTTTAGAAAAAAAAAACCCCCACCTCACCCAAACAGCCTATGACGAGCTTTTTAAAAAACTGCACAAAATCTAAGATAATTTAATATGGTGTAGATATAAAATAACAAAGTTATCCGCATATAAAAAAAAAAAGCCCCGTTGCCTACGTAAAGTGAAAGAGACGCCTGCTCTAGGCTCTACGACACCCGACCCAACCTCTCAAAGTCTCAAGGTTAATCTGGGAGCCCGCCTTTTCTTTTCCACACACATACACACCAAGACACAAGCGCACACACGAACACCAAAACACATACACAAACACACACACACATACGCATGGGAAACTGGCTGGGTAGTGCTGTGTGTTATGAGTAGGCCTATCCCACGCACACAATTTTTGTCTGCTCTCTCAGTCTCTATTTCCCCTCTTCGGCCTAGAACACAAGAGGCCCACCTTGTCGGCTTGGCCTAAAGCCTTGAGTCTACGGGATAGGCGCACATCTCGTCTGCGTGTCTGTGTGTGTGTATTGTACAATTCCTACTTCCTTCCCCGGCTTCAGTTGAAGGATTTACAGCAGAATTTCATGATTTATAATAATACTAACAATAATAGATCTAGATCTAGATCTAGCTCCGGTGAGTTCATACTGGCAACTTCAAACGTAGGTACTGTACTTTGAAAAGCACATCTAGATCTATATATCATTTTATTATTTTGATCGTTAACTCGACACAAATATATTATATTGTATCTAGATCTAGATTCTACATCTAGTCTAGATTACATTTTGTGTGAAAAGAATCTCGATTCTAGATCTAAAGTAAGTAATTTAATTGCTATGTAAAGACCAACAATACACCTTCAACCTACTGTTGATGTAGTGATGTATTGCAAGTGTGTTTAAGTGTTTACAAGCTAACATAGGCTATTTCCCAGTTCGGGTCAACGCTTCTAATCGGGTTAAAGTAACAAGCGGTCGTAATAGGCAGCCAGATTTACTTCTCGTGACTAATGTGACACATCTGGAGGATATAACTAACTGTTCAGATTACAGCCAAGGTAAAGGCTGGCAACAGCGTGTTTTGTTTTTGCTTGTTTTTCATCTGAGAAAGAAACAGAGATAGATGTCAGAACAATAGACAGAAAGACAGACAGACGTCAGAACAAGAGAGAGGGAGGGAGAGTAAACATTTTATGAAGAAAATCACCGTAGATCTATATCTAGGTTATTTTGGTCTTCATCTTGGCGATAAATATAGATTCTACAACTAGCAATCTGACCTCTAAAATTGTAGATTCAGACTGCAACACATATAATCTACTTGGCCTCACATTATTTTACATTGACTAAACCGTGAGGTTTGTAACTAAATATTTAGCCTAGAATCTACATTAATTTTAGGATAGATCTGTCTATTAGATACATTATATTTATATCACATATTAGACTCGATTTAATAATACATTCAACTAGATCTATCTTATATAATAAATCCTCCTTTCTCTGGCTTTGAAAGTTAAGTCAGCATGTGCAGTAAATTGAGTGAAATAAAAACCTTCTAGATCTTTGAAATTGTAAAATCTCCTCTCTCTCTCTCTCTCTCTCTCTCTCTCTCTCTCTCTCTCTCTCTCTCTCTCTCTCTCTCTCTCTCTCTCTCTCTCTCTCTCTCTCTCTCTCTCTCTCTCTCTCTCTCTCTCATCCCTCTCCTAATTATTAATACAGTGTAAGTCTAAACAAAATGATACTGTAGCAACGAAAACGGGCATTGTTGTAATTATAATATATAAATATCAGAAAAGTAAAGAAGGTTACACTATTTTAAAGACGATAACATTAATTTCAGTTAACCTCCAGTCCCATTTGAGAATAAAAGCCTGGTTGCCCCGTGCAGTATTCTCCCAATAAAAGCCTGGTTTCCCTCTGTGTAGTTTTCTCCCAATACAAACGCGTCGTCGAATGAAAAGCCAAGCAGAAATCTCATAGAAATTATAATGAAATACCCCTCTCCAATTTCAACCAATCTGGCGGTTACGAACCCATTTAAATCAATTGGTTGAGATTTCGACACCTTATCTCTGGACCACCTAGTCCCCCTACCCCCCCCCCCCCCCCACCCCCGGTTCTTTGTAATGTTTTGTCAGTATCCCATCAGCTCACAGTTGCGCATTGAGTTGTGGGTGACCACTCTTTAAGAAATGCTTCGTAGCATTAAGACCTTACATTACATTAATTACAATGAGTTGAAGATCTTTTTGATATTAATATATAAACATGATGTTAAGTTTGATACATGATATGACTTCTTATATCGTATTTTTAATTGTGGATGAATGAGCTTGGATGTGTAAAACTTTGTATATTATCTTTATTGTGAATCATGTTAAGCGCCACCGAGCATTTCAAATGGATTGGCGCTGTACAAAGTAACAAAAATGCCTTATTATTATTATTAGTAGTAGTAGTAGTAGTATTGTTATCATTATCATTAATATTATTATTATTATCATTTCTTTTATTATTATTATTATTATCATTTCTTTTATTATTATTATTATTATCATTTCTTTTATTATTATTATTATTATTATTATTATTAATAATAATAAATATACTATGTATATGATGTAGTTTCCTAACCTGTTAAATGGCCGTATATAATACGAAGGAGCCACAGTGGAGTGAAGTCAAAGGTGAAAAACGACAACAAGTGACAACTCCACCAATAAAGACAAAACAAACACATAAATATATATATATGATGTTTCGGGTATTCAGGGTAACCCTTTGTCAAACAACAAACTAGAAATATCTAGAATCTAGATCTAGATCTAAACACTAAGTAAGGCATCACACAGTGTGATATCAGAAGAAAGAAAGAAAAAAATACAGTGATAATGTGGTTAGTAAAGAATTTATAGAAGTAGGAGTGAAAATGGGAGGTTCAGATCTAGAAAAAAATAGAATGAAATAAAGATATATATATATATGAAAATAAATGAGTAATAAAAGGAGAGAGAGAGAGAGAGGGGGGGGGTGGGGGGATGAAAGAAGAAAGGAAACAAGAACGGAAGAAGAGGATACGATTAGATGGGTTTAGATCTAAAAAGAAGAAATCATAGAGAAGGCTGTTAGTGCCCAGTGTCTGTCACTGTAGTGTCAGCGTGTATAATATAAATTTAAGTATTATAAAGTATAATAATGTTGTTGGCCGTCTTTCTCGGCTCCTCTTTTTCCTTCTACTTCTTTTTTCAGCACATGATATTGAATTTTTATTCGGTTATTTGATATATCCATATATCCACAACTAAGGTGATCTCGAGGTTTTTAGTTGCATATAATTTTCAAATTTTGCCCGTAATGCCCTGTAAACAGCCACGGGATCTTTAACGTGCATAGGGTGAACTCTTGTGATCTGCACACGGGACCTCCTTTACATCGTCTGCCGTTTCCTATTAAATTTCAACTGTCCCGTTGTGATGGTTTTGTTATAAGTTAAGCTCTTTTATAGTGTGCCAACTGGTGTCGATGCCATTTATAATATAACCTCTGAATAGGTTTTTTGTTTGGTCTCTGTCCATATGTTCTATTAGTCTTTGTTTGGTCTCTGTCCATATTTTCTATTATTAGTCTTTGTTTGGTCTCTGTCCATATGTTCTATTATTCTTTGTTTGGTCTCTGTCCATATGTTCTATTATTCTTTGTTTGGTCTCTGTCCATATGTTCTATTATTCTTTGTTTGGTCTCTGTCCATATGTTCTATTATTCTTTGTTTGGTCTCTGTCCATATGTTCTAGTATTCTTTGTTTGGTCTCTGTCCATATGTTCTAGTATTCTTTGTTTGGTCTCTGTCCATATGTTCTATTAGTCTTTGTTTGGTCTCTGTCCATATGTTCTATTATTCTTTGTTTTGGTCTCTGTCCATATGTTCTATTATTCTTTGTTTGGTCTCTGTCCATATGTTCTATTATTCTTTGTTTGGTCTCTGTCCATATGTTCTATTATTCTTTGTTTGGTCTCTGTCCATATGTTCATTCTTTGTTTTGGTCTCTGTCCATATGTTCTATTATTCTTCTGAGGTACCGGCAGTACATGTACCACATTGCAACTGCCTGCAAATACGGTCTATGTGTACAATCATCTTTCTGCGACGGCGTCATGTCTACACACCGTGTCTTCATGTCTTCATGTCTACACACCGTGTCTTCATGTCTACACACCGTGTCTTCCTTGTCATGTACTCTATAATTAAATATGTGTGGTGCAATGGTGAATATTAATTAGTGAATTCATGCGTTCTTACTTGCTCAATACAGGAATGCGCATTATCATATTTTGACACACACACACACACACACACACACACACACATATACGCAGTCTTCCATCAAAGCCAAACTTTCTCAACATCAAATTATATCTGTACCTAGATCAAGTGTACTAGTAGACAACCGTGACTGCTAGTCTCAACTTTACATTATTTATAGTGTAGTACGTGTATCCCCCGTGTCCCCGCTCAAGTGCAGGCTCACCAACTATACATCATTTATTCCCACTGCCCACTGCCCCGCCCGCCCCTCCCCACCACCACCCTGTAGGCCAGTTAATTCAGAATCCTCAACTCCCTTGAGAGCAGAACAGTACTAACGTACTAACACTCCAACACAATATTTTCCTCTGCCCACATCTGGGTACTCAATCACACTTGAGTTCAGTGAAGGGAAAGCAGTAATGAAGAACATGTCCTAAGAGTACAACCTCGTAAAGAAATAAAACACGATGAAAACATGTGGGCCACTGGGCCAGGGTCGCTGTGTGATTACAACACACACACACACACACACACACACAGAACACTACGATTCCGCAACGACTATGAATCTACATGATTAGTAATAGTAATGAATAATGAGAACAATGCAAGGAAAGATAAAGATACATACCGTTACTTGTATTATAATATGAATAAATCTGCAAATCATCATTTTTTACAGGGGAATATAACAAGTCTAGTGCAAGGAGCACCGATTATAATAGCACCGGTTATATCAGCACCGGTTATCAGTTATAACAGGAAACCGATATATTTATAACAGGAAACCGATATAGTTATAACAGGAAACCCCGATATATTATAACAGGAAACACCGATATATTTATAACAGGAAACACCGATATATTTATAACAGGACACCGATATAGTTATAACAGGAAACACCGATATAGTTATAACAGGAAACACCGATATATTTATAACAGGAAACACCGATATAGTTATAACAGGAAACACCGATATAGTTATAACAGGAAACACCGATATAGTTATAACAGGAAACACCGATCACCGATATAGTTATAACAGGAAATCGATATAGTTATAACAGGAAACCGATATAGTTATAACAGGACCGTCGCCTTTCCCCGTTTCTTCTCTCTTTGGTTATTAAAATTTAAACCTCTTATAACCGGGGCTGGGAAGGGAAAACCCGCTTATAATATAACATGTCTGAAAGAGATGGTGAGTGAGAGTGTGTGTATAGTGCAATACGATGGCTGGCTAGTAAAAAGTACTGTGCATGTATACATAGACATGTACAGCAAGTCATCAGCTACGAATTTGAATTTTTGGGTTAAATTCCCTTTGCAAACCATTATAAACCAGGAATCGGTTATAAACAGAACGGCAGCCTCTCCCCCATCGACTCTGTTATAACCGGTTTCCACTGTATTAATTTATTCATATTCATGCACGACTTAATTCTTTTCACCTACCGTACGTGTCCCCCCCCCCCCCCCCTCCCCCCAGATCCGGAATGGCGTGGACTTGATTTTAGTTTTCATCTAGGCCGAGGCCGAGTGGGTAGTGACTCTTTTAATATTAATATATATATATTTATATATATATATATTAGTTATTATTTTATAATAAATTACATTATAATGGCCTACGTGTCTGACAAGATCCAATTAATTTAAATAACAATGATTCGTTCACGTATCAGTATCGTGACTTGACTCTTTTTCTTTCATTCATTGACATTTACCGGGTCCACCATTGCGGTCATCTCACTGTCAGGGTGAATTAAGAGGCCACAGCAAGATGAACGATAAGAAGGAAAGGAAAGAAATAGAACCTACCAGCACCGCCCGCCAACCCCCCACTCTAGTCTCTCAGTGATCGCATTACTAGATCTAGGTGCAGTCTTCTGACCTGTGCCGATCTTTGTCCCGTAATATGAAACAAGGGGAGTGTTTGTAAACATATATGGCGTGTGAAGTGTCGCATTGTGTACGTGTGTGTGTTTGTATGTGTGTGATGTGTGTTTGTATGTGTGTGTGTTTGTATGTGTGTGTGATGTGTGTTGTTTGTATGTGTGTGTATGTGTATGTGTGTGTGTGATGTGTGTGTGTATGTGTTGTGTGTTAGAGACTGTCATTTACGTCATCATAGTGTCTAAGCAGAGAGCGAGTTTTTAGTTGATTTGTTTGTATGTTTTTAATTTTGTACCGGATTGTGTAAACAACCAAGTGTGATGTGTGTGTATGTGCGACAAGCGGGGGTTTGTGTGTGTTTAATTTTGTTTATGTTGTGTGTTAGAGACTGGCGTCACGCGTTTACCATCGACAAGACGATCCAGACGAATTAGGCCATATCAGTTTATTTAGCAAACTCCATCATGGGGCCCATACCACACCATTACAATCATCAGAATCTAAGCAGAGAGCGAGTTTTTTAGTTGATTTGATTTACCCACATCCACAACCAAGGGTGGTATGTTTTTAATTTTGACCGGATTGCCCTGTAAACAACCAAGGAGGGAAGGGATATTTAATGTGCAAGATAGGAGATGGTGAAAAAAAAAAAACAACACACACACACACACAAATAATATGTAAAAAAATGGCGACAAGCGGGGGTTTGTTTTGCATGTCACCCCCTCTAATTTGTGTTTTATTTATTTTGTTTAAAACTAAAGAAGGAACCTCTAAATCTAAATTAACGACAGAGACTCAACAGACTCAGAGAGATTGGGATTAATCAAAATCTGGAGACGCCGTTGCCATTCTTAGTTTGACTACCACTACCACCATTCAGTGCCATCGTGTCACACTCCACCAGACGATCCAGACGAATGGGCCATCAGAAATGTTTATTTACATACGATACCAAACAATACCATACCATACCACACCACACCATACCATACCATACCATACGATACGATACCATACGATACCATACGATACGATACCATACCATACGATACCATGTTTACCATACGATACCATACCATACCACACCATTACCATACCATACCATACCACACCATATACCATACCATACCATACCATACCATACCATACCATACCATACCATACCATACCATACCATACCATACCATACCATACCATACCATACCATACCATACCACACCATACCATACCACCATACCATACCATACCACACCATACCATACCATACCATACCATACCATACCATACCATACCATACCATACCATACCATACCATACCACACCATACCATACCATACCATACCACCACCATACCATACCATACCATACCATACCACACCATACCATACCATACCATACCATACCATACCATACCATACCATACCATACCATACCATACACCATACACCATACCATACCATACCATACCATACCATACCATACCATACCATACCATACCATACCATACCATACCACACCATACCACACCATACCATACCATACCATACCATACCATACCATACCACCATACCATACCATACCATACCACACCATACCATACCATACCACACCATACCATACCATACATACCATACCATACCATACCACCACCACCATACCATACCATACCATACCATACCATACCATACCACACCATACCATACCATACCATACCATACCATACCATACCATACCATACCATACCATACCATACCATACCATACCATACCATACCATACCATACCACACCATACCACACCACCATACCATACCATACCATACCACACCACACCATACATACCATACCATACCATACCACACCACACCATACCATACCATACCACACCATACCACCCATACCACACCATACCACATACCATACCATACCATACCATACCACACCATACCACACCATACCATACCATACCATACCATACCATACCACACCATACCACACCATACCATACCATACCATACCATACCATACGATATTTTCCACGTTGGCGTGTGTCCCTGACGAAGTCTCTCTTTTACTCTGTGTTGCCCGGCAACGGGTTGACTGGCCGGAGCGTCCCCATACACACTTTTATAGCAATAACAATACTGTAACTACTGTAGTGTAACAGAAAATAATTTTAAAATGGTCGTTCTGAGCGTTGTGTTGTTGTTTTTTCTATTGTCACTCAATTTTCTGTTGCTAAATGTGACATTCTTCCTATCATCGATGTGAACCCGAAATATCTGCTGCTGTGTTAAATGTCTTTCCGGGCTGTCCCTTAGGGCCAGTAGAGTCGTAATCATAATCCGAAACGAACCAGGTTCTGTTGCCATTTCGGTCCCTGGTCGAAAGTCCCAAGAGGGTTATTTAGGTCACCTTTCAAATATTACGTCATGACAGACAGACAATTTAGCGACAACAGGCAAGTCACAAGGCAGGCAAGCGCAACGCGAAGCATAGAACTAGAACTAGAAAGGAAAAAAGAGCGATGGAAGTGTTAGTGTACATGAATGGCAGTTGGCAGTGGTAGGCAGGGCGCACGTGAAACCTCACTTACCGTCATGCGCGCGGACTCGAGTTTTATTTCCAGTCCCGGAACAGATGATTTCCGATGGGGGAGAGAGAGAGAGAGAGAGAGAGAGAGAGAGAGAGAGAGAGAGACAGAGAGAGAGAGAGAGAGAAACAGAGAGAGGAGAAACAGAGAAGAGAAGAGAGAAAGAGAAGGGATACGAATTGGGAGTTACCATCGGTTATCGATTTCCCTATCGCCAAATCAATGGTAATAGCTAACAAACCCAAATGGCAGACACAGGATAGAATGATATATATATATAAAGAATATTAATAATACAATATGTCCATAGGCCGCCGGTTTTCACATCAAGGCTGGCTGGCACTGTAACTACAGTGTAACAACTTGTTTCGCAGTCAGTCAATGGTTCCAGTTGTACATTTGAAAACCAAAGTTGATTACTACAGGCTCATAGCTGCCAACCAGTAGGCTACATTTACCTTGTAAATGACGTGTATATGGAAGGTAGGTTCACTACGGTGTATGTCTTGGTAAGAAAGCCTAAACTAAATGTTAAAAGCTAAAGAAGAAATTGTGGTGAAAATCCAGAGACGCCATTCTGAATTTGCAAAACTACCGTTACAGTTGTTACACTTCACCGATATGTTCAGCAATCTGCAGACTTGTTATTTACCTTCATAAAGGGGTTGATTCGAGTTAAATTATCAATGTTACCTTCATAAAACGGGTTTAATTCGAGTTAAATTATTAATGTTACCTTCATAAAGGGGTTAATTCGAGTTAAATTATCAATGCTACCTTCATAAAGGGTTAATTCGAGTTAAATTATCAATTTTATCTTCATAAAAGGGGTTAATTCGAGTTAAATTATCAATGTTACCTTCATAAAAAGGGGCCAATTGGAGTTAAATTATCAATGTTACCTTCATAAATGGGGTTAATTCGAGTTAAATTATCAATGTTACCTTCATAAATGAATTAAATGGGGTTAATTCGAGTTAAATTATCAATGTTACCTTCATAAAGGGGCTAATTCGAGTTAAATTATCAATGTTACCTTCATAAAGGGGCTGATTCGAGTTAAATTATCAATGTTACCTTCATAAAGGGGGCTTATTCGAGTTAAATTATCAATGTTTTTTGGGAATGTATTATAGGCCGTCTGGTAAGTTAGAGTCAGTTCGTACGCCCAGAGTCTGTTTTTCGATTTGAAATCTTTTGTTTGTTTCATTTAAATTTAGCCCGTCCACCATTGCGGTGATCTCAGCGTGAATTAAGAGGAAACTGCAAGATGAAATGTAAGGTTGGCAGCTAGATCCGTGCAGGTTCTACTAAGGCAGGCTGAAAAGTATTGTCGTCTACCGGATAATTCCGATTCAAATGAAATCACCAATAGTACAATCCTTACGCTTACATGTATGCACGCCTACATCACATCATTCAATACATTCTTGACGACGCTGCTGACCAGCTTGCACATTACTACTACATTGCCAAATTGTCGTCTTCGACAGCACATTAGTCCCACGGCATCACAGTATAACAGTATCACAGTATCACAGTATAACAGTATCACAGTATAACAGTATCACAGTATAACAGTATCACTGTACAACAGTATCACTGTACAACAGTATCACAGTATAACAGTATCACAGTATAACAATATCACAGTATAACAGTATAACAGTATCACAGTATAACAGTATCACAGTATAACAGTATCACAGTATAACAATATCACAGTATAACAGTATCACAGTATAACAGTATCACAGTATAACAGTATCACTGTACAACAGTATCACTGTACAACAGTATCAACAGTATCACTGTATCACAGTATCACAGTATAACAGTATCACAGTATAACAGTATAACAGTATAACAGTATCACAGTATAACAGTATCACAGTATAACAGTATAACAGTATCACTGTACAACAGTATCACAGTATAACAGTATAACAGTATCACTGTATCAACAGTATCACAGTACAACAGAATCACAGTATAACAGTATCACAGTATAACAGTATCACTGTACAACAGTATCACAGTACAACAGTATCACAGTATAACAGTATCACAGTATAACAGTATCACAGTATAACAGTATCACAGTATCACTGTATAACAGTATCACAGTATAACAGTATCACAGTATAACAGTATAACAGTATCACTGTATAACAGTATCACAGTATAACAGTATAACAGTATCACATAACAGTATAACAGTATCACAGTATAACAGTATCACAGTACAACAGTATCACAGTATAACAGTATCACTGTACAACAGTATCACTGTACAACAGTATCACAGTATAACAGTATCACAGTATAACAGTATCACAGTATAACAGTATCACACTAGGTCGCTCGAAATTATCACGACCAAGTAAATCATAAAACTAAAACAACACGCTTCGATCGAATTTCTGGCAGCTGAAGGATGTGTCTGTATGTGTCTGTATGTGTCTGTATGTGTCTGTATGTGTCTGTTTACAAGATTGAAATCTTCTCGTCCGCCAGTACGGCGATCTCAGGTTGAATTAGGAGGAAACGGCAAGATAATAGAGAAGTGAAAGAGTAAATGGAAAGGAGTAGGATATATCTGCTGCGCCCACCAACCGCCCGCGATACATGTCGGGCATGTGCACCAGATAGTAAGTAGACATCCACGAACATGTGCACCAGATAGTAAGTAGACATCCACCAACATGTGCACCAGATAGTAAGTAGACATCCACCAACATGTGCACCAGATAGTAAGTAGACATCCACCAACATGTGCACCAGATAGTAAGTAGACATCCACCAACATGTCCACCAGATAGTAAGTAGACATCCACCAACATGTGCACCAGATAGTAAGTAGACATCCACCAACATGTGCACCAGATAGTAAGTAGACATCCACGAACATGTGCACCAGATAGTAAGTAGACATCCACGAACATGTGCACCAGATAGTAAGTAGACATCCACGAACATGTGCACCAGATAGTAAGTAGACATCCACGAACATGTCCACCAGATAGTAAGTAGACATCCACGAACATGTGCACCAGATAGTAGTAGACATCCACCAACATGTGCACCAGATAGTAAGTAGACATCCACGAACATGTGCACCAGATAGTAAGTAGACATCCACCAACATGTGCACCAGATAGTAAGTAGACATCCACGAACATGTGCACCAGATAGTAAGTAGACATCCACGAACATGTGCACCAGATATCATCTACGAACATGTGCACCAGATAGTAAGTAGACATCTACGAACATGTGCACCAGATAGTAAGTAGACATCTACCAACATGTGCACCAGATAGTAAGTAGACATCCACCAACATGTGCACCAGATAGTAAGTAGACATCCACGAACATGTGCACCAGATAGTAAGTAGACATCCACCAACATGTTAGAAAGATCAAAATGTCTACCAGATGATGTGATTCCACGAATATGTGTTTGTCCACCAACATTCGCACTGTTCATCCACGAACATGTGCACCAGATAGTAAGTAGACATCCACCAACATGTTGAAAGATCTAAAATGTCTAGCATGCTGTGATTCAGATTGTGTTTGTCTTCGATACTGTTCAAACATGTGCACCAATAGTAAGTAGACATCCACGAACATGTTGATAAGGTCCAAAATGTCTAACATGAAGTGATTCGATTGTGTTTGTCTTCGAACATGTGCACCAGATAGTTCAATGTGCACCAGATAGTAAGTAGACATCCACGAACGGTTGAAAGGTCAAAATGTCTAGCATGCATCCACGAACGGTTGATCGTGTTTGTCTTCGCACTGTTCAATGTGTTTGTCACCAGATCAATGTGCACCAGATAGTAGAGACATCTACGAACGGTTGAAAGGTCAAAATGTCTAGCATGCTGTGATTCGATTGTGTTTGTCTTCGCACTGTTCAATGTGCACCAGATAGTAAGTAGACATCCACGAACGGTTGAAAGGTCAAAATGTCTAGCATGATGTGATTCGATTGTGTTTGTCTTCGCACTGTTCAATGTGCACCAGATAGTAAGTAGACATCCACGAACGGTTGAAAGATCAAAATGTCTAGCATGATGTGATTCGATTGTGTTTGTCTTCGCACTGTTTAATGTGCACCAGATAGTAAGTAGACATCCACGAACGGTTGAAAGATCAAAATGTCTAGCATGATGTGATTCGATTGTGTTTGTCTTCGCACTGTTCAATGGATAGTGAATAATTACAACGGGTCAAAATGACCAATGCAGCTTCCACTGTTTGTCTTCGCACTGTTCAATGATCGGTCAGATCCGTAAGTGGGTGACCTCCAACTCCAACAAACGAGTTGATGTGACACTAATGACAATGACTTCGACAGTGTTCTGGGACCAGCGATGACACGAACGGTGACAAAATGACTTGATTCGATTGTGTTCTGGGACAGGGATGACACTAAAGTGACATCCACGAACAGTGTTCAAAATGTCTAGCATGATGACATCTAATGACAATGACTGTTCAATGTGCAGTGTTCTGAGACCACGAACGATGACACTAATGACAATGACTTGACAGTGTTCTGGGACAGCGATGACACTAATGACAATGACTTGACAGTGTTCTGGGATCCAGGGTTGACACTAATGACAATGACTTGACAGTGTTCTGAGACAGCGATGACACTAAAACGGTTGACAATGACTTGACAGTGTTCTGAGAGACAGCGATGACACTAATGACAATGAACTTGACAGTGTTCTGGGACAGCGTTTGACACTAATGACAATGACTTGACAGTGTTCTGGGACAGCGATGACACTAATGACAATGACTTGATCAGTGTTCTGGGACAATGACACTAATGACAATGACTTGACAGTGTTCTGAGACAGCGATGACACTAATGACAATGACTTGACAGTGTTCTGGGACAGCGATGACACTAATGACAATGACTTGACAGTGTTCTGAGACAGCGATGACACTAATGACAATGACTTGACAGTGTTCTGGGACAGGGATGACACTAATGACAATGACTTGACAGTGTTCTGGGACAGGGATGACACTAATGACAATGACTTGACAGTGTTCTGGGACAGCGATGACACTAATGACAATGACTTGACAGTGTTCTGAGACAGCGATGACACTAATGACAATGACTTGACAGTGTTCTGAGACAGCGATGACACTAATGACAATGACTTGACAGTGTTCTGAGACAGCGATGACACTAATGACAATGACTTGACAGTGTTCTGGGACAGCGATGACACTAATGACAATGACTTGACAGTGTTCTGAGACAGCGATGACACTAATGACAATGACTTGACAGTGTTCTGAGACAGCGATGACACTAATGACAATGACTTGACAGTGTTCTGGGACAGGCGATGACACTAATGACTATGACTTGACAGTGTTCTGAGACAGCGATGACACTAATGACAATGACTTGACAGTGTTCTGAGACAGGGATGACACTAATGACAATGACTTGACAGTGTTCTGAGACAGCGATGACACTAATGACAATGACTTGACAGTGTTCTGGGACAGGGATGACACTAATGACAATGACTTGACAGTGTTCTGGGACAGCGATGACACTAATGACAATGACTTGACAGTGTTCTGAGACAGCGATGACACTAATGACAATGACTTGACAGTGTTCTGGGACAGCTGATGACACTAATGACAATGACTTGACAGTGTTCTGGGACAGCGATGACACTAATGACAATGACTTGACAGTGTTCTGGGACAGCGATGACACTAATGACA
>JAXRKP010000269.1:272500-310000 GCA_037039925.1 Doris montereyensis | reverse complement strand
TGCCCACTTTAACAATGCCCACTTTAACAATGTCCACTTTAACAATGCACACTTTAACAATGCCCACTTTAACAATGCCCACTTTAACAATGCACACTTTAACAATGCCCACTTTAACAATGCCCACGTGGCGACATGTAATGGGCACATGTAATGGACAGACAGTTCAAAGGGTGGTGACATGTAATGGACAGTTCAAAGGGTGGTGACATGTAATGGACAGACAGTGGGTGGTGACATGTAATGGACAGACAGTTCAAAGGGTGGTGACATGTAATGGACAGACAGTTCAAACATGGGTGGTGACATGTAATGGACAGACAGTTCAAAGGGAGGTGACATGTAATGGACAGACAGTTCAAAGGGTGGTGACATGTACTGGGCAGTTCAAAGGGTGGTGACATGTACTGGGCAGTTCAAAGGGTTGTGACATGTAATAGACAGACAGTTCAAAGGGTGGTGACATGTAATAGGCAGTTCAAAGGGTGGTGACATGTAATGGGCAGTTCAAAGGGTGGTGACATGTAATGGGCAGCTCAAAGGATGGTGACATGTAATGGACAGACAGTTCAAAGGGTGGTGACATGTACTGGACAGACAGTTCAAAGGGTGGTGACATGTAATAGGCAGTTCAAAGGGTGGTGACATGTAATAGGCAGTTCAAAGGGTGGTGACATGTAATGGACAGACAGTTCAAAGGGTGGTGACATGTAATGGGCAGTTCAAAGGGTGGTGACATGTAATGGACAGACAGTTCAAAGGGTGGTGACATGTAATAGGCAGTTCAAAGGGTGGTGACATGTAATGGGCAGTTCAAAGGTGGTGACATGTAATGGGCAGTTCAAAGGATGGTGACATGTAATGGGCAGTTCAAAGGATGGTGACATGTAATGGGCAGTTCAAAGGATGGTGACATGTAATGGGCAGTTCAAAGGATGGTGACATGTAAAGGGCAGTTCAAAAATGGTGGTGACATGTAATGGGCAGTTCAAAGGATGGTGACATGTAATGGGCAGTTCAAAGGGTGGTGACATGTACTGGGCAGTTCAAAGGGTGGTGACATGTAATGGGCAGTTCAAAGGGTGGTGACATGTAATGGGCAGTTCAAAGGGTGGTGACATGTAATGGGCAGTTCAAAGGGTGGTGACATGTACTCAGTTCAAAGGGTGGTGACATGTAATGGGCAGTTCAAATGGTGGTGACATGTACTGGGCAGTTCAAAGGGTGGTGACATGTAATAGGCAGTTCAAAGGGTGGTGACATGTACTGGGCAGTTCAAAGGGTGGTGACATGTAATAGGCAGTTCAAAGGGTGGTGACATGTACTGGGCAGTTCAAAGGGTGGTGACATGTAATGGGCAGTTCAAAGCAGTTCAAAGGGTGGTGACATGTACTGGGCAGTTCAAAGGGTGGTGACATGTAATGGGCAGTTCAAAGGGTGGTGACATGTAATGGGCAGTTCAAAGGGTGGTGACATGTAATGGGCAGTTCAAAGGGTGGTGACATGTAATAGACAGTTCAAAGGGTGGTGACATGTAATAGACAGACAGTTCAAAGGGTGGTGACATGTAATAGGCAGTTCAAAGGGTGGTGACATGTAATAGACAGTTCAAAGGGTGGTGACATGTAATGGGCAGTTCAAATGGTGGTGACATGTAATAGGCAGTTCAAAGGGTGGTGACATGTAATGGACAGACAGTTCAAAGGGTGGTGACATGTACTGGGCAGTTCAAAGGGTGGTGACATGTAATGGACAGACAGTTCAAAGGGTGGTGACATGTAATAGGCAGTTCAAAGGGTGGTGACATGTAATGGACAGTTCAAAGGGTGGTGACATGTACTGGGCAGTTCAAAGGGTGGTGACATGTACTGGGCAGTTCAAAGGGTGGTGACATGTACTGGGCAGTTCAAAGGGTGGTGACATGTAATAGACAGACAGTTCAAAGGGTGGTGACATGTACTGGGCAGTTCAAAGGGTGGTGACATGTACTGGGCAGTTCAAAGGGTGGTGACATGTACTGGGCAGTTCAAAGGGTGGTGACATGTAATAGGCAGTTCAAAGGGTGGTGACATGTAATGGGCAGTTCAAAGGGTGGTGACATGTAATGGGCAGTTCAAAGGGTGGCTCGTTATTAAGACTCACAAGTATAATAATATAAGTAACAAGCATGTTACATCCCATTGTAAGAGTGGGCGAACCCTACATATGACCGTGATCAAATCTGGCGGTCAGCAACTCTACCTGTGTCCTTGATCAAATCTCGTGGTCAGTAAACCTACCCATGTCCCTGGTCAAATCTCGTGGTCAGTAAACCTACCCATGCCCCTGATCAAATCTCGTGGTCAGTAAACCTACCCATGTCCCTGATCAAATCTCGTGGTCAGTAATTCAGTAAACCTACCCATGTCCCTGATCAAATCTCGTGGTCAGTAAACCTACCCATGCCCTGATCAAATCTCGTGGTCAGTAAACCTACCCATGTCCCTGGTCAAGTACGATTATTAGATCGGGTTACTATTCAATTATGAGGTTACACAAGTAAGCTTAAACATACTATTCCATTTTCCCCCCCGGTATAACCTATTCAAAATGGCGGCAAGCTGAATGAAAATGACACTCACAAAGACGGGGAAACTGAAGTTTACAAACATTAATTCAGCGCCACTTTTGGCAGAACATTTTCTCAAACAAAAACGATCTAGGGATGATGCAAAATATGATTACTCTTAGTGGCCTATCAACAGCCTTTGGCGAACAAAGGTCGACCACCTCATAATTATATACAGACAGAGATATAACGACACATGCTAACTCTCCTTTCTTTTCTCTTTCCATCCTCCAGGTGAGACCACGATCCAGTGCTGGCTGCCCACCGTGCATTTGTAGACTTGCTTCTTGAATCTAATTCTCATTTCTAGCTTCCGGTCTCACTCACACCGGCAGGTCCGAAGAATACATAATTAATTTCTCTGTCTATCGCGGAGTTATTACAAATCCAACAGTCCTTTTTCCCCCGGACAACGGTCATCAATCATACCTGACCTATGTCCTTGGCCAAATCTCGCGGTCAGGGAACCCTACCTATGACCGTGATCAAATCTGGCGGTTAGCAACCCTACTTATGTCCTTGATCAAATCTCGCAGTCAGTAAACCTACCCATGTCCCTGATCAAATCTCACAATCAGCAACCGTACCCATGTCCTTGATCAAATCTTGCGATCAGCAAACCTACTTATGTCATTGCAATTGATCAAATATTGCGGTCAGCAAACCTACTTATTTATGTCCTCGACCAAATCTTGCGGCCAGCAACCCTACCTCGGCCATTGAATATTGCCCGCGTTGAGCATCCATTCTTCCGTTTCTGCTACTACCTAAGCATTTTGACTAAAGCCCGCATTTAGCAGCCCCTATACCTTGAGTCCTTGGTTACATCCCATCCCGCATCTAGCACTACTAGCTCATCTAGCATCTACACTAGCTCAGCCACCTTCAACCTAAATAAACCCAGCATCTAGCACTACTAGCTCAGCCACCTTCAACCTAAATAAACCCAGCATCTAGCACTACTAGCTCAGCCACCTTCAACCTAAATAAACCCAGCATCTAGCACTACTAGCTCAGCCACCTTCAACCTAAATAAACCCAGCATCTAGCACTACTAGCTCAGCCACCTTCAACCTAAATAAACCCAGCATCTAGCACTACTAGCTCAGCCACCTTCAACCTAAATAAACCCAGCATCTAGCACTACTAGCTCAGCCACCTTCAACCTAAATAAACCCAGCATCCAACTGCCCCTACCTTACCTTACTATTTAGAACAACTCCCAATTGAGCCACACCTTCCAACCTTCTTCTGTCCATTGATTAATATATATATATAAGTTTTACAACCCCAGGATTAATCAACACCACACTATTTTAATATTCCGCCCTTCACCGTCAACACAGTTCATCCCTACAGTAATCCCAACTGCTGCTATCCTCTATCTATACAAACATTGTCTATACAAACATATCCCTGGATCCAAGCCAGTGGCCAACGCCCCGCCCCCACCCACCCATTTAACCGTCGCAATATTACAAACATAAATCTCCCACACCGACAAACGCAACAGACAAACATAATCTCCTCCCCACAGACGACAGAACGAACCAACCAACAACAAACTAATCAAACAACGAACCAAACCCTAAACCCAACCAATTAACTACCCAATTAACCAAACCCAACTAAACCCTACCCAACCAATTAACTACCCAATTAACCAAACCCAACTAAACCCTACCCAACCAATTAACTACCCAATTAACCAAACCCAACTAAACCCTACCCAACCAATTAACTACCCATTTAACCAAACCCAACTAAACCCTACCCAACCAATTAACTACCCAATTAACCAAACCCAACTAAACCCTACCCAACCAATTAACTACCCAATTAACCAAACCCAACTAAACCCTACCCAACCAATTAACTACCCAATTAATCAAACCCAACTAAACTCTACCCAACCAATTAACTACCCAATTAACCAAACCCAACTAAACCCTACCCAACCAATTAACTACCCAATTAACCAAACCCAACTAAACTCTACGCAACCAATTAACTACCCAATTAACCAAACCCAACTAAACCCTACCCAACCAATTAACTACCCAATTAACCAAACCCAACTAAACCCTACCCAACCAACAAACTACCCAAATAACCAAACCAAACCCTACCCAACCATTTAACTACCCAATTAACCAAACCCAACTAAACCCTACCCACCCCAAATAGACATTACTACTACTACTACTACTACTACTACTACTACTACTACTACTACTACTACTACTACTACTACTACTACTACTACTACTACTACTACTACTACTACTACTACTACTACCACTTCTAGCTTTACTATCATCCTCCATATCACTACCCATACCAGTACCAGCCACCAATCACCAACACTAACGATGGAGCTGATGGCCGCCGTGGTGGGCGTCTACCTGGGCTGGACTGTGCTGGCCATGTTCCCGCGCAAGGTAGTGCGGCCGTCGTACCGCCTGGTGCAAGACCCCTGGTGCTGGCGGCCGCCTCCTTCCTGCTCGGCCTGGCCTGCGCGGCGCCCGTGGCCGCCCTGCTCGTGGCCTACCTCGCCTACGTCATGTACAACGACCTGCCCGGGGCGCGCATGCCCGTGGCGGAGAAGGCGGTTTTCGTCACCGGTAAGTCGTAGTTATAATATAATACCTTTACGTTTGATTAGATTTGATGTGGTTTACCCACATCCAAAAATAAGGTGATCTCGGGGTTTTTTGGTTGGATTTTTAGTTTTGCCCGGACTGCCCTGTAAACAGCCAAGGGATTTTTAACTATCCTGGTTCTCTCCATCTCTTACTCTTACACTAACATCTTCATGTCTTCCTGTATCATACTCATATTATAAACATCTGTACATCTCCTTTTTGATCTTCCTTTCTTCCTCCTTCAATTTCAAATAATAATAATTGATCTCTCTCTCTCTCTCTCTCTCTCTCTCTCAATTCTCTCTCTCTCTCTCTCTCTCTCTCTCTCTCTCTCTCTCTCTCTCTCTCTCTCTCTCTCTCTCTCTCTCTCTCTCTCTCTCTCCTCCCCTCCCCCTCCCTCTCTCTCTCTCTCCTCTCTCTCTCTCCCTCTCCTCCTCTCTCTCTCTCTCTCTCTCTCTCTCTCTCTCTCTCTCTCTCTCTCTCTCTCTCTCTCTCTCTCTCTCTCTCTCTCTCTCTCTCTCTCCCTCTCTCTCTCTCTCTCTCTCTCTCTCTCTCTCTCTCTCTCTCTCTCTCTCTCTCTCTCTCTCTCTCTCTCTCTCTCTCTCTCTCTCTCTCTCTCTCTCTCTCTCTCTCTCTGCATCTTTTCCTAGACATACATACTATTAGTATTACTATAATTTAAAAAAAATAATTTAAAAAGCATGGCTAATCTTTTATTCATAGGTGGGGCTTTAAAAATGAAAATAAGTCACGTGATATGTCCAACCTGCCCAATCAGTGACAGAGTGAATACGATTACGACCATGCATAGACCTTTGGCCTGATTTCCAGCCTGTGTGTGTGTGTGTGTGTGCCCCCATTGCCAACGCTATTGGTGTGCCGCATAGAAAATCTGATTCCACATTACGTTACAGAATTTACGGCTACAGTTACTTGATACAATTCGACCTCCGCATATATTTACATATGGAAGCATGCCCGTAAACAGTGTAGGATTGTGAATACAAGATTCGATTTATTATAAAGCTGAGTCTCTTGAATTTTAAATTGTGGTCAACTCAGATATCAAGTACGATTATTAGATCAAATTCAAATAAGCACTCGATACTGAAGTTACGCGGGCTTTTTAGTGTAATTTGTAATGACCGGAAATGGGAAATTAGATCGTAGTAAAGTAACAATAAAAAATCAAAAGCCTGATGTGATTATACGATCAAAATTACATCTGTTATAATCAAATAAAATGTGATCATGAAATGGACACGATGCATTTGTTCCTTTCATTTGGTAGTTTACCCACATCCACAACTGTGGTGATCTTTTTGGTAACTGTTATTGTGCCTGGACTGCCCTGTACACACACGCAAGGAGTTTCCTGCTGACCTGCACACGGGACATCCTTTTTAACTCTTTTAATCATCCATCTACGATAGGACTTAGTGTTGATCCATCTACCGACCAGAACGAGGCTTTTGTTTTGTTTTGTTTCTTCCTTTGTTTGTGCAATTAAAATTTGGCCCGTCCACCATCGTGGTGATCTCATGGTGAATTAAGAGGAAACAGCAAGATAAAAGATGAGTGAAAGATATCTACCAGTAACACCCGCCAACCACCAGGTTGGGAGTGGGAGTCTAAGTAGGCCTTTACCCCAAAACGCGAGCAAATCTTTCAACATCTATCATCAGTCATTAATACAACATCTAACTATCTGGTAACTGAACACAACATCTAACACAACACACACACACAAAAGCATGGCCATTTTGGTGCTGTGACACCTAACCACCTCTGGGCAGCAACATCTAACTATCTGGCAACTACAAACATCTAACTATCTGGTAACTGTATTAATACAACATCTAACTATCTGGTAACTGTATTAATACAACATCTCTAACTGTATTAATACAACATCTAACTATCTGGTAACTGTATTAATACAACATCTAACTATCTGGTAACTGTATTAATACAACATCTAACTATCTGGTAACTGTATTAATACAACATCTAACTATCTGGTAACTGTAAATACAACATCTAACTATCTGGTAACTGTATTAATACAACATCTAACTATCTGGTAACTGTATTAATACAACATCTAACATCTAACAACATCTGGTAACTGTATTAATACAACATCTAACTATCTGGTAACTGTATTAATACAACATCTAACTATCTGGTAACTGTATTAATACAACATCTAACTATCTGGTAACTTAATACAACATCTAACTATCTGTAACTGTATTAATACAACATCTAACTATCTGGTAACTGTATTAATACAACATCTAACTATCTGGTAACTGTATTAATACAACATCTAACTATCTGGTAACTGTATTAATACAACATCTAACTATCTGGTAACTGTATTAATACAACATCTAACTAACTATTAATACAACATCTAACTATCTGGTAACTGTATTAATACAACATCTAACTATCTGGTAACTGTATTAATACAACATCTAACTATCTGGTAACTGTATTAATCTAACAACATCTAACTATCTGGTAACTGTATTAATACAACATCTAACTATCTGGTAACTGTATTAATACAACATCTAACTATCTGGTAACTGTATTAATACAACATCTAACTATCTGGTAACTGTATTAATACAACATCTAACTATCTGGTAACTGTATTAATACAACATCTAACTATCTGGTAACTGTATTAATACAACATCTAACTATCTGGTAACTGTATTAATACAACATCTAACTATAACTGTATTAATACAACATCTAACTATCTGGTAACTGTATTAATACAACATCTAACTATCTGGTAACTGTATTAATACAACATCTAACTATCTGGTAACTGTATTAATACAACATCTAACTATCTGGTAACTGTATTAATACAACATCTAACTATCTGGTAACTGTATTAATACAACATCTAACTATCTGGTAACTGTATTAATACAACATCTAACTATCTGGTAACTGTATTAATACAACATCTAACTATCTGTATTAAATACAACATCTAACTATCTGGTAACTGTATTAATACAACATCTAACTATCTGGTAACTGTATTAATACAACATCTAACTATCTGGTAACTGTATTAATACAACATCTAACTATCTGGTAACTGTATTAATACAACATCTAACAACATCTAACTCTGGTAACTGTATTAATACAACATCTAACTATCTGGTAACTGTATTAATACAACATCTAACTATCTGGTAACTGTATTAATACAACATCTAACTATCTGGTAACTGTATTAATACAACATCTAACTATCTGGTAACTGTATTAATACAACATCTAACTATCTGGTAACTGTATTAATACAACATCTAACTATCTGGTAACTGTATTAATACAACATCTAACTATCTGGTAACTGTATTAATACAACATCTAACTATCTGGTAACTGTATTAATACAACATCTAACTAACTGGTAACTGTATTAATACAACCTAACTATCTGCCCTCTATCCTGGGGGACTGGGTGATCAACATCTAACTATCTCTAATCCTTCGTAACTGTATTAATACAACATCTAACGGTGTCAGGCTCTAACAATGCCAAACTATCTGGTTGTGGGTTTAATACAACATCTAACTAACTGGTAACTGCAACATCTAACATTGAACAGTATTAAACAACATCTAACTTCTGTTGTATTAATACAACATCTAACTATCTGAACTGTTTCAACATCTTCTGGTAACTGTAACCCTAACTATCTGGTAACTGTATTAATACAACATCTAACTATCTTCCCTTTACAACATCTAACTAGGTGGAGGATCAACACACACTCGTCCCATTGGAGACGATTTTTTTCTAACTATCTGGTAACTGTATTAATACAACATCTAACTATCTGGTCCCTTGTACAGATGACAACGACAAGAAAAACATTAAAGGACTGTTAACCGTTCAGTCCAGTAAAAATCCTACAAAAAAATCTAACCCAAAAAAAACCTGAGATCACCGTAATCGTGGATGTATCTAACTAGGCCCACATATACAATCAAATAATTGTTTATCTAATTTTTAGTGTTTTGGGTTTTTTGTTCTATTTTAATATATATTTTTGTAAACCCTTCATCCCCACAGGCTGTGATCAAGGTCTGGGCCACCGGCTGGCTCGACAGCTGGACGGCATGGGCTGTCCGGGTGTATTAATACGCCGGCTGCCTCTTCATGGGCGCGGCCGGGGAGCAGGCGCTGGTGCGGGAGTGCTCGGAGCATCTAACCTGACCACCATCCAGCTGGACGTCACGTCCAAGGTCCAGGTGGAGGAAGCCGCCAGGCTGGTTGCCAAAGATTTGCAGGGTGAAGGTCAGTCCCAGTCCGTATAGCTTAGCTCAACTAACTCCCCCCCTCCTTATTCTGGGTCACAGCCCCCTCCTGACCACTACATGTGTACGTTGGAGCCCCACTTCAGGCATTTCGTATTTTTTTGCAGTGGGCCAGAAAATTTACCCTAATTGCTCACTTGGTCAACACGGGCGACTCCTATTCCTGTTGCATTGTGCGTAAGACTCAATGATTGTCTCTATATATTCATTTCTCTAAAGAAATTGAAATGCCCAACACGACACCTGACGTCAGTCGGTGCCCGTGCAACATCGGCACTAATTATTCACTGCAATGCAACTGTAACAAACATACATTTACTTCCGTGAATAATAAGAATTAGACGTATTCAAGACAATTCAGTTTAATAAAATACGTAGGCCTACAACATCTACAGTGTGCATATTGTTAAATGACCTGTCCAGAATTTAGGAACACCCTGCTGGTTTTCGCATCATTGTGACCGGTCCCCCTCCTCCTCCTCAGTGCTGCACGGCGTGGTCAACAACGCCGGCATCCTTCTGGCGGCCAACATGGAGGTGATGTCCTACTCGGACATCCGCAAGATCATGGAGGTCAACTGCATGGGGGTGGTCAACGTCTACAGGGCTTTCATGCCGCTACCCACGGCAGCCACGGAGGAACGCGCCCGGCTGGTCAACGTGGCCAGCAACTTGGGTAAGTGTGTCTTTGTTTGTACGTGTGTTTGTTTGTACGTGTGTTTGTTTGTTTCAATAGAATTTACTGAGTTCCATCACGTTATATATATATGCAATGGTCTGATAGTCAAAGTGAATTAAGAAGAGGAATCGGCAAGATGAAAGAGGGGTGAATGAGGAATTGGTTTCATTGAAACTTAGTCTGTCCACCATAATATTTATGCGGTGATCTCAGGATGATTTTAAAATCAGGAGGACCACATTGGTAGGTCCCCACTTCTTGTCTTCACCTCTTCCAACATGTATGTCATCTTCTTGTTTCCTCTCAATTCACCATGAGACCATGGCAAAGTGGTAGACACCCAAAGTGGTAGACACCCAAAGTGGTAGACACCCAAAGTGGTAAACACGCAAAATGGTAGACACTTCTAAGTGGTAGACACGCAAAGTGGTAGACACCCAAAGTGGTAGACACGCAAAAATGGTAGACACGCAAAGTGGTAGACACCCAAAGTCATAGACACTCTAAGTGGTAGACACCCAAAGTGGTAGACACGCAAAGTGGTAGACACCCAAAGTCATAGACACTCTAAGTGGTAGACACCCAAAGTGGTAGACACCCAAAGTCATAGACACTCTAAGTGGTAGACACCCAAAGTCATAGACACTCTAAGTGGTAGACACCCAAAGTGGTAGACAGTCAAAGTGGTACACACACGCAAAGTGGTAGACACCCAAAGTGGTAGACACGCAAAGTCATAGACACCAAAAGTGGTAGACACCCAAAGTCATAGACACCTAAGTGGTAGACACCCAAAGTGGTAGACACGCAAAGTCATAGACACTCTAAGTGGTAGACACTCTAAGTGGTAGACACCCTGGTAACACGCAAAGTGGTAGACACCCAAAGTGGTAGACACGCAAAGTCATAGACACTCTAAGTGGTAGACACCCAAAGTCATAGACACCTTAAGTGGTAGACACCCTAAGTGGTAGACACCCAAAGTAGTAGACACCCAAAGTGGTAGACACCCAAAGTCATAGACACTCTAAGTGGTAGACACCCAAAGTCATAGACACTCTAAGTGGTAGACACCCAAAGTGGTAGACACCACCAAAGTCATAGACTCTAAGTGGTAGACACTCTAAGTGGTAGACACCCAAAGTAGTAGACACCCAAAGTGGTAGACACCCAAAGTGGTAGACACCCAAAGTGGTAGACACGCAAAGTCATAGACACCTAAGTGGTACACACCCAAAGTGGTAGACACCCAAAGTGGTAGACACGCAAAGTGGTAGACACCCAAAGTGGTACACGCAAAATGGTTGACAGAGTTGAATTGCAAATTAAAGTAAGACTCTTAATACAAGTACAGCTTTAAGTATTAAGGTAAATATCTCTCTCTCTCCCTCCCTCCCTCCCTCTCCGTCCCTCCCTCCCTCCTCTCTCTCTCTCTCTCTCTCTCTCTCTCTCTCTCTCTCTCTCTCTCTCTCTCTCTCTCTCTCTCTCTTTGTATACAGCTCAATGTTAATTGATAACCATCCACTCACCACCAACCAAATCTCCTGACCACTCCACAGGTCTGGCCCCAGGGGCCCAGATGGGAGCCTACGCGGCGTCCAAGGCGGCAGTCATGATCCTCAACGAGACGTGGCGCCACGAGCTGCGACCTTTGGGCATCGACGTGGCCACCATCATCCCCAGTGGCTTCAAAACAGGTAACATGGACGGGATGGCACTCGATTTTGCTACAATTGTTTTTGAACTGTTGACGTCGAACCCACTGCCTTTTGATTGAGAGGCTGACATCTTGCCTCTGGACTATTGAGTTCTCCCACTATACTACTACAGTAGTAGCAGAGCTGCCAACCCGATGAGCATAAAAATAAAAGTGGGACATTTTAAGAGAGAGAGAGAAGGAGGGATGGGAGTAATTAGCGTTGTAAACTAGGGTCACAGTCACACATGAAAAAAGTGTGCTTTATGACGAATAAAGCATTTTTGCGGTGTGTAATTAAGTGGAGACTATTGTACTGTCTAGGCAGCGCGATGACGACACACCTGCATGGTATCAACTCGGGCGCAGGAGTAGCTACAGGATGAATTTGTTATGGTTAAAAAGAAATTAGTTCACCACGAAAGGAATTTTGAATTTGTATTTTGATTCTACCGACATCCACGACAACTCAAGTTATCTCTGGGCAGGTAGGAGTTTTCAACATTTGCCCAGACTCCCCTGTTGTAAACAGCCATGGGATCTGTAATGTGATCAGTGTTGTGATTGGATGTGCACACTGGGCCTCCTTTTTTATCCTCCGTCTCTAATGGGACTTAAGACGTTGGTTGACCTGCCTGGACCAAGGGGTGCGTTTTTAGTTTTACTCTTAAAAAGGTCAAGAAAACTCTTCATCTCGTCAGGCAAAACCCACAACCTCTTGGTTGAGAAACTGGCTTCTTGCCTCCGGACCACCTAAGACTCGCAGGCGGGATACATGTAACACTTAGAATAATAATAATAATAATAATAATAATAATAATAATAATAATAATAATAATAATAATAATAATAATATAATAATAATTTTTAAAAATAATAGTTATAATAAAAATAATAATAACAATAATAATAACATAATAACAATAATAACTATAAAAATAATAATAGAACTCTATGAAATATTACCGCTGGCCCTCCACAGGAATCCTAGCGTACAACAGAGAGGCCATGGCTACCAAATGGTGGACGGAGGCCACGGAGGAAGTGCGCCAGTATTTCGGCCGTGACTGCTTTACCCCTACCCACAAGATAAAAAGTAAGTAGACGGCTCAGTCTCATTTTATTTTACTTAGCCACATCCACCAATACTACTACTACTACTACTACTACTACTACTACTGCTGCTGCTGCTGCTGCTACCACTGCTATACTACTACTACTACCACCATCACCACCATAGAGCGTCCAGGAGGCCAGAGTTCAATTCCCAGTCCGGGCAAATTTTCATGGCTGGCCCTCCTGTCACCGCAACAGTAAAATAGGTAGCTAAGTAAAGGTGGCCTGGAAAGCAATGTCAAACTACCACATTATTATATGCTGCATGCCTAAAAATCAGAGCTTTAGTGGGTTACGGTACCTTTACGATTACCTTACGATTACCTTAAGTTTACCTTACGTTTACCTTTACGTTTACCTTACGATTACCTTATTACCTTCCGTTGACATCTAAATCCAAGTATGGGAGCTACTTGACTTTCCATCTCACCAGTTAAAGTGAGTTTTACACAAGCACTCTGGAATATTTGTTTTCAACCTGTCGGTGCATGAACCCACAGCCTTTTGGTTGAGAAGCAGACACCTACCTCTAGACCACCATTATCCCCTAGACGGCTCAGAATTATACTATATTGTTCCAGCTAGAGATGACCATTTGGTAGTTATTATAAACCATTATTTTATCAATATAATCAGATTCACAGCCGTCAACTCTACCTGTCTGACTCAACAGAATTGTAGGCAAAATTCGGTCTACGTCTGTCATAAGTTTCACTCGTTTTTTGTGCAAACTTTACATTCTCTTTCCAGCTGAGCATTTATTTGCTCAAATCCTTTCAATGTTGCGTTCGACATAGTAATAAAAGTAATACTGATACTATTGTATACAAGCATCTTATACCTCAAGTGATATCAAGTGCGTTTATTAGATCCAGTCAGTCAGTATATGCGGTGGTGGTGTGAACGGTACTTCCTACAATTCAAAACATTTTAATTACGAACCTGTTAAACCTGTTCAAATTGACGGCTTAGGTGAATTAAAATTCTACTCAAAGACGGGGGAACCAATGAAATTTTCAATATTTAAACGTCACTTCTGATCAAAACACTTGTGTGTTTGAACTTTGATAACTGCTGTTAACTCAGAAACCACTGTATCAGTTATGGGTGATATCAAATACGATTATGAAATCAAATTAATACTCGATACTTAAGTTACACAGGTTTGTTATTGCAAAGACCGGAAATCGAGAAATTAAATCTAGTAACAATAAAAAGTTTTGTGGATCGCAGGGAAAAAAAATTCTAATCGATTAAAATACCCAAGAATTTATTCGCTAAGAACCTAAAGTGAGCTATTTGAAATCTACTTGCGAAATGTGAAGGTTGTGGGTGCAGTGGTTCCCGAGTAATACGCGGTCAAAGTAAGAGACGTCCAGCTTTTTATATAGATACCGTATATATGAGGGGGTGAGATGCAATAACCGCTATATCCCAAATTCTAAATGGAGCCCAATCAATTTCATGTTTAGGGTTGAATTATAATAGGATACAGTCAGTTTTGAATAAAAATGATTTCATCATCATAGGACTCTTCATTCAAAGTCCAAGATGGTGAAAAAAGTCACAATATGTAAAAATGGCGCATATCGGGTTTTGCATCTCACCCCCTGATATATATATATATATATATCAATCAAGACACACAAAACGATGATTCAGCATAATACGCATATATACTACATGTATATATATCATCCCCCACACTCACCACTTTCCACCCACAGGCGCAGACGACATGCTGGCCACGGACTTCACGCCCATCACCAGCTGCATGGTAGACGCCCTACTGGCCCGCACTCCCCGGCCCGTCTACTACAAGGGTCTGATGGCGCGCTCTCTGCCCTTCCTCTACCTGCACCTGCCTGCGCAGCTGTGGGACCGGGTCATGCCCTACCTGGCAGACTTCCTCACGTTCTCCCCCGACGCGCTGCGGGACAAGGACTGCAGCAAAAAGGACCATAACGCCAACGGGACGAAAACTACGTTCGACCACAAGTCAGACTAATTATGATGATGACGATGATGATGACGGTGCTGATGTTGATGATGATGTATGTATGTATGTTGAAGACGGTTACACAACAATGCAACAGCCTGAGGTCAATGCCAATACAGGCCAAGAATGGCCACAAGACAAGACTGATGTGTGTGAGACACAGAGAGAGACAGAGAGACAGACAGACAGACAGACACAGACAGAGACACACAGACAAACAGAGACAGACAGACAGAGAGAGAGAAGGACTAGGTGTATATTCTGAAAGTAGAGGACAACCAAACCCAACCCAACCATGACATCCCTTCATCACCTTTCTACCCTGTGACTCATTGATCTGTGACTCCTTGGCTACATGGACTTGCAATTCATCAATCTCCATGCAAACTGAAATTTGACCTATTTTTGTTAAAATATGTATTCTTTCTCTTCTTCTTATTCTTTCTCTTCTTCTTCTTCTTCTTGTTCTTTCTCTTCTTCTTATTCTTTCTCTTCTTCTTATTCTTTCTTCTCTTCTTTCTCTTCTTCTTCTTCTTTCTCTTCTTCTTCTTTCTCTTCTTCTTATTCTTTCTCTTCTTCTTATTCTTTCTCTTCTTATTCTTCGGGTAGAACCACACCGGAACCACCCGACCCGGCTGTGCCACCCATACCGCCAGGCCCGACGGTCAGACAACACAGGCATTTGTACTTTTGTAGAAAATGGCGTGTAGCAGGAGAAGAAAATTGTTGTTGTTAATGTGGCTAAGAAGAAGGATACGAAGGCACAATAGTGACAATAGCTCATCAAAACAATTTTGCGTCCATCCCATACAACAAAAGCGAAATCTCTTGGTGAGTTTCACCACCTATATCCTCTGTTGTGATGAAGCGGGTCTTTCTTGTTGTAAATAGACGATCGATGCTGTACGCAAAGAATCAATGCTTCGTCATCCATTGTCAACCGACCAAGTTCTGAGAAATGCATCCTCCAGTCCACCGCTTGAGATTGCAAAATGCTATTAATAGACATGTGGCGGGAAAAGGGATATAATTTGTATAGGAAAAACCTATAAAATTGTCTCCCATTTCGCCCGACGGACGGCGTGGAATGAACACATTCTTCCTAAAAAGTCGTCTCCGGGACGTCGGGTTTCGGTGTGGGCGGATCGTCGTTTTTTGTTACCTGACACTACTAATGAGCCAGGTTACATTTTTTCCCACGGAAATATGTCCAGTCTGACCGTCGGGCCCGACGCGTGTGGTTCTACCCTTCCTCTTCTTCTTTTTTTTTCAGGTGTTTGTTTTGTTTCTACCGTTCTGTCCTGTAGCCCCCACCTCCCCTCCCTCCCTTGAAGAGCAGCAACAGCATAATAATGCATGTAGTAATAATAACAACAGCAATAATAACAACAATAATAATAATAATAATAATAATAATTATAATTATAATAATAATAACAATATTTTTTTACAAAGCATTACTGTTTTTTTTGCTTCTACTTTTTTTAATGGTCGAAGTAGATGGTCTGCTTTGACTATGGGAACAATCTGTTGTGGGAACTGGAAACGATTTGCTATGGGAATTGGGAACGATTTGCTATGGGAATTGTTATGGGAATTGGGAACGATTTGCTATGGGAATTTGCTATCTATGGGAATTGGGAAAGATTTGCTATGAGAATTGTTATGGGAATTGGGAAAGATTTGCTATGGGGAATTGTTATGGAAATGGGAAAGATTTGCTATGGGAATTATAATGGGAATTGGGAAAGATTTGCTATCTATGGGAATTGGAAAAAGATTTGCTTTCTATGGGAATTGGGAAAGAGTTGCTATCTATGGGAACTGGGAAAGATTTGCTTTCTATGAGAATTGGGAAAGATTTGCTTTCTATGAGAATTGGGAAAGATTTGCTTTCTATGGGAATTGGGAAAGATTTGCTATCCATGGGAATTGGGAAAGATTTGCTTTCTATGGGAATTGGGTACGATTTGCTATCTATGGGAATTGGGAAAGATTTGCTATCTATGGGAATTGAGAAAGATTTGCTATCTATGGGAATTAGGAATGAATTTTGCTATCTATGGGAATAATTTTGCTATTAAGAAACATTTGCTGTGTGCATTGGGAACGATTTGCTATGGGATTTGGGAATGATTTGCTGGTATAAAGAATTGGTAAAAATTTGCTATGGGAATGTCTAGCTATAGGAATGATTTGCTATTACAATGCTATGGTAACTACTTGTTTTAGGAACAATTTGCTATGGGAACGTTTCGCGATGGAAATTGAGAACGATTTTCTATGGGAATTGGGAACGATTTGCTATAGGAATTAGAAACGATTTGCTATAGGAATTAGAAACTGATTTACTATAGGAATTAGAAACGATTTGCTATAGGAATTAGAAACGATTTTCTATGGGAATTGGGAATGATTTGCTATAGGAATTAGAAACGATTTGCTATAGGAATTAGAAACGATTTTCTATAGAATTGGAAAAGATTGGCTATAGGAATTAGAAACGATTTGCTATAGGAATTGGGAACGATTGCTATAGGAATTAGAAACGATTTGCTATAGGAAATTAAAACGTTTTGTGATGGAAATTGGGAACGCATTCCTGTAGGAATTGGTATTGCTGTAGGAATTGAGAATGACTTGCTATAGGAAATTAAAATAGGAATTGGGAACAATTTGCGATAGGAATTGGGAATGATTTGCTATAGGAATTGGGAACATTTTACGATGGAAATTGGGAACGATTTGCTATAGGGATTGGAAACATTTTGCAATGGAAATGGGGAACGATGTGCTATAGGAATTGGGAACGTTTTGCGATGGAAATTGGGAACATATTGCGATGGAAATTGGGAACCATTTGCTATAGGAATTGGAAACATTTCATGCGATGGAAATGGGGAATGATGTGCTATAGGAATTGGGAACGTTTTGCGGTGGAAATTGGGAACGTGTTAAGATGGAAATTAGGAACCATTTGCTATAGGAATTGGGAACATTTTGCAATGGAAATTGGGAACGATTTGCTATAGGATTGATTTGCTACGAGAGCAACTTGCTATAGCAACCAATTGCTGTGGGAACGCTTCATTATGGAAATTGGAAACCATTTGCTATGTTCTGATACCAGATGAACTTAAAAACCAGACGGCTGCACATCCAATAGATGTGTTGGCTTCAGTTCACTGAAATTTTACACAGCACACCATATACATTGATCTCATGGTGAGTTAAGAAACAAACAAAAAAGATGTAGTTTCGCTAGAGGCAACAAAACCCTTAATCAGTTACTTCATTCAACATTTCAGCTTGTAATTAGTGTAATGTACTAGCTGTTATAATAATGCATTTAATGTGTATTTCAAAATGTACATATTATAGGTCAGTAAAAAAAACATACCGAATTTTGGTCGCGTATATCTTTGTTGTTAAATTTTATATCACACTGTAATTTTGTATATGATTATTTCAAACTATTTGTGTTTGTGTGGAAAAGTTTATAAAAATCCCATGCACGAGTATTATGGTATAAGATAAGAAACTGAAAACGACCACCCGCCAAATAAAATGTCATGCACTTTTATCTATTTGATGAACACCCAACAAACAGTTTTCATCAACGGTGCAAATACATGCAAACTCGGTACGCTCGATTGGCAATCAAACATAAATTTCATGTCCATTGTGTATTATGATGTTTTGATTTCAAAGTGACCTTACAACAATGTTTGTATGTAATCAAACGTCCTTTAATTTAACTGAAATTTTCTACAACTATTAAACACATGTTGTTAATCTAGATACTGTGTGGTTTTCAAACAAAGGTGTGTCTTATTTGTTGAGTTACAAACGTTCAAACTTGGGATAGTGTTTTCTCTCTCTCACTCAACCGATATAATGACGTAATCTATGTAGAGTTTGGACCAAAACTAAGACCAATCAAGTTGACCATGATAAATAAAACATAAAACTAATGTTTGGAAACAGGACACACTTGGCACAGTGCCTAACTGAACTCCTCAACTTTACCACCAACACAAAGGACTTTCCACGATATCCCAATGACCTGCCACTGCCAATTCATTTTTATAGAATAATACAAGTTTGTTACTACACCCAGGGCGATACGGTACCAAGTGCGATTATTAAATGGGGTCAGTATAAGTAGATACTGACCTTACAGTACTTACACGGGTAGACGTGAACGGTTCTATTCCACCTTTTATAAAACCTATTCAAGATGGAGGTTACGGTGAATGAAAGTTCACGGCCTAGATCTATTCAGACCGGAAAACAGTGAAACTTTCAATAATCAAACGTCACTTCTGGTAGGAAAAATCGTCAATTGCGGTCTTGTAGAACTCATGCATCTCCAAAATATTATCACTCTTCCTCTTAGTGGCTGGGTAACATAGCTTTTGGTGAACAAAGAACGACCAACTCGGAATTTTATATATATATATAGATAGATAGTTACAGTAATAACAATTTGTCAATTTATATTATATATGTCATAATATATACCTCATGTAACTTGATGTTGTTAATATTATTAATATTTCACAATTATACGTCATAATGATCTTTGAAGTCATAATGCCATATATTTTCTGCCATGCCATTTTATATAACACGTCATAATGTCATAAAATCATAATAATAATAATAATAATAATCTGTTGAGCCATCATTATCTGTCACGTCCTGTCGCACGACGTAATGATTTGTCGAGACATAGTGACACAGGTCATATTGATCTGTCGGTCACAATGTCATCAAGGAAGGGCCCAATCGGGTGGGCCTGTCTATCATCAGTCGTGAAATCCCAAGTGAAATGCGAAACCAAGGCCCCCGTGAAGAGCCAAACTAAGGGACAAAGGTCCCACGTGAAAAGTGAAACAATGACCAGACGAGAAAGCAATCACAGTGCCCCCCTTTCCCAGTTTTAAGGAGGTCATCAGGACAAATTTATTTTTATTATTGCCTATCCCAGTCACCTAGACAAGCCGTGTGTATGCCAACAACAATGTGGTGCCTAAGCCCAACCCAACAAACAGTGATAAAAAAATAAAACAATCTATCAATCAATACAATGCACTGAATGCATATTTGCTAAAAGACTGAAGTTGATTTTAAAACTGATTCCAAATTTGTAATCAGAATTAGGATTGGGTGAAAAAAATACCCCCCCCCGTGTCGGATGACGATACAAAACTAAGCGATGCGCTTAAATTTCTCCAGGGACCTTTCATGATGATGATAGAGGCCGATGGCATCGGTTGAAAGTGAGACTTTGAGCACATAAATGATTTGTGATTTGTATGGTAAATAAGTTTCTCGGCAAGATCCTGGGATGAAACCAGAAAATAGACGTACCCCCTCACAAGTAGTTCTAGCATTAACAAAACCCAGCTTTCCTTCTTTCATGTTGAAGTAGTTCTAGCATTAACAAAATCCAGCTTTGCTTCTTTCATTTGTGGCCACAGTCAAAACGTTTTGAGCTTATCACAGAGGCATCTGTGTCTACAAAGACGGCATATACGCATTTAAATACTTTGCAAATTTGTCATAATGGTTTAATGTCATGGAATAATAATAATAATAATAATAATAATAATAATAATAAATAATAATAATAAAAGCCTTTTTTTTTTAAATATTGTTTTCAGGGTAATTCTGAGTGAATTATTGATCCTTACCTCTGTCCGTATATTTACCAATGTATAAAGTTGTCGATCTATCCATACATCTGTCTATGTATCTACCCCTTTATAGGACTAGATCTATATCTTTGTCTCTCTCACTGTATCTACCCCTTTATAGGACTAGATCTATATATCTCACTGTATCTACCCCTTTATAGGACTAGATCTGTATCTTTGTCTATCTCACTGTCTATCTGTCTGGCTACAAATCTTTCTTTCTACGTAGATCTATTTGTGCGTGTCTGTATACTTACTATCTAAGCCTATATTTTCTAACCACCAAATTGGGCACCTATGTATCTGTCTAGTGTCTGTCTATCTATACATCTGTCTATGTCTCTGTATGCTTTTTGGATTACAAGTTAACATCTACTCTAGTCATATACGTGTGTGTTTGTATGTTTGTGTGTGTGAGTCTGTGTGTGTGTGTTGTGAATGCACCATAATGTCATTCCTTTGTGGAGATTATAAAGCCATTGCATGCTTTATAAATGTATTTATACACATAAAAATATATATAAGTAAAAAGCTAGTTACTTCAAAATCGTTTTGACTCATAAAGCTAGGGCATATCCTAGTTTCTATAGTGTGAAAGCGGAAACAAATTCGTAAGACGTCGCCTCCCATACAGGACGCTAGTCTGTCGCAGGTCTTACTCCCCAGCTGACGCTGATACTCATTAACACCCGGTTTGAGTTGGAAAAATGTATCTATTGAGTGTTTTTCCCAAAAGAAGCACAATGTCCGATCAAGCGTCACCAGGCAAGGACTCAAACAAAGGACCTCGCATCCCAAAGTCTCACAGCCTAACCACGAGGCCGTCAACATCACTATCCTTCAAAACAAAGATTTTTCTTTTCTATATTTACTTTTATATGCACACGTACACACACACGTACATACACACACGTACACACAAACGTACACACACGTACACACACATGTACACACACACATGTACACACACACATACACCCTGGCACACATGTACAGCACCTCCCGGGGGGACGGTGGAGAGGGCATTATGAAGAAGACAGAGATTTTACTCGAAAAAACTCGAGAAAAGTTTTCAACTGTTGGCGGGGCTCAGAGAGAGAGACAGAGACAGAGACAGAGAGACAGAGGGAGAGACAGAGAGAGAGAGACAGAGAGAGAGAGACAGAGAGAGAGAAAGAGAGAGAGAGGCTAACGCCAATTAGAGATTGCTTGTTGATGGTCTTTGCTTCCCCACCAGCTAAAAAGACAGAAGACATGTATGCAGACACACACACTCACACACACACACTACACCCACGTTTAAATTTACAATTGAAGGGGTCATTTCAATAGTGTGCCTATGTCCATTTTCGTGAAAAATAAGACAGAGAGATAATCAAAGGGAAGAAAAGGACATCATGCTTTCAGGAAAGTATAAAAGTGATATGATGAAAACACATCACATATTTTGCCGTTTGAAACTTGAAATTCCCAAAGTCATCTGTGCCTAAGTCCATTGTTTTTGTCATTTTTCTCTAAATGACGTAATTGTGACCTGGGCACATTATTAAAATGACCCCTTCCATTATGATGTGAAAAAGAATCCCCTTACCGTAGACACTAGCCTGGCGTTTGAGGTGGTCTATGAACTTGGTGTTGTTGGAGAAGAGGGCGCCACAGGTTGGGCAGGCCACCATCTTGGCCTGGGTGTGCGACCACGCATGTGTTCCCGCAGCCTGTGACAAGATTTGGCCACTGCTGTGCAGCCTAAAAACGGGAATCAGGTCAGACGGGAGAAGAAAAATTAAACGATAATAGAATGGTGGGATCATTTAATATGCACGCAGACTGGCCAAGACTAATCCTGTCAATTTTGTGTGTAAAAATTCCAGCCATTTTTGCTACCAATGGAAAAATGCAACTTTTGTTAACCCTAGAAAAGATTTTTGCTACTGTTGTGACCTATGAAAGTTTGTTAACTAATTTTGTTAACCATGAAAAAAATCCTTCCAGCTTGACTACTACAGTAGTCTCCGCCTAAAGGGGCTGCCGTCTGTGAGTCTATGAGGCCGGTCCGTCTTAGAGGCCACTTTTTGCATCAGACAAATTTTACCCTCTTTAGTTATGTCTAAGAGGCTGTTTAAATATTTATAAAGCTTCAGTTCGACCAATAGGCCTGTTATTATTTCGTCGAAAGGCTATAATTCAAAGCAATCAAATGAAAAAGTCCTGAAATGTGTGTGTGTAACGGAAACCTATAACAAAATCTTGCTCTGCAAATTTTGCTACCTGTGCAAAAACATCCTGCAGTTTATTGGACAGCCAAAGGCATAGATATAGAATCTATATTGTAATCTATTTCTGACTACAAATGTAAATCGACGTATAGCAAAACAATCCAACCAATATATACCCATGTGAACAAATCTGAGATGAACAGTCCTTTTTCAGAAATAAAACCCTTGGAAACAGGAAAAGGATAGAATGACGATTGACACCTGAATGAAGATATGAGAAGCTGTAGCCTCTGTGCTACGCCAAATGAATTGAATTAGAAAACACAAGGAAGGAACAGAAAAAGCAGTTGGTGAAGTCTAGGAATACAGTGACCAGTTGCTGAAAATTGATGAGATAAGTATCAGTAAAAATGATAGTAAATTTCTGACAATGTTAAAAAAAAGTTGCTTTTAAATGTAATCGTTTGTTTTTTATTATTTCAGTTTTCTCGGGTAATGATTTTGAGTTATTTATTTTCATAAATTCATAAAACAATACATGTATCTATCCAAAATGTCTCACATTTTGGACGTCACATTTTAGATAGTGAATATATAACTAACGAGCAGTACATGGCAGTACATGTTTTGAGTGATTTGATTCATAAGTAGGACAGGAGATGGAGCTTGAAAATTGGGTCAAAATCCAAGATGGCAGCTATTTGGATGGCAACCAAGGGCACAAAAAGTTTCAAATGATAAAGGATGACCAATGACAATACATATTTTGACAGTTACTAATACATTATACTAAATTGAAAAACCTGAATTCCAATACATTTATAAAAAAATCACACCAGACGGTGCCCCTCCCCCCTCCTTAATACATTCTTTACGTGTTCTGGTCGGCAGCTATGCAACAAGTAGAATATTCTAGTAGTAGTAGTCAATAAGTGCTTTTACACAATAAAAAAGAAAGCTTAACTTTTCTCAAGGCCGTCACAGCCCATGAAGCGGAATAAGTAGTAATGTCATCACCTGAATATGAAGCTAGCCTGTAGCATCTTGTATCTCCCCCTCCCCCCCCCCCCATCCCTCAGCTGATGCTGGTACAGTAGTATATATTCACCTGTTCCGTTTCACACTATATAAAACTGTCATACGATCCTACTGGCCATACTGGCCTTGACGGAATTTTACTTTATTTACATCACCATCTCAAATCGGGCAGTTTTTTAACAGAAAGAATGACAACATAAAAATAATATTTCCTCTGTAAAAGGCTAGTGGAGAAGGCTAGTGGAGAATAACTTGAATAAAGGGGTCGTCTTTTGTGGAGGGACTTATCAAGAGTTTCCCCAAATAGGAATAAGTGGAAGTCTGTTGTTCGTGGCCTATACCCTGGTATAGGATGAAAAGGCAATGATGATGAGGAAACAGAAATTTATGAAGTCGTACCTTTAAAAAAAAATTTTAAAATCTTAAGAATCCTTCCTTTCTCGCTGAATCAAAAAAATGATGAGCAAGAATATGTCCAAAAGACTCAAAATTTGTGTTTGTTCAAACCACAAACGGAAAGATGGTTTGGCCCTTTCACACTTTCAATTTTTCATTCTATCTCAATTACTCACCTTCCCACTGGCACTTAATTGGCTGATTAGGGTTGTTTCCCCTTGGGAAATCCTCGCAGTGGTAGGAAACGTGACCATAGAAGATGTATGGGTTGTCATAGGCCGTCTGCGGGAACACAAAAATTAAAAATTGAAAATCAGAGAATAGCGTTTCATCAGCTCACAATGTATGGTCGTCCCAACTACACATGACAAACCCGTTTTAAGGATTTGTTTGTTTCATTGACATTTACCTTGTCCACCATATGTGATGATCTCAGGGTGAATGGATTAAGAGGAAACAGCAAGATGAAAGATTTAAGTGAAAGAGTCCACCCATTTAGAGGAAAGAAAGCACCAAGTTCTCAGCTGAAAAGAGAATCTGGAGCTAAAACAAAATGCAAATAAAGTTGTGACGAGACATAGACCGTATTTGATTAATCATTATAGAGAGATATGTTTGTGAGACAAGACAACAGGCGACTGTGAATCTGATAACGATGATATCTCCAAAATCGTCCAATGTAAAGCCAACAATTTGTCATTTGCACTTGCTGCAGTACATCACAGACCTTACGGGCATCATGATCAGTACATGTGATGCCAGAAAAGCTTTTTCCTTCTTTCCTCTACAATCTGAATATAGACGTACCCCATAATAACTGATATTTTAGCAGCTAGATTAAGTGAATACTTTTTAAGAATATAAATATGCTAATGGGTGTGCCAACCGGTATTAGGAAACAAGACCAGTTCAAACTGCAGATGAGATCAATTATATTTTGATAGCTGCCAACCTTTCCGAATAACAAAAAGAAAGAAAAACACTCTCACCGTGCAAGGAAGTTTTCCAACTTGCCCGAAACCTCATAATAGCCCAGAGAATAATATTCCTGACAATTCCGAAATCCAAAGTCGACGTCCATCTGCGCTTGTTTTGTCCATCTGCCACCCGTATCTGGAACTCTCTCAGTCAAGATACCATTGTTTTAATCCATCTGGAACTCTCTCTAGAACTACCATCGATGCTAGTAAAGATACCATTGTTTTGTCCATCTGCCACCCGTATCTGGAACTCTCTCAGTCAAGATACTACCATTGTTTTGTCCATCTGCCACCCGTATCTGGAACTCTCTCAGTCAAGATACCATTGTTTTGTCCATCTGCCACCCGTATCTGGAACTCTCTCAGTCTAGTCAGCTACCATCGATGTTACTAATATATCACCCGTATCTGGAACTCTCTCAGTCTAGTCAGCTACCATTGTTTTGTCCATCTGCCACCCGTATCTGGAACTCTCTCAGTCAAGATACCATTGTTTTACTAATATCTCCACCCGTATCTGGAACTCTCTCAGTCTAGTCATACCATCGATGCTTACTAATATATCACCCGTATCTGGAACTCTCTCAGTCAAGATACCATTGTTTTGTCTATCTGCCACCCATATCTGGAACTCTCTCAGTCAAGATACCATTGTTTTGTCTATCTATCACCCGTATCTGGAACTCTCTCAGTCAAGATACCATTGTTTTGTCCATCTGCCACCCATATCTGGAACTCTCTCAGTCAAGATACCATTGTTTTGTCCATCTGCCACCCATATCTGGAACTCTCTCAGTCAAGATACCATTGTTTTGTCCATCTGCCATCCATATCTGGAACTCTCTCAGTCAAGATACCATTGTTTTGTCCATCTGCCACCAATATCTGGAACTCTCTCAGTCAAGATACCATTGTTTTGTCCATCTGCCACCCATATCTGGAACTCTCTCAGTCAAGATGCCATCGTTTCTACTAACATTTACACAATTAGGAAACTACTATCAATTTATTAGGACAATAAAAGATTTAACTTTAACAGTAGATTGGTCCTCCAAAACCGAGGATTTTCACAGACAAGAAGAAGAAGAAGAAGAAGAAAAAGAATGTTGATAACTTGACTGGAATCAACCCCTTTAAGGTAAGGTCGCCTTTCTGACAAAGTACAAAAGTAGTTCAGCAATCTAATAATAATGACATCTCCGGACTGTCACCCCACTCTCTGCAAGTCTCTGTTCTTAACTCGGGGTCATCTTTTTTCCATTACATTACAGTAGTTACAGTTTATCCTCATACACATAATTGTCAAGGTAAATACAGACTTTGAGTTTTCAAGTTTGTATTTACCTTGAATATGTATTGAGTATGTGACATGTCATTCTTCTGGCTTTGAGTTTTCAAGTCTGTATTTTCCTTGAATATGTATTGAGTTTTCAAGTCTGTATTCACCTTGAATATGTATTGAGTTTTCAAGTTTGTATTTACCTTGAATATGTATTGAGTTTTCAAGTCTGTATTCACCTTGAATATGTATTGAGTTTTCAAGTTTGTGTTTACCTTGAATATGTATTGAGTTTTCAAGTTTGTATTTACCTTGAATATGTATTGAGTTTTTCAAGTTTGTATTTACCTTGAATATGTATTGAGTTTTCAAGTCTGTATTCACCTTGAATATGTATTGAGTTTTCAAGTTTGTATTTACCTTGAATATGTATTGAGTTTTCAAGTTTGTATTTACCTTGAATATGTATTGAGTTTTCAAGTTTGTATTTACCTTGAATATGTATTGAGTTTTCAAGTTTATGTATTGAGTTTTCAAGTCTGTTTTACCTTGAATATGTATTGAGTTTTCAAGTTTGTATTTACCTTGAATATGTATTGAGTTTTCAAGTTTGTATTTACCTTGAATATGTATTGAGTTTTCAAGTTTGTATTTACCTTGAATATGTATTGAGTTTTCAAGTCTGTATTTACCTTGAATATGTATTGAGTTTTCAAGTCTGTATTTACCTTGAATATGTATTGAGTTTTCAAGTCTGTATTTACCTTGAATTTACCTCTGAATAATATGTATTGAGTTTTCAAGTTTGTATTTACCTTGAATATGTATTGAGTTTTCAAGTTTGTATTTACCAAGTTTGTGAATATGTATTGAGTATGTGACATGTCATTCTTTTGACTTTAAGTTTTCAAGGGGTTGTTTGAGGAAAGTCAAGCCAAACGATGAGAAAGATTGTCGCCATTCTCTTATAATAAATCTAAAGTGAATATCATGAAAGTCATACACGCCCAGTAATGAATAACATTTTAAAAACATTGGTGATTGTAGGAGGTGAGGAGCACATGTGTGTAAGTGAGTCAGTACCTGTATTTGAATTTATCATCATAAGTGCATGTAAGTCAGTCAGTACCTGTATTTGAATTTATCATCATAAGTGCATGTAAGTCAGTCAGTACCTGTATTTGAATTTATCATCATAAGGGGATATAAGTCAGTCAGTACCTGTATTTGAATTTATCATCATAGTGCATGTAATTCAGTCAGTACCTTGTATTTGAATTTATCATCATAAGTGCATGTAATTCAGTCAGTACCTGTATTTGAATTTATCATCATAAGTGCATGTAATTCAGTCAGTACCTGTATTTGAATTGATCATCATAAGTGCATGTAAGTCAGTCAGTACCTGTATTTGAATTTATCATCATAAGTGCATGTAAGTGAGTATTATTTGTATTTATCATCATAAGTGCATGTAAGTCAGTCAGTACCTGTATTTGAATTTATCATCATAAGTGCATGTAAGTCAGTCAGTACCTGTATTTGTATTTATCATCATAAGTGCATGTAAGTCAGTCAGTACCTGTATTTGAATTTATCATCATAAGTGCATGTAAGTCAGTCAGTACCTGTATTTGTATTTATCATCATAAGTGCATGTAAGTCAGTCAGTACCTGTATTTGAATTTATCATCATAAGTGCATGTAAGTCAGTCAGTACCTGTATTTGTATTTATCATCATAAGTGCATGTAAGTCAGTCAGTACCTGTATTTGAATTTATCATCATAAGTGCATGTAAGTCAGTCAGTACCTGTATTTGTATTTATCATCATAAGTGCATGTAAGTCAGTCAGTACCTGTATTTGTATTTATCATCATAAGTGCATGTAATTTATCATCATAAATGTCAGTTTGGCATGTAAGGATCAGTCAGTACCTGTATTTGTATTTATCATCATAAGTGCATGTAAGTCAGTCAGTACCTGTATTTGAATTTATCATCATAAGTGCATGTAAGTCAGTCAGTACCTGTATTTGTATTTATCATCATAAGTGCATGTAAGTCAGTCAGTACCTGTATTTGAATTTATCATCATAAGTGCATGTAAGTCAGTCAGTACCTGTATTTGAATTTATCATCATAAGTGTAAGTCAGTCAGTACCTGTATTTGTATTTATCATCATAAGTGCATGTAAGTCAGTCAGTACCTGTATTTGAATTTATCATCATAAGGGGATGTAAGTCAGTCAGTACCTGTATTTGAATTTATCATCATAAGGGGATGTAATTGCATGCAAAAATAGTAGTATAATTTTTTAATAAAATCTCTGAAAATTGTTTTTTATGTTTATCCCATGATTATATAGTCATGCTCATAATTAACGAAACACTACACTTGCTTATGTTCAATTACGTCGAATTGTGTCGATAAAATGCATTTAAAGTACATAATGTATTCTTGAAAAGCTAAATAATTTCAGGACCAAATAGCATAATCTTTATCTCACAATTCCAATTTCCATTATTCCTGCACACTTTGAACTTTAAAATACTGAGGAAAAAAAAATCGCAAAACAGATGCTTTCATTTTTAAGCCCACGTTTTTTAAAACTTGTTCTCTGAGGTTTATACTATTTTTCACTCTTTGTGAATGCCTCTTATGAGTCCGATGTTACGTTATCCAACGAATACCACCATTTCATCACGACAAGTACAGATTTTCACCTTGATGTCAAATCTCCTACTCACTGTTTACATCTATTTATATTTTCTCTCGACTATTCATCAAGCTGTCCTTTGCTCACTGAAAGATAAAGATAAAGATGAAATGATGGATTTATTGTCTGTATCCCGGCACAAGCGCAGGCTCATTGACTTTAAGTCATTTATTCCCCAGAAGGCCATTTCATTCAAGGTCCTTCTCAACTCCTTGGTGGAGCATACAGTACACATTTTGATACAAACACTCTAACAATATCTTTATCTACCTATAGCTGGGTACTCATTCACACCTGAGTGAAGTGAGGAAAGTAGAGTGAAGTACTTTTCCTACAGGTACAATGTCACGGAAATAAAAGCCCCACCTGTGCCAGCCATAAGGCTTGAACCAGTGTCATCATGATGACCAGCTCACAGCACTACGGTTCAACCACACCACCACTACAACTTGGACAACAATTGCATCCGGCGTAAGCCCAAAATAAAAAGCTAAATATATTCCTTTCTGTAAAGAATTTGGCATGCTAGGCACGACGCCATTCGGTGCCCCCCCCCCCCCCCCGCGTGGACAGAACTAATTCTAACTCTTCTTCCTACAACACTTGACTTGACTTACATGACAGTTGTCCCATCGGCAGATCAGTCTCTCCGGCAGCTCCGGAATGACGTTTCTGGAGAGGATGCCCAAGGTGCACGGCATCAGCTTCTCCACAGCCTGTACATGTGCACCCAAGTGTTTGAGGTGGTGGTGGAACGTGTGGTAGAAGACGTGCCGTGAAAAGTCCTCCACAGTGCCTTCAATGGCTGCCTCACAGTCACGCCACTGACAATAAAACGCAAACAATTCTGGAGAAAAAAGAAAGAAAAGAGAAAGAAAAAAAAAATATAGAACTACCATTGCATACTATATATACATATATAGAAGTCACAAGTATATACGAATATTGAAAAGAAGTAAACCCAATTCTATTTCGAGACAGGAATTGAATTGGCACGAAATAATAACATAAAGCTGCCAACCTTTTCAAATTGGATTGACATGAAATAAAAACATAACGCTGCCAACCTTTTCAAATCGCATACCCAGATCATTTTCGTTTGAGAAAATATTCTGCTAAAAGTGATGTTGAATTAATGTAAACTTCATTTTTTTGCCAGTCTCTGTAAGTATCATTTTCATTCAGCTAGCCCGCCATTTTGAACAGGCTGTATGATTAAAAAGTTGGAATAGTACCGTTCACGCCCATCTGTGTAACCTCGATATCACCGGGGCGCATTAATATGCCTGTATATACAAAGCTGACATTTTCTAACACTGAGCACAGAAAAACTCACAAACCACTGCACACAGGATGACCATATTCCACACCTTGGTTTAAAACAAGCCTGCACTTGGTTATTATCATACACTTGGTTATTATCATGCACTAGGTTATTATCATACACTAGGTTATTATCATACACTAGGTTATTATCATGCACTTGGTTATTATCATACACTAGGTTATTATCATACACTAGGTTATTATCATACACTAGGTTATTATCATACACTAGGTTATTAGCATACACTTGGTTATTAGCATACACTTGGTTATTATCATACACTAGGTTATTATCATACACTAGGTTATTATCATGTACTAGGTTATTATCACACACTAGGTTATTAGCATACACTAGGTTATTATCATGCACTAGGTTATTATCACACACTAGGTTATTAATTAGCATACACTAGGTTCACCTAAAAAAAGATTGTTTTCCTGCAATTGAGGAAACTTTTACTGTTATCAATTCATTGATTTTTGGTCATTACAATGTACAATAAGAAAATCTCATGCACCTCCAGTATCGAGTACTGACTTGATTTAATAATCATCCTGATATCTCCTGCACCCATTGCGGTAGTTTCTGAGTCGACATTCGAGAGACCTAACCATTTTATAAAAACATATCCTCATCCCCCATCATCTCAGGGCATACTCGATTATGCACTGATTGCCTGTTGATAAAAGAACAGACTACACACTCGCCTGTTTTCTCTACAGATGTATAAACGATCGCGCCCCTGATGATCAGAGCTCTTTTGTTCGTATTCATGATCAACCCAGAACACTCAGTGAGCATCATTCTTCAAAACAATTTTTCACGATCCAATTTCTCGGACGTATTACCCACGACCCGATTTCTCCCAGGGCGCCCCTCGAATATGGAACTCCATCATCAACCACAAGTCAATCTCCTCCTACAACTCTGTCGTCAAGAAAATCTCAAGACAGAACTTTTTAGAGCTTCATACCCATCCCCATTTATGTCTAGCGCCTTACAGCGTAATCACATGGATGTAAAGTGCTATAGAAATAATTTATTATCCTTATTGTTATTATTATTATTATTACTATTTATTATTCTAGCAAGCATGTTACACCCCAGGCGATACGAAGTACGATTATTAGATCGGGTAAGTATTCGATTCTAAGTTTACGCAGGTTGGTGTGAACGATAACACAGAATTATATATCGATGGCGTCAGGCACAAATTGGTCAGGTCCAAAGTTTCAAATTTTAAGAAAAATGGCTATTCATCTTAACAGAAACTAAAGCTACACTGTGTAAAAATAGCTATTTATCTTAAAACCTGTGTATAAATAGCTATTTATCTTAAAAGAAACTAAAGCTACACTGTGTATAAATATAAATAGTTATTCATCTCAACAGAAACTAAAGCTACACTGTGTAAAAATAGCTATTTATCTTAAAAGAAACTAAAGCTACACTGTGTATAAATAGCTATTCATCTAACAGAAACTAAAGCTACACTGTGTAAAAATAGCTATTTATCTTAAAAGAAACTAAAGCTACACTGTGTAAAAATAGCTATTTATCTTAAAAGAAACTAAAGCTACACTGTGTATGAATAGTTATTCATCTGAACAGAAACTAAAGCTACACTGTGTATAAATAGCTATTCATCTTAACAGAAACTAAAGCTACACTGTGTATAAATAGCTATTCATCTTAACAGAAACTAAAGCTACACTGTGTATAAATAGCTCTTCATCTTAACAGAAACTAAAGCTACACTGTGTATAAATAGCTATTCATCTGAACAGAAACTAAAGCTACACTGTGTATAAATAGCTATTCATCTTAACAGAAACTAAAGCTACACTGTGCATAAATAGCTATTCATCTTAACAGAAACTAAAGCTACACTGTGTAAAAATAGCTATTCATCTTAACAGAAACTAAAGCTACACTGTGTATAAATAGCTATTTATCTGAACAGAAACTAAAGCTACACTGTGTATAAATAGCTCTTCATCTTAACAGAAACTAAAGCTACACTGTGTATAAATAGCTATTCATCTGAACAGAAACTAAAGCTACACTGTGTATAAATAGCTATTCATCTTAACAGAAACTAAAGCTACACTGTGTATAAATAGCTATTCATCTTAACAGAAACTAAAGCTACACCGTGTAAAAATAGCTATTTATCTTAAAAGAAACTAAAGCAACACTGTGTATTTATAATAGCTATTCATCTTAACAGAAACTAAAGCTACACTGTGTATAAATAGCTATTCATCTTAACAGAAACTAAAGCTACACTGTGTATAAATAGCTATTTATCTTAAAAGAAACTAAAGCTACACTGTGTATAAATAGCTATTCATCTTAACAGAAACTAAAGCTACACTGTGTATAAATAGCTATTCATCTGAACAGAAACTAAAGCTACACTGTGTAAAAATAGCAGAAGACATTATCTTATTTAAATGCTTCAAAACTTTGTTTAATCAAACCGACTAATTGATATTTTGTTTTTTCCATTGGCACAAAACAGCCAAATCAGTTTTCAACTGAATGGTTCAGCCAAGGTTCACATGGCTGAGTTTTTCCATTTCTTATGTCTCAGAACGGCCAAGTCCAAGAAGTTATAATAAATTAATTTCATGTAAAAAAATAATGAACCCATTGGAACAAACATCCCGTTCCCATCCATCTCATGTGTGCACAATGTTATGATTTAAAACTGATTTTCAGTTAACTGTTCAGTTTTTTGTCTCTCCTGTAAAATGAGAGTTTTTCGACTTGGCCGGTTTGTGCCCGTCACCATCGATATATATATATATATATAATCATAATATATATATACACTACAAGGCTTATCCAACGACTTGCTCACCGTTCTCCTGGTCTGATTCACTGCATTGGGTGTATCCTCGGCGGTGCTTGTCCACATGATGGTTGAACTCATTCATGGTGTCCAAAGTCTCGGTACAAGTCAACCACTCGCACTGGTAGACAAACTGATCCTCCTTTGCTTTGCGGAGATGCCCCTTAGACAAGCCTTTGCTTTTAGAATTTTTAGGACCAGCCATCGCTATTCACTGCACTGTTTTTCAATTTGAATCCCAAACAAACAAAAAAATCAATTGCTCTCTTAATCCTATATATTGTCTCTTCCGATTTCCTAATTAGAAATATCTAATAAATCATAAAATAAGTCATAATTTGCTATTGTAATACTAAGTCTGAGTCACGTACAATAGCCTTAGAACTACTTTAAACTTCCTGTAAAACAACATTGTGAGATATATTTTAAATATAAAGCTGATGAGCTGCTATTTAGTTGCAAATAGCTTTGGACGATTATCAACAAAAGACAGGTGCCGCCAATCTTTCCACGACTTGTGCAAAAGGCAAAGACGACGATGCCCAAAAATGTCAATCTGAAATCGAGTAGGCATAAAAAAATCCTTAGAAATCTAGTTAGTAAGTGCAGACATAAAGAGGGAAGCACTGTTTACAACAATGACAAAAAGTTGACAACACAGAATAAAATAATCCAACCGTTTAAAAAACAAAGTACGTTTTAAAAATGGAAAATAATTCAAATAGGTTCTAGCTTAAGTACTTGCTAAAATGGGAAAAATTTTTAAATACCTTCAAGATCAGTCATTACTACTGACTTTCTAGGAAATGAAATGGTTTTATAATAAATATGATACTGCACACATGAAAATGTTATAAAACATACACCAGTTTCCGCCCGCTGTTTTATAATATCATGGCATCTTGTCTCATTACCTTTATCTTAATTTGCTTTCGATTGGTTTTATCGATCACTAATAAAGCAGTTTAATGAGGCGTTTAGCTTCTCCTGCCAATGTGTCCCATGATACATTGCGCGCTTTCCCCAGATCGGTGGTAGCTCTTCTGTTTTTTTTACTAGTGCTATTCATTGTATAGTGACAGCAGAAGACGTACGGGCTGACTTAAACATTTAAATGTTATGTCTAAACATATGAATCAACATATATGACTAGATTTATTTAGATACATCATAAAATTGTGGGAAACTAGTTGCTATGGCATCTTCGACATCCTATGCGGGTCATTTCACAACTTATTCTTGCCACTGCCAGCCGTAGAGCAGAACGCTAGATCTACTTAAATTCAAAGTGCTTGCATTTTCACCCTTTCGAACTTTAGAAATCTACATCATAGAAACTAATTATTAATTGAGGTCTTTATATCTCTCTTGTAAAAAAATATGTTGTATCTCCCTGTGTCTAGATCTATTTATATTAGGTTCTAGTTCTGGATGAAGATGTACTCCTGTCCAACGAACGAGTTAAAAGAAATAGGAAACGAAAAAGAAGAAGAAATTTGAACTTGTAGTAAGGTTGAGACATTTAATAATTTGTTAGAGAATTTGAAAATTGAAAACAGACTTCACAAAATAAGAAATTACATTTTATGACAATGAATCAAAATGTAAAACTACAAGGGGTGTTTAGCTCATTTCAGGTATTCCTGAGATTGGCTGTGGTAACACTTTTATGGTCGCCACATTTCCTCAATGCGAAACCCCATAATACTTTCACATAGAATGTGAGACTGTAACTCAGTTCAAACAAAGAAAATAAAGATAAATATAATAATCTTGTTAAGCGCCAGTCAATAAGCTATAAAAATAGGAACACATAGAATGTTATGTACTACTACTACTCTTCATTTCTAGCTTTTGTTAATGTTATTATCATTACCAGTGGTCATCCTTTTCCTCCTCCTTCTCTTATTATTAAAAATAATCATCACCACAAATGTTGGCATTTTTATTTACAGTATTAGAATGATTATTAACAAGAGTATAAATAGCAGTAGTTATACTGTTTTTGTAATAACATTATAACTATTTATGAATAATGACGTGGAGTACTCACTGTCCTCGTATTTTACTATAATTAAATAAGGGCTTCAGACTCCACAAAGAGTTACCACCGGACTGTTTCTGAAACAAGGGCAGATAATTTTGCACACTAAACGCCCCATTCTGTGATGGTTTTATTAAACCTAGAGACAAGAGCAGTACCAGCCGGTCCTGTATAACTGTACTGGTGACTCACAGGGTTTTTTGGAAGAACGTGGCATCGACGCGACAGCTGAGCGGTTAGGCTGCCGGATTGAGAATCATGAGGTCATCGTTTAAATCCTAGCAAAGCCTGGTCCGACATTGTGTTTCTTGGGAGAGACACGTAACACATATTTTACCCACGCCACCCAGATGCAAATGAGTACCACTAGCTTGGGAGTAAAAATATGCAACAGACCAACGCTGCGTAGGTAAGGCGGGCGACTTTCTGTACCTGCGATGCTAATGACCATTAGCATTTTTTTCAATCTCGAGTATTCACCACTAAAGGCGAATACAGTCACTTCAACATTATAATTAGCATGACATGATTAATGTCAACACAGCCGTGAGGTTGTGACGCCCGTGGGACTGTATCTTCATTTTATGTCTTTTGTGGTTATTCTTTTACTAAAATCATTAGTTTGCTGTGATTTTTAGCCACCATTTTTAGTATTCAGTAGCTAGAAACACATTGATTTTGGCTCGTAGTGTATCAGGGTGTGGGGTGAAGAGTAAAAAATTACCTCATACCCCAAGGCCCACACACTTCATTACCCGACCTATTATAAAGAGAATAGATCTAACTTTTGAACAATAAACAGAATCATTGTGACAATGTTCTGTGAATGGGACTTAACAGGATATATATGAGAGCCGTCTGACTGGTCTTATTTGTACAATAGCTGGTAGCCCCGTCTTCACTCTAGAATCTACCCTAGATCTTGGTAAATTTATAATTTAAGGGTTCCCAATCCCATAAAGAGAGAGATCTTTATCTTTTTATCAATTTATTAACATTATAAATTCTAGATCCAGAAAATATATTCTAGCTAGATTTTAGATCTAGATCCTAGATTAGTTATGTACATTATGATTATTATATTAGATCTAGATATATAAATTATAGATCTAGATTCTAGATCCTATCTAGAATGTAGATCTAGGGTGTAAAGGAAGCATTTGCCCAAGGTTTGAAAGTTTGTCTAAGTTAATTTTAGGACGTAATATATATAAATCTAGCTCTAGATCTGGAACTCTAGAATCTGGATTCTTGATCTACAAACTGAATAGATCTATAGACCTATTGCCTTCCGTTGGGCGGTGACTTTCCAGAACCATTAACGATTAACTTTTAGGGTGTGCGAGAGCATCTTCTCTTATTCCAAAACTGTAAACCAACAAAAGAGATGTTGAGGCAGCTCACAGTTGACTCATTGTGAGGGTAGCTGTACTAGAATGTATTTCATTTCCAGAAAGTAAAAATATAGATATTAGACCTTATATGTCTCCATGGAACCACTGTTTTAGATCATTTTTGCATTCGTTTGTAGTGCTTGAAAGGGTACCATTGCCGGAAGTTATTTTGTTGTCCAAAAAATAATTTTACAATCCGCGGTATTTCCAGTGAACTCTATTAAAAACTACCTTCATTATTTCACTATAATATATCAACCGCCCCTTCATAACATTAGACCTGCGTGTGGTATGCTGGTGATAGTTTGATGATGAAAAGTAAGCTTCTTAAAGTCCAACGTCAGGGCTCAGTTCAATAACTACGATGCAACATAATATGATATCAGATTGCAATGTCCAATAATTGCTTTACAAATAGGATGTATACTTTATTTCT
>JAXRKP010000269.1:242500-267500 GCA_037039925.1 Doris montereyensis | reverse complement strand
TCGTCTATACAAATTGTCTGGGGGGGGAGTTGCATTGCTTAGCTTCGTCTATACAAATTGTCTGGGGGGGGGGGATTAGTCCTGGGGGAGTTGCATTGCTTAGGTTCGTCTATACAAATTGTCTGGGGGGGGGGGTACGGGGGAGTTGCATTGCTTAGGTTCGTCTATACAAATTGTCTGGGAGGGGGGGGAGTTGCATTGCTTTGGTTCGTCTATAGAAATTGTCTGGAGGGGGAGGGGGTGTGGAGAGTTGTATTGCTTCGGTTCGTCTATAGAAATTGTCTGGGGGGGGGGAGGGGGTGTGGAGAGTTGCATTGCTTCGGTTCGTCTATAGAAATTGTCTGGGGGGGTGTGGAGAGTTGCATTGCTTCGGTTCGTCCATACAAATTGTCTGGGGGGGGGGAGGGGGTGTGGAGAGTTGCATTGCTTCGGTTCGTCTATACAAATTGTGTGTGGGGGGGGGGAGTTGCATTGCTTCGGTTCGTCTATACAAATTGTCGGGGTGGGGGTGGGCGGGGAGTTGCATTGCTTCGGTTCGTCTATAGAAATTGTCTTGGGGGGGGGGAGTTGCATTGCTTCGGTTCGTCTATAGAAATTGTCTTGTGGGGGGGGACAGTTGCATTGCATTAGGTTCGTCTATACAAATTGTCTGGGGGGGGGGGGGGGAGTTGAATTGCTTAGGTTCGTCTATACAAATTGTCGGGGGGGGAGGGGAGTTGCATTGCTTCGGTTCGTCTATAGAAATTGTCATGGGGGGGGGGGGAGTTGCATTGCTTCGGTTCGTCTATAGAAATTGTCATGGGGGGGAGTTGCATTGCTTCGGTTCGTCTATAGAAATTGTCTGGAGTGGGGAGTTGCATTGCTTCGGTTCGTCTATAGAAATTGACTGGGGGGGTGGAGAGTTGCATTGCTTCGGTTCGTCTATAGAAATTGTGTGCGGGGGGGGGGAGTTGCATTGCGTCGGTTCGTCTATAGAAACTGTGTGGGGGGGGAGGTGAAGAGTTGTATTGCTTCGGTTCGGCTATAGAAATTGTCTGGGAGGGGAGTTGCATTGTTTCGGTTCGTCTATAGAATTTGTCTGGGGGGGGGAGTTGCATTGCTTCGATTCGTCTATAGAAATTAGAAATTGTCTGGGGGGGGGGGGGGGGAGCGGAGTTGCATTGCTTCGGTTCGTCTATAGAAATTAGAAATTGTGTGGGGGGGGGGGGAGTTGCATTGCTTCGGTTCGTCTATAGAAATTGTCTGGGGGGGGGGGAGGAGTTGCATTGCTTCAGTTCGTCTATAGAAATTGTGTGTAGAGGGTGTGGAGAGTTGCATTGCTTCAGTTCGTCTATAGAATTTGTGTGTAGAGGGGGGTGGGAGAGTTGCATTGCTTCGGTTCGTCTATAGAATTTGTGTGTAGAGGGGATGTGGAGAGTTGCATTGCTTCAGTTCGTCTATAGAATTTGTGTGTAGAGGGGGTGTGGAGAGTTGCATTGCTTCAGTTCGTCTATAGAATTTGTGTGTAGAGGGGGTGTGGAGAGTTGCATTGCTTCAGTTCGTCTATAGAATTTGTGTGTAGAGGGGGTGTGGAGAGTTGCATTGCTTCAGTTCGTCTATAGAAATTGTCTGGGGGGGGGGGAGAGGGGTGTGGAGAGTTGCATTGCTTCAGTTCGTCTATAGAAATTGTCCGGGGGGGAGGGGGGTGTGGAGAGTTGCATTGCTTCAGTTCATCTATAGAAATTGTCTGGGGGTGGGGGAGGGGTGTGGAGAGTTGCATTGCTTCAGTTCGTCTATAGAAATTGTGTGTAGAAGGGGGGAGTTGCATTGCTTCGGTTCGTCTATAGAAACTGTGTGTAGAGGGGTGTGGGGAGTTGCATTGCTTCGGTTCGTCTATAGAAATTGTCTGGGGGGAGGGGTGTGGAGAGTTGCATTGCTTCGATTCGTCTATAGAAATTGTCGGGGGAGGGGAGTTGCATTGCTTTGGTTCGTCTATAGAAAGTGTCTGGTGGGTGTGGAGAGTTGCATTGCTTCAGTTCGTCTATAGAAATTGCGTGTGGGGGGGGGGGGGGGGGGCTGGAAGAGTTACAACTGATCTGAAATTTCAAAAAATGTCCAGTTAGCACTAGTTGATGCTTTCCAAGTTGAAAAGAAAAGCATCAACTAGTGCTAACTGACTTTTTGAAATTTCAGATAAGTTGTTTACTCTCTTCCTTATTGCATCGACAGCTTTGTAAGTTATATACATTTCGCACCTTCAGTGTAAATTTTTGCCTTGATTGATACTTCCTTTCATTCATTCTCTATCATTTCTTCTTTCTAGACCCAGTGAGATATAGATCTAGTCTTATATTTATCCTAATTTTTCTTTCTTGTTTCCCATACTCACACGTCTCTCTCTCCCTTTCTTTCTTCCCTGCCTTTTTTCTTCTCTCTCTCTCTCTCTCTCTCTCTCTCTCTCTCTCTCTCTCTCTCTCTCTCTCTCTCTCTCTCTCTCCCTCTCTCTCTCTCTCTCTCTCTCTCTCTCTCTCTCTCTCTCTCTCTCTCTCTCTCTCTCTCTCTCTCTCTCTCTCTCTCTCTCTCTCTCTCTCTCTCTCTCTCTCTCTCTCTCTCTCTCTCCCTCAAGTTGAAAAGAAAAGCTCTCTCTCTCTCTCTCTCTCTCTCTCTCTCTCTCTCTCTCTCTCTCTCTCTCTCTCTCTCTCTCTCTCTCTCTCTCTCTCTCTCTCTCTCTCTCCCTCTCTCTCTCTCTCTCTCTCTCTCTCTCTCTCTCTCTCTCTCTCTCTCTCTCTCTCTCTCTCTCTCTCTCTCTCTCTCCCTCTCTGTCTCTCTCTCTCTCTCTCTCTCTCTCTCTCTCTCTCTCTCTCTCTCTCTCTCTCTCTCTCTCTCTCTCTCTCTCTCTCTCTCTCTCTCTCTCTCTCTCTCTCTGTCTCTCTCTCTCTCTCTCTCTCTCTCTCTCTCTCTCTCTCTCTCTCTCTCTCTCTCTCTCTCTCTCTCTCTCTCTCTCTCTCTCTCTCTCTCTCTCTCTCTCTCTCTCTCTCTCTCTCTCTCTCTCTCTCTCTCTCTCTCTCTCTCTTATTCTCTCTTTATTTTCTCTTCTCTCTCTCTCTCTCTCTCTCTCTCTCTCTCTCTCTCTCTCTCTCTCTCTCTCTCTCTCTCTCTCTCTCTCTCTCTCTATTTCTCTCCTCTCTCTATCTCTCTTCTCACCTTTTATTCCTTACTTATTTTCATATTTTCATATTGTTATTTCATTCTCGATCTGAACCTTCCACTCTCGCTCATTCTCCCCCCCCTATGCTACTTTCTTATCATCACTGTCTTTTCTTTCTTTCTTTCTCCTTCATGTTATTCTTCTGACATCACATTGTGTGATGCCTGAGGTAGTACTTAAATTTAGATTCTAGATATTTCTCGTTCGTTGTCTGACGAAGGGTTATACCCGAAACATCACGTGTTTGTTCTGTCTTTATTAGTGGAGTTGTCACTTATTGTCATATTTCGTCCAAAACTCCTCATGAAGGACTTGACGTCTCTGTTTTTTTTACGATGCCGTCCATTCTACGGTTGCATGGAGAGAGAATGGGGTGCTTTTCCTTGGGATTCAGATGTGGCTCTTCTCGTTTTGTGATATGCATCCGGTGTTATTGTGAGCAATGGCGACTAGGCGGTTTGATACAGCTTATCTGAGGATGAGGGGGTTTAGTCTGGTATAGCTGATCTGAGGACGATGGGGGTTTAGTCTGGTATAGCTGATCTGAGGATGAGGGGGGGTGGGTTTAGTCTGGTACATCTGATCTGAGGATGAGAGGGGTTTAGTCTGGTACAGCTGATCTGAGGACGATGGGAGTTTAGTCTGGTACAGCTGATCTGAGGATGAGGGGGTGGGGTTTGTTTGGTACAGCTAATCTGAGGATGAGGGGAGTTTAGTTTGGTACAGCTGATCTGAGGATGAGGGGGTTTAGTCTGGTACAGCTGATCTGAGGATGAGGGGGTTTAGTCTGGTACAGCTGATCTGAGGACCAGGGGGTTTAGTCTGGTACAGCTGATCTGAGAATGAGGGGGTTTAGTCTGGTACAGCTGAGCTGAGGACGATGGGGGTTTAATCTGGTACAGCTGAGCTGAGGACGATGGGGTTTAGTCTGGTACAGCTGATCTGAGGATGAGGGGGGTTTAGTCTGGTACAGCTGATCTGAGAAGGAGGGGGTTAAATCTGGTACAGCTGAGCTGAGGACGATGGGATTTAGTCTGGTACAGCTGATCTGAGGACGAGGGGGTTTAGTCTGGTACAGCTGATCTGAGGATGAGGGGGTTTAGTCTGGTACAGCTGATCTGAGGATGAGGGGGGTTTAGTCTGGTACAGCTGAGCTGAGGATGAGGGGATTTAGTCTGGTACAGCTGAGCTGAGGACGAGGGGGTTTAGTCTGGTACAGCTGATCTGAGGACGAGGGGTTTCGTAGAGTTGACCTGGCGATAAGGGGATTATGTAGTGAGATGGTGACAATGGCAGAAAGTCTGTTGGGCTTGCTGATAACGGTTGCACTGGTGATGCAACATGCCGACTTTCCTCGGATACACAGAATGGTGATTCGCCTGCATTTTGGGTAGAGAGAATTTGAGAAACGAGAAGTCGTACTCTCGACAATCACCTTGCTGTTTTTCAAATGCTAGCGATTGGGGCGAAGGGGCATCGGTAACAAAGGAGATGGAACATTGTCAAATTTAGACAGGAGATCAGACAAAGACCACCACTCTCCCACAATCGACGTTGAAGTAGAAGGTACATGCTGAGACAAGAGACAATGGACTGGTGTTGATGCTGCAACTGGTAACAGTTCGGTGAACTCTCTGTTTTCGCTCGAGTCAGTGAGGGATCTGACACACTTGAGCTCTCTGACAGAGACTCACTTTCACCTGGATCATCATCACCAAAATGAAAGCGTCTACGTGCACTCTTTACAGGTGTAATGGGGATCCAATGGACCAGAGATAACCTCAGCACCAAAAATAAACTAAAAAGAAATGTCACTTATTTGTTTACTTCACAACTGTTACCACTACAGTCACTCCTGACCATTTTCCCGACAGACCTACAAGACGGGTAAAACAAGAGCAACGAAAACTTAAAAAAGCTTTGACAATGGAATCAACGATGCGCCTCAATCTCCAAATTACAGTGGTCTGCCCTCGTTATAATTATCGGGAATCTTTCTCTTTGCATGCGTGATATAACAATTCTTCTTCTTCCTCTTCTTCTTCTTCTTCACGCTTTACAAACTTTTCCTAATCTCTAAATGCTTTTGTTTACACTGTAGAATCTGAACAAGAAAGTTTGATAGCCTTTCTGCTGCCGTAGAAAAAATACGTTTAATCAAAACACAGCGAATAAATGCGTTGGAACCAAAACGGATTTCTCTAATGGTGATCTGATAAAACGCATTTAAATCCGGTTTATGGGATCACGCTTAATGAGACGCAGAAAATAAATGCGCTTCATCAGATCATTCCGGGATTAATGCCTTGAAAATAAAACGCATTTCTACAAGGGTGATCTGATAAAACGCATTCTTCTTATTTGTTTGTTTGTCTTAAGCTCAAATTCGATAAAATTTCGTTTAGTCGTGGTGAATGCGATGTGTTTGTATGTGGGATAGTCACACAAAAACATCATTGCTATTTGTTTGGTTAATTAGCAGAAAACACTAAATCGCGATTATCTCGAAATCTTGATTTTAAGAAAAATGCGTTTTATCAGATCACGGCAGCATAGCCTTTCAGTGTATATTAGGTCTGAACCAATGAACATAGCCTTTCGGTGTATATTAGGTCTGAACCAATAAACATAGCCTTTCAGTGTATATTAGGTCTGAACCAATGAACATAGCCTTTCAGCCATTCGTCACATCTTAGTCTTCTGAACTGTGTTTGAATCTTTTATTTAAATAAGTCGTTTTCGTGTAATTCGAAATTTGAAGATGGATTTTACAACATCAAGTCATTTCATTCGTTGAGGTTTTGTGACATTTTTACTCCTTTCCATTGTCCGATTTTTACTCACCACGCGCTACAAACCATTCACGCTCAAAAACAATTACAATAAAAGCGACTTTTTTTACCAACGGCCAGAGACAATGTCGTGGTAGCCAATGAAAGCGACTTTTTTACCAACGGCCAGAGACAATGTCGTGGTGGCCAATGAAAGCGACTTTTTTTACCAACGGCCAGAGACAATGTCGTGGTGGCCAATGAAAGCGACTTTTTTACCAACGGCCAGACACAATGTCGTGATGGCCAATGAAAGCGACTTTTTTTATCAACGGCCAGAGACAATGCCGTGGTGGCCAATGAAAGCGACTTTTTTACCAACGGCCATAGACAATGTCGTGGTGGCCAATGAAAGCGACTTTTTTACCAACGGCCAGAGACAATGTCGTGGTGGCCAATGAAAGCGACTTTTTTTTATCAACGGCCAGAGACAATGTCGTGGTGGTCAATGAAAGCGACTTTTTTACCGACGGCCATAGACAATGTCGTGGTGGCCAATGAAAGCGACTTTTTTACCAACGGCCAGACACAATGTCGTGGTGGCCAATGAAAGCGACTTTTTATCAACGGCCAGAGACAATGCCGTGGTGGCCAATGAAAGCGACTTTTTTTACCAACGGCCATAGACAATGTCGTGGTGGCCAATGAAAGCGACTTTTTTACCAACGGCCAGAGACAATGTCGTGGTGGCCAATGAAAGCGATTTTTTTTATCAACGGCCAGAGACAATGCCGTGGTGGCCAATGAAAGCGACTTTTTTACCAACGGCCAGAGACAATGTCGTGGTGGTCAATGAAAGCGACTTTTTTACCGACGGACCAGAGACAATGTCGTGGTGGCCAATGAAAGCGACTTTTTTACCAACGGCCAGAGACAGTGTCGTGGTGGCCAATGAAAGCGACTTTTTTTTACCAACGGCCAGAGACAATGTCGTGGTGGCCAATGACAGCGACTTTTTTACCAACGGCCAGAGACAATGTCGTGGTGGCCAATGAAAGCGACTTTTTTTACCAAAGGCCAGAGACAATGCCGTGGTGGCCAATGAAAGCGACTTTTTTACCAACGGCCAGAGACAATGTCGTGGTGGCCAATGAAAGCGACTTTTTACCAACGGCCAGAGACAGTGTCGTGGTGCCCAACGAAAGCGACGACTTATTCAAACAATATATGGTCGGAGGGCCCAACGAACTTTAGACTGCCATTTATACATTAACAGCTTAAGAAACAAGTTTGAAGAAATGAAAACTGTTATAGCGGATAATTTGACCGACTTTCGCATTATTTCGGAAACAAAAATCGATGAATCCCTCGAATAAAAGGTTATAAACTACAGAGACCGGACCGTGAATAATCATGATGTCCACGGAGGAGGAAATAGCTACGTGGGTGAGATCTGACCTCGTGGCTTGTCGACGTAAAGAACTGGAAAGTGAACAGCTTGAAACAATTGCTTACGAAATCATGCTTGACGACTCAAAATGGCTAATTCTCGCTGTGTACAGACCACCAGCAATGACCCCCGCTTACTTCACAAAACATTTTACTAGAATGATGGAGAAAGCAACGGAATCATACGACAATATTACTGTCATAGGAAATCTTAACTTTAACATGAAATGTGTTGATAAGTCAAAAAGAACTTGAAGACCTTTGTGACATTTACGATATAAATAATGTGATAACCCAAAGTATGTGTTTCAAAAATATACACAACCATCCCTTACTGATGTAATTCTCACTAACAAAATAGAATTGTGTGATAAACAAGTAAATTTCAGCACGGGGCTGAGCGACTATCATAATCTTATCTCAATATGTATCAAACGAAAAATTCCAAATGTAAAACCAGTAAAGAAATGCTAAAGAAATTTTAAAACATTTGACACAGAAAAATACCAAGAAGATTTATAACTTACTATACCAGTAAGACCGATGGTTTCAAAACGACATAGATGTTAATACTCAATACGAAGACTTCCTACAAAATGTACTTTCGGTAGCAAATAAACATGCGTCAATCAAACATAGGTACCCGCATAAAAATGCTGCTGTGCCTTACATGAACAGGACAATTAGAAAGGTCATAATCATAAAAGAATATCATACAACAAATACCAAAGGGATAAAAACAAAGAAAGCTGGGCAACTTTTAAAGAATGTAGAAATCGTGTCACAAAACTGCAGATGGAATCTATCAAAAAATACTTTTTTGACCACTGCACCGGTGGCCAAAAGAGTATGGATTTCTGGTCCACTATAAAGCCCTTTCTTTCCAACAAAATCAAATCGAGTGAGCAAAACATAATTCTGAGAAAAGATGACAAAGTTGTAAATAATAGACAAGAAGTGTGCAAAACTTTCAACAATTTCTTTGTCAACGTTGCGAAAGACATTGGTAACAGCATATCACTAGATTCAGAATTACACCCTAGTATTAAGGCCATAAAAGAACTCACCAAAAGTACAAAACTTTGAATTCAAAGAAACAATTGGCAAACTTATCAAATATTTAAATGTCAGAAAGTCGACTGGCGAGGACAACACTATCTGCCAAACTCCTTAAAGCCAGTGCCCTAATATTGAATGATCATATATGCATTATCATAAACAAGTCTGTTAGAACAAATACATTTCCAGATAAATTAAAGATGGCACAATTAATACCACTATTTGAAGAAAAAAAGACCCATTAGATATAAAGAATTATAGACCAGTAAGCACCCTACCTATAATTTCCAAGATCTTTGAAAAAGTCATGGCACTTCAGCTATCTGAATATTTTAATGATATTTTTCATTATTTTTTTGGGCGCTTTTAGAAAAAGCCATAGGTGCCAAACGATTATACTTAGGGTTATAGAAGATTGGGAGCTATCCTTGGATAGAGATCACTATGTGGCTGTCATATTTATGGACATATCCAAAGCCTTTGATTGTTTGCCCCACGACATTCTTTTGCACAAATTGTCGGCGTATGGTTTATCGCAAAACTCTGTTTCTCTGATCCAAAGTTATCTTTCAGATAGAAAGCAGCAAGTGAAGTTTGGGAGTACTGTCAGTGGTTGGAAATTTATTGAAAAGGATGTGCCCCAAGGATCTATTCTAGATCCCTTATTATTTAATGTTTTTATCAATGATATATTTCTATTCATCAAAAGGGAACTCTCTATAATTATGCAGATGATAACGCATCGTCTTATATTCACACTGATTTTGGTAAGCTTGTGGATACTTTGGAACAGGGACGCAGTGTACTAATAAACTGGTTACACATGAACTGTATGCAAGCAAATCCAGAAAAATTCCAAACTCTTGCACTAAGCAAACGAATATTTTTCAAGAAACTCATTTTTCAAATTGGCTCAGTCTCTATATCTTGTGAAGAAATTGTCAAACTGTTAGGAATAGAGATATATTATCAATAAAAGTATGATGCCCACATAAAGATAATTTGCCGCAAGGCCTCTCAATAATTCAATGTGTTGAAGAGAATCGATAGATATCTCTCAAAAGCAAGATAGCTATATTTCATACGTTTATTCTTTCTAACTTTAACTTTTGTCCCTGAGCATGGCACTTCTGTTCGAAATCAAATATAAGGAAATTAGAAAAAGATCAAGAACGAGCTCTTAGATTTATATACAATGACTATAGTAATACATATGAAGGTCTCTTGGAGATGGCACAAATTCCAACTCTGGAAGTGAAACGAATGCGAGCTATGGCCGTTGAAACTTTCAAGATTTTGCATAAGTTATCGCCATCCTGTCTCCGAGATTGGATAGCATGTAAAGATAGAAGGCATAATTTTAGGTATGCAAATGTAGTCAATATCCCTCAACTTAGAACCACTGCTTTCGAAAACAATCATGTAAATATGTTGCTGCAGTTCTGGTGGAACTAATTACCTGAACATTTAAGATCTGAAACAAATTTTAATCAATCTAAAAATCTTATTTTGATGTGGAATGGTAAAGATTGCCACTGTGTCATTTGTTCTATATACGTGTATCATATATTTCTTTGTTAACTTTAGATTTTTACAAACTAGATTCTTAAACCCATCTTAGTTAGCATTTTGGTAATATTTTCTATTGAAATGTCGATGAAAAGCCCATAAGGGTGTATTAAGTTATTTCCTTTGTGGTATCTGCATGTCTCTTTTTGTTATGACAATGTGTACTATTACCGACAATAAAGACATTTTTTAATTGAATTGAAAAAAGGATAAGAATGATGATTTGAGAAGGGAAAAAAAAGAAATGGACTCGCCTCTGTCAATGTAAGCTACGGTTCAATAGGCGTTACTCGTTTTGAACCTTTAGGTCTATGGAGTTCTACCCAGATTAAAAAGTTTGCCTCTCGCTCGTTTCGTCGAAGATCCTTACTTATCTGACGTTCTTCAACTTTCGATGTTCTTTATTTTACCCATTGGAGTTTGTCTTTTCTCTTCACTCTGTGCCAGCAAACTCGACCTTACTTTTATTTGCTGATTTTTTATACAGTTGTTTTCTACTTACACTTGTTATACTAACTTTTCGAGTAAGCCTTGGTTTTTTGAATGTTCGATCTAACCAAAATCATGGATTTTCTTCAGTAATGACAGAGGATCGATTCAAGACGAGGAAGTCTTCTCTGGATATTAGACTCCGGCCCGTTTTATTTTAGGTAGGCTAGATCTAGGCTCGAGAGACATCTAGATCTAGATTAATCTTTTTCTATGTGAATCTAGATCTATTTATTTATGTATTCAGACTCATTTGTTGTATAGTTTATAAGTACGGTTGTATTACATTCTTCAATTTTTTCTCCAAATATACTTGTTGAGGAAAACAAAAGATTTGAGGGCAGATATTCAATGCATACTTCCGGGGATTTCGATGTCCTCTTCCTAGATCTAGATCTATATTATAATAATAAATATACCACTACCATTGCCAAATACTTTAATGGGGGTGCGAGCTTTTCAGTGGGATCTCCCCCCCCCCTGTAAGTGTAAACAAGAAGAGAGAGAGAGAGAGGGGGGGGTCAGGGGAGTGAAGGGAAATCCAGTGACAAAAACGAGAGGTTAGGGGGTAGATTTTATGTCCCTGAATCAGAATCAGTCATAACATGATGAGATTGATCCAGATAACTGATGAAATCTAAGTACGTCTAGTAGTAAGATCTAGATAATTTTACATTTTAAAAGGCTGATAGTGATACACTCAATAAAATGCTTTCTGATATTAATACTATTTTACATTACATGATAAATTGAACCAACTTGGCAAGTTTCAACATTCATATCATACGCAACCGTAACGTAACATGTCAGAGGCTAGTTAGGTTGTTTGACTTTTAAATGCCCCATAAATCTTAATACTTTTATTTATTTATAATGGATTTTTAAAAATGATTGAATCTACAATAAAATCAATTCAGGAAAATGCACATTCCTTCACCATACACAAGTGTTTACAATTTTTATAGAGCTCCTTCAATTGCATTCTTATCAATTGCATCCTTATCAATTGCATTCTTATCAATTGCATGTTTTGACTGTTCTTATAATATAAATTTTTTAAAATTCTAACAGAGGTAGAACTTCCTGTAATGTTATTCTTAAATCTATCTCCCGAAGTAAAATTTACATGAGAATAGTAGAAAAATGATTTATGATCTATATCGTCTATGCCATGAACAATTTTATACAATTGGATAATATCCCCCCGTTTTATTCTGTATTTTAGAGAGGGGAGGTGAAGAAATTTCAGCATATTACCATGTTCTAATAATTCTCTTTTAATAAAATAACCTTGTCGCTCATCATTGCAACTAACAGGAGATCAATTCGTTCTTAAAATAATTTTGGAAGGTTTTTTAATTGTTTCATTGTTGTGTTTGATTACCGTAGTAGAGTAGAGGCTCCCTCTCACCGTTAGTGGCATTGGCATCCATCTTACTCTTAGGGCCCCATCACACACACATGATTGTCAATATATATACGGTGTGTTGGGAACATTACTGTTTGTTATTCCCAACCGGTTTTTGTCAGTCATGATCTTGTGGTTGTTTCGTATCTATGGGCAAGACTTGTTTGCGAGAGTTGTTAGCGATATTGTCGTTCATTTTCCTGCCTGTTTCTCTTTCTTTCTCACTACAATCAGAGAACCTAGCTCATCTAGGCTCTCTAAATCCTAGCTCTTCTAGGCGTTCTGCTACTATAACAGAGCGCGAAAGTCGTGACATCAGCAGGCGTAGTAATCTCACTGCGTTAAAAATTTTCAAAAGACTTTTACAAACTTACAATTTACAGTTTATAACTTAATACAGGAGTATAGGAGATTTATAAGTAGAAATATGCAATAGGCCTAACTAAATCTAATACAGCGACAGAAAATTGTCGTCAGATAACACACACAAATGCAGCTCCCCACGATAGCTGCCTAGCGAAAACCATATCTTCGACGAGGATACAGGTAACGCAGGATATAACTAAAAGTAAAACAAGGTCAGTTGCTGGGGACTTCCTGTTGTAAAAGCAATAAAACAGGCGGAGTCCCAACAGCTGGTTGGCAATAAAAAACACCTAGTATTGGTATTAGTCCTAACACACAGTTGTCAATAAAAAACACCTAGTATTGGTATTAGTCCTAACACAGCAATAAAAAACACCTAGTATTGGTATTAGTCCTAACACAGCAATAAAAAACACCTAGTATTGGTATTAGTCCTAACACACAGTTGTCAATAAAAAACACCTAGTATTGGTATTAGTCCTAACACAGCAATAAAAAACACCTAGTATTGGTGTTAGTCCTAACACACAGTTGGCAATAAAAAACACCTAGTATTGGTATTAGTCCTAACACAGCAATAAAAAACACCTAGTATTGGTATTAGTCCTAACACAGCAATAAAAAACACCTAGTATTGGTATTAGTCCTAACACACAGTTGGCAATAAAAAACACCTAGTATTGGTATTAGTCCCAACACAGCAATAAAAACACCTAGTATTGGTATTAATCCTAACACAGCAATAAAAAACACCTAGTATTGGTATTAGTCCTAACACACAGTTGGCAATAAAAAACATCTAGTATTGGTATTAGTCCTAACACAGCAATAAAAAACACCTAGTATTGGTATTAGTCCCAACACAGCAATAAAAAACACCTAGTATTGGTATTAATCCTAACACAGCAATAAAAAACACCTAGTATTGGTATTAGTCCTAACACACAGTTGGCAATAAAAAACATCTAGTATTGGTATTAGTCCTAACACAGCAATAAAAAACACCTAGTATTGGTATTAGTCCTAACACACAGTTGGCAATAAAAACACCTAGTATTGGTATTAGTCCTAACACACAGTTGGCAATAAAAACACCTAGTATTGGTATTAGTCCTAACACACAGTTGGCAATAAAAACACCTAGTATTGGTATTAGTCCCAACACAGCAATAAAAAACACCTAGTATTGGTATTAGTCCTAACACAACAATAAAAAACACCTAGTATTGGTATTAGTCCTAACACACAGTTGGCAATAAAAAACACCTAGTATTGGTATTAGTCCTAACACACAATAAAAAACACCTAGTATTGGTATTAGTCCTAACACAACAATAAAAAACACCTAGTATTGGTATTAGTCCTAACACAGTTGGCAATAAAAACACCTAGTATTGGTATTAGTCCTAACACACAGTTGGCAATAAAAAACATCTAGTATTGGTATTAGTCCTAACACAACAATAAAAAACACCTAGTATTGGTATTAGTCCTAACACACAATTGGCAATAAAAAACACCTAGTATTGGTATTAGTCCTAACACACAGTTGGCAATAAAAAACACCTAGTATTGGTATTAGTCCTAACACAGCAATAAAAAACACCTAGTATTAGTCCTAACACACAATTGGTATTAGTCCTAACACACAGTTGGCAATAAAAAACACCTAGTATTGGTATTAGTCCTAACACAGCAATATTGGTATTAATCCCAACATCCGGTTGGTAATAACGACAGCGTTGACACTCTTTTAACTTGGCTAAAAACAGAATTCAACATAAATCGAACGACCGTGCTTCACAGCCGTACCTGCCATTTATTATTGCATGCATATTGTGTGTCTTTAGTGAATATCTTTAAAAGAGAGAAAGGGGGAAAGAGAAGGAGAGAGCTATTACACGTATGATTTTTTTATTATTCATGAAGTTATTAATGATTATATTTTTATATTATATTATATTGAAAAAAACATCTAATTCTGCTTGGATCTTGACTTAAATTCAAGGTCGCACGTTTTGAAAATGCCATCAGATTTTTGTTGTGACTCCCCATGAAAATATTTTATAAAAAGCATTTGAAATATTAGCCTGGCCAGCCCTGTGACGTCACACTCGTCAACTGGCGTGGGCAAAGCATGCTGGTGAAGTATCAGGACATGGTCAAATTTTTGTCAATCCGTATAGCACCCGCATGTCATGCGTATGGTTAGGACTGTCTGACTAGTAGGACTTCCATTTAAAACCCCTTTGCCTTAACTGGGGGGAGAGGGGATCGGTCATGTCCTGAGAAGAGAGATTATTCATGACAGGGGGGGTCGGTCATGTCCTGAGAAGAGAGATTATTCATGACATGGGGGGGGGTCAGTCATGTCCTGAGAAGAGAGATTATTCATAACATGGGGGGGGGGGGGTCGGTCATGTTCTGAGATGAGAGATTATTCATGACATTGGGGGGGGTCGGTCATGTCCTGAGAAGAGAGATTATTTATGACATGGGGGGGGGGAGGGGAGGTCATGTCCTGAGAAGAGAGATTATTCGTGACATTACTGACATTGTGTGCAAAATTATAAACCTCTAAAACAAAGACTGTAGGACTGACTCAGTTTTTGAAAATTGCTTAAATTGATCATGCCAGCTATTTCCATGGCAACTAAATTTTCAAAATTAACTTTCACAATTTTTCTTGTCCTCTAATTTCACCGTGCTGAACTGATTTTATGAAGTTTAAAGTTGTGTATCTGTTCAAACTAAAATAAAATTGTTGCCATGAAACATCTGTTACCAAAGGGATTTATTTTATGGATTTTCAACAGTTGTGTGACATAAATTTTATAATATAAATCTTTATGTCTGTTTCAGGTTTTTAGACCAATGGAATGTTTCCAGCCTTCACATGAAGTTACTCTTTAGTGTAGTTCCTGCAGATGGTCACAATTGAACCGACATCGTCAGTCAGACCTAAACTTCAATCTCATATCTACAACTTAATGGGATATATTTGTTTCTTCTTCTACCTTCTGTAAAAATCATTCAGTTTCGAGGCAAATTGACGGAGAGAGCATACACTTAAGGAGATGTCAATGGCATTATTAAAAAGATTAATATGTGTTGATCTTCACATATTTCTTTTTTTCTGCACTTTTACCTGTAAGTTTGACGAATTTCTATTTCATTTTTGTGTCGTTTCAGTGTCATTCATAATTTCATAGCCTGTCATTATTATAATTTTCCCTTTTTTAATGTACTTGATGAATTGATAATGTTGATTTCATCCACTCAGATTTTCAAAGAAGCGTAAACCACAACACTTTATGATATAACACATTAATTTCAAAGGTCTAAAATTAGTGCAGTTTTATCCATGGGTGCTGTTATAAAAAGCAATATTTTTTTGTTTAACAATAATAATAATGAAATGCCAGGGTCTATGTGCTAATCAAGTTAAATGATTTCATGTACTTTAAATTTAAGTGAAAAATCTTAGAGGGGCTGCATAAAAACTTTTCATTTTTCTTTTATGAGAACAATATACAGTATAATGTGATTCTACCATACCAACGTTTTTACTATTAATTTCTTACTAAAACGTATCAATAGACCAGCAAATATCAATGCCTTTATCATTTCAATTTTTTACTTATGATTTTTTTTTATATAAGAATAACTGGCAATTAGAGAAAATATCAATGTATCTGTCATACCAGTACTTTGAACTGATTTCTTACAATTTTTGAAAGAAAAAAAACTGCCGGGATGTAAAGAAAATATCTATGTCTGTGTCATACTATTACTTTTTTAAAAACCGGTTTCTTACAAAATATAAATTTGAAGGAAATATCCGGCAATTTAGATAAAAGATCAATGTCTCTGTCATAAGAATACTTTAAACTGATTTCTTGCGAATTTTCAAAGAAAAATGGCAATATATCAATGTCTCTGTCATAAGAATATTTCAAACTCATATGTACAAGAATATTTCAAAGAAAATGACTGGCAATGTAGACAAAATATCAAATGTCTCTGTCATATCAATACTTTAAACTGATTTCCTACAATTTTTCAAAGAATATATCTGGCAATATAGAGAAAATATCCAATACGTAAAACTGATTTCTTACAATTTTTCAAAGAAAACTTAAACAAATGACAATGTAGAGAAAATATCAATGTCTCTGTTGTACCAATGTTTTTAACTGATACTGTGATACAGTATTATTTTAACAACAAAAAATGGCAATGTAAAGAAATGATCAATGTTTCTGTCATAAGAATATTTCAAACTGATACAATATTTCAACAATAAAAGACTGGCCATATAGAGAAAATATCAATGTCTCTGTCATACCAATACTTAAAACTGATTTTTTTTAGATTTTGGAAAGAAAATTTTTACAAATGACCATGTAAAGCAAATATCAATGTCTCAATCATGTACCAATACTTTACTGATTTCTTATGATTTATTTTTCAAAGATGACTGGCATATAATTCCTGGTTCTGTCATATAACATGTCAAAGTATTACTGATTTCTAGAGATTAGTCATAGAAATGGACTGTAAGAAAGTATTCATACCCTTGTGATGTCAATAGTGGGCGGCTAGCAGGTACTGCTGGTAGGTCCAACTTCTTTCCTTGCCCTCTTTCACTTATCTTTCTATCATACTTTTGTGCTTTTGATTCACCTTGAGTTAACCACATACATATATATGGTGTGGTGGACGGGGTAACATTTCAATGAAACAAAAAGAATTAATATATGTACATATTATTTGTCACCTGATTGACACATTTTACTTATTGTCTTGGACCTGATTGACACATTTTCAACATGTGACATACTGTCTTCCACTGTCTCTGGACCTGATTGACATACACTTTCAACATGTGACATACTGTCTTCCACTGTCTCTGGACCTGATTGACATTTCAACATGTGACATACTGTCTTCCACTGTCTCTGGACCTGATTGACACACACTTTCAACAAGTGACATACTGTCTTCCACTGTCTCTGGACCTGATTGACACACACTTTCAACATGTGACATACTGTCTTCCACTGTCTCTGGACCTGATTGACATACACTTTCAACATGTGACATACTGTCTTCCACTGTCTCTGGACCTGATTGACATACACTTTCAACATGTGACATACTGTCTTCCACTGTCTCTGGACCTGATTGACACACACTTTCAACATGTGACATACTGTCTTCCACTGTCTCTGGACCTGATTGTGACATACTGTCTTCCACTGTCTCTGGACATTGACAAACACTTTCAACATGTGACTGTCTCTGGACCTGATTGACAAACACTTTCAACATGTCTTCTTCCACTGTCTCTGGACCTGATTGACACACACTTTCAACATGTGACATACTGTCTTCCACTGTCTCTGGACCTGATTGACATACACTTTCAACAAGTGACATTGACTGTCTTCCACTGTCTCTGGACCTGATTGACATACACTTTCAACATGTGACATACTGTCTTCCACTGTCTCTGGACCTGATTGACATACACTTTCAACATGTGACATACTGTCTTCCACTGTCTCTGGACCTGATTGACATACACTTTCAACATGTGACATACTGTCTTCCACTGTCTCTGGACCTGATTGACAAACACTTTCAACATGTGACATACTGTCTTCCACTGTCTCTGGACCTGATTGACACACACTTTCAACATGTGACATACTGTCTTCCACTGTCTCTGGACCTGATTGACATACACTTTCAACATGTGACATACTGTCTTCCACTGTCTCTGGACCTGATTGACATACACTTTCAACATGTGACATACTGTCTTCCACTGTCTCTGGACCTGATTGACAAACACTTTCAACATGTGACATACTGTCTTCCACTGTCTCTGGACCTGATTGACAAACACTTTCAACATGTGACATACTGTCTTCCACTGTCTCTGGACCTGATTGACACACACTTTCAACATGTGACATACTGTCTTCCACTGTCTCTGGACCTGATTGACACTTTCAACATGTGACATACTGTCTTCCACTGTCTCTGGACCTGATTGACATACACTTTTAACATGTGACATACTGTCTTCCACTGTCTCTGGACCTGACATTTTCAACATGTGACATACTGTCTTCCACTGTCTCTGGACCTGATTGACATACACTTTCAACATGTGACATACTGTCTTCCACTGTCTCTGGACATACTGTCTTGTCCTGGACCTGATTGACAAACACTCAACATGGACATACTGTCTTCCATTGACATAAACACTTTCAACATGTGACATACTGTCTTCCACTGTCTCTGGACCTGATTGACAAACACTTTCAACATGTGACATACTGTCTTCCACTGTCTCTGGACCTGATTGACATACACTTTCAACATGTGACATACTGTCTTCCACTGTCTCTGGACCTGATTGACATACACTTTCAACATGTGACATACTGTCTTCCACTGTCTCTGGACCTGATTGACAAACACTTTCAACATGTGACATACTGTCTTCCACTGTCTCTGGACCTGATTGACAAACACTTTCAACATGTGACATACTGTCTTCCACTGTCTCTGGACCTGATTGACACACACTTTCAACATGTGACATACTGTCTTCCACTGTCTCTGGACCTGATTGACATACACTTTCAACATGTGACATGTCTTCCACTGTCTTCCATTGACAAACACTTTCAACATGTGACATACTGTCTTCCACTGTCTCTGACCTGATTGACACACACTTTCAACAACATACTGTCTTCCACTGTCTCTGGACCTGATTGACAAACACTTTCAACATGTGACATACTGTCTTCCACTGTCCTGGACCTGATTGACATACACTTTCAACATGTGACATACTGTCTTCCACTGTCTCTGGACCTGATTGACATACACTTTCAACAAGTGACATACTGTCTTCCACTGTCTCTGGACCTGATTGACATACACTTTCAACATGTGACATACTGTCTTCCACTGTCTCCGGACCTGATTGACACACACTTTCTCAATTGTATAACATAAATGCTAAGCCTAAGTCAGTCAAGGTATTTTGGAGATTAATAATAATACCACATTTATAAAGGTAAAGACAAACTGAGAGGCAAGGGACATGTCGAAAGTGAAGGAAATGACATTGAATAAATTTAAAGCCTCATAGGAAGAAAGACGAGACAATTACAAGGAATAGACAGAAAAGTGAAGTTAGCTCGGTTGGTAGCGCGCTTTACTTTCATGGCGAGGCGGTAGGTGCCGACACAGAGGTCGCGGGGTTTGATCCCCATGGTAGCCAGGATTAATTTCTGTCTTTTCTTTGTATTTGTCTCGTGTTTGTTCCTATGGGGCTTTAGATGTTAAATACAATGTCATTTCCTTCACATTTATAAGACATCTCTAGGTGTTTTCCTTCTAACCTAAAAATATCTAAGAGATCAACCAACCAGAAAGCTCAAATTAAAACCAACTCATTCGTAAGCAAGATTTTAGAAAATATGGAAGTTTTAAAAAGTTCTTCTTGTTTATCTCTAAACGTCTAATTGTGACATAGGCATTTATGTATGACTACAACTGACGATTTGTGACATAGGCATTTATGTATGAATACAACTCACGATTTGTGACATATTAATTAATTTATGTATTATATTTCCAATTTCAGATGTTGCTGGACAAATGACGGGGGTTGTTGAAGTCATTGAAGGAGAAAAAAATGTGAAGCTAACGTTCACCATTCCACAAGTACCCAGGAATGTCATTGTGATTACTATCAAACATGATGAGAAGGATTTTGCCTACGTATACCCTAGTACCTTCAGGACAAAAATTCCTGATGCTTATAAAACAAGGCTTACGGCACCAACAGACACAGCCAATAACAGACGCGTTATTTTTACTCTCAATACTGTTATGGCGGAGGATGCCGGCTCTTTTAAGTGTTTCAAAGATACACTGGACAGTGCACACGTACGAGGAATGTGGTATCAGGCTGATCGTTATTAGTAAGTAAGGTTTAATCTAAGTGTTGCGGAAATTCTTATTTAAGAAAGTTTTGTTTGAATAAAAGGGGAAAAGGTTGTAAAGCGTAAACAAATTTATAAATCGCAAATTGTATGATAGCTGTTTCTTGATTGCTGTCTGAAGAAGACTTACGGGTAATACCTGAAATGTCACACGTTTGTTCCGTCTCCCTAGGTGGCGTTGTCTCTTATTGTCATGTATTACTTTTGACTTGACTTGAGGGGAACCCGTTGCTCCAGAGGCAAGGTTTCAGCCTCTTATCCAAAAGGTTTGCGGGTTTGGGCCCAGACCTGGCTTCCTCATAGCGTGCCCGATCCATCTTCATCTTCATCTTCTTCTTGTGACTTCCAACTCTAGATGCTGTTGTTTTATTTTCCTCCAGAGGTCTTCATTTCCCATTGTATCTGGCCAGTGGATCTTGAGAATCTTTCTAAGGCAGCTGACGAATGACTACAGCTTATTGATCGTCTCTTCTATTTCCGATCCGCATAGAAGGGTGCTCTTGACACTCGTATTGAAAATCCTAATCTTTGTGGCTGTCATTATGTTTTATGTTTCCTTTGTGGCTGTCATTATGTTTTCTTTGTGGGTGTCATTATGTTTCCTTTGTGGCTGTCATTATGTTTCCATTGTGGCTGTCATTATGTTTTCTTTGTGGCTCTCATTATGTTTTCTTTGTGGCTGTCATTATGTTTTCTTTGTGGCTGTCATTATGTTTCCTGATCTCCACATTTTTTGGAGTTGTTTGAATGCTCCTCAGGCATTTCCTACCCTACTCTTGACAAATAACATCCGGCGCTGTTCCACATTTTTCGTCTATGTTGGCTTCCTAGGTATAATGTGAAGGAAGTCTGATGCTTCCTATGTATAATGTGAAGGAAGTCTGATGCTTCCTAGGTATAATGTGAAGGAAGTCTGATGCTTCCTATGTATAATGTGAAGGAAGTCTGATGCTTCCTATGTATAATGTGAAGGAAGTCTGATGCTTCCTATGTATAATGTGAAGGAAGTCTGATGCTTCCTAGGTATAATGTGAAGGAAGTCTGATGCTTCCTAGGTATAATGTGAAGGAAGTCTGATGCTTCCTATGTATAATGTGAAGGAAGTCTGATGCTTCCTAGGTATAATGTGAAGGAAGTTTGTTGCTTCCTAGGTATAATGTGAAGGAAGTCTGTTGTCTCCTAGGTATAATGTGAAGGAAGTCACTTTCTCTATTGCAGTAACTTGTCTATCCAGATGTCTTTGTGCCTGTGGGTGTTAATCTTAAAAATGTTCATCTCCCTTGTGGACTTTGAGATCTATATTAAGTGAATTTTTCACTAGTTCTTGTGTCTTCTCAATCATTTGCCGTTGTGTTTAGTATTTAGGACATCAGAGCAATGTCATTAGCAAAGTCCAGATTGTATTTAGGACAACAGTACAATGTCATTAGCAAAGTCCAGATTGTATTTAGGACAACAGTGCAATGTCATTAGCAAAGTCCAGATTGTATTTAGGACAACAGTACAATGTCATTAGCAAAGTCCAGATTGTATTTAGGACAACAGTGCAATGTCATTAGCAAAGTCCAGATTGTATTTAGGACAACAGTACAATGTCATTACCAAAGTTCAGATTGTATTTAGGACAACAGTACAATGTCATTAGCAAAGTCCAGATTGTATTTAGGACAACAGTACAATGTCATTTGCAAAGTTCAGATCATCCAACTGGTGACATTGACTTCCATGTCTTCTCGATTTTGTTGTGGATTTCAATAGCAGGTTTCACGCCAGTCTGGACTTTGAAGCTTCTTGTGAACACTGGCCTTCATTTATTACTCTGTAATTTGTGTCATCATAGTAACTCCCTATCAGTATCACTGAATACTCTGGTCAAAAGACTAGATACATCTTCCGCAGCATACGGCATGGAAATCAGTGCAAGCAAGACAAAACTGATGACCAACAGTGACACTGGAATCCATACATCGCCAACGGAGAGAAACTTGAAACTGTGCACAAGTTTAATATCTGGGAGCAATATTGTCGAACGAAAGATCAAAACCTGAAAAATTAACAAGGAGTGCAATGACAACATCCGCCATGATGGGAACCGTCTGGAAAGACAACAAATTCCCCCTTAGCTCAAAGTTAAAACTTATGCGCTCCCTTGTTCACTCAGTGTTTCTTTACGCCATGGACACTAACTGCAGATATAGAGAAAAAAAAATACAGGCAGCAGAAATGAGGTGCTTTAGAAGACTGCTCGGTATCTCTCACAAAGACCATATCAACAATGAAGAAGTCAGAGACAGAATAAGACAAACCAATGATCCTTACGAAGACCTCCTCACTACTGTCAAAAGGTGCAAAATGAAGTGGTTTGGACACTTGTGAGAGAAGGAGGGCTTCCAAAAACCGTGCTTCAAGGAACTGTCAGAAGAGGTAGGAGAAGAGGCAGACAAAAGAAGAGATGGGAGGACAGTATCACTGAATGAACGAGCCTGAAGCTAAGCGAGACAGGCGGAAGACAGGAAGGAGTGGAGAAGACTGGTTATTTGGTCATGGGACATGGGACAGATAGAGCGATAGATAGATAGATAGTGACAAAGTATCTTCCAAAGAGATGTTTGGTCTACACTATCGAAGGACTTCTCATACTCATAGTCATAGTCAATGAAATTTACCATGTGAGGGGTAGTTCCATTCCATTGACTGTTCTATGATGATTCTTAAAAGGGCCCCGACAGGTAGGGGTGGAAAAAATCAAGTTCGAGTAAGACCTACCCCTTGGTCCAGGTAGGTGGATTGACACCTAGTCCCATCGGAGACAGGCGATAAAGAGGAGGTTCTGCATGTAAATCACAACATATCTGTGCACGTTAAAGATCTCTTTGACCGTTTATATGGTGGTTTTGGGCAAAATTGAAAAAATTCCTGGCAAAAATCCGGAGGTCACCTTTTATGGATGGGTAGGGGTAAAGTAAAAATATATCTTTGGTATTAGTAGTACCACACCTTACAAGTTGTAGGGGTAAAGTAAAAATATATCTTTGGTATTAGTCGTACCACACCTTACAAGTTGTAGGGGTAAAGTAAAAATATATCTTTGGTATTAGTAGTACCACACCTTACAAGTTGTAGGGGTAAAGTAAAAATATATCTTTGGTATTAGTAGTACCACACCTTACAAGTTGTAGCGGTAAAGTAAAAATATATCTTTGATATTAGTAGTACCACACCTTACAAGTTGTAGGGGTAAAGTAAAAATATATCTTTGGTATTAGTAGTACCACACCTTGCAAGTTGTAGGGGTAAAGTAAAAATATATCTTTGGTATTAGTAGTACCACACCTTACAAGTTGTAGGGGTAAAGTAAAAATATATCTTTGGTATTAGTAGTACCACACCTTACAAGTTGTAGGGGTAAAGTAAAAATATATCTTTGGTATTAGTAGTACCAGTTGTTACAAGTTGTAGGGGTAAAGTAAAATATATATCTTTGGTATTAGTAGTACCACACCTTACAAGTTGTAGGGGTAAAGTAAAAATATATCTTTGGTATTAGTAGTACCACACCTTACAAGTTGTAGGGGTAAAGTAAAAATATATCTTTGGTATTAGTAGTACCACACCTTACAAGTTGTAGGGGTAAAGTAAAAATATATCTTTGGTATTAGTAGTACCACACCTTACAAGTTGTAGGGGTAAAGTAAAAATATATCTTTGGTATTAGTGGTACCAGTTCTTACAAGTTTTATCAATATTTTTTTTATTTGTTATATTTATAGTTATTCTTTCCACCCTTTGGGGTGTCGTTTCCGTCAGGTTGAAGAATACCATCAAACCATGCTGCTTTGTCACAGTTGAGTTATTCTATGGCCTCAACCACTCCCTCCTTATATCATGTGTATTTGCTTCTACACTAAAGTGATCATATATATATATATATATATATATATATATATATATATATATATATATATATATATATATATATATATTATATATCTTTATACATTGTATATCTTTGGAAGTACATTCAATTTCCATATTTCAATGTCAATAATATGTATATGTCCATGTTTTTGATTTCCCAAACATTGTGTCAAACAAAAAATTGCATTGAATGGACAATAACGATATCGATGGTGTCTGGCACAAACCGGCCAAGTCCGAAATTTCTAATTTTAAGAAAATAGTTATTCATCTTAACAGAAACTAAAGCTAAACTGTGTAAAAATAGCAGAAGACATGATCTTCTAGAAATGCTTCAAAACTACATTTTATCAAGCCGGCTAAGTTTAGCTTTCATTTTTCATGTCGGCACAAAACAGCCAAGTCAGTTTTCAACTGAATGGATCAGGCAAAGTACAAACGGCAGAGTGCTTCAATTTCTTATGTATATGTCTCAGAACGGTCAAGTCAAAGGAGTTATAATAAATTAATTTCATATAAAAAAAATAATGAGCCCATTGCAACAAACATCCCATCCATCTCGTGTGTGCGAAATGTTCTGATTTAAAACCGATTTTCAAGACAATTATTCAGTTTTTTGTCTCTCCTGTAAAATGAATGAGTTTTTTTCAGTTACCAGATATAGGCACATGCCTATTCAGATTGTGCCTTGATATAGCGTACTTTTATCTTGCGATTGGTGTAAAAGTCCCTTCAAGGTCGTTAC
>JAXRKP010000269.1:150000-240000 GCA_037039925.1 Doris montereyensis | reverse complement strand
TTTCTTTTCATGGCAATGCGATTGGTGCCGATGCAGAGGTCGTGGGTTCGATCCCCATGGTGGCCAAGATTTTTTTTCTGTTCTATTCCTTGTATTTGTCTCGTCTTTGTTCATATGGGGCTTTCATATAATCTTGTGTCATCCACTACCTTCATAATGATAGGTCATAGCTTTGTTCATATGGGGCTTTCATATGATCTTATGTCATTCACTTCCTTCATAATGATAGATCATAGCTTTGTTCATATGGGGTTTTCATATGATCTTACGTCATTCACTACCTTCATAATGATAGATCATAGTTTTGTTCATATGGGGTTTTCATATGATCTTACGTCATTCACTACCTTCATAATGATAGATCATAGCTTTGTTCATATGGGGCTTTCATATAATCTTGTGTCATCCACTACCTACATAATGATAGATCATAGCTTTGTTCATATGGGGCTTTCATATGATCTTACATCATTCACTACCTTCATAATGATAGATCATAGCTTTGTTCATATGGGGCTTTCATATGATCTTATGTCATTCACTACCTTCATAATGATAGATCATAGCTTTGTTCATATGGGGTTTTCATATGATCTTACGTCATTCACTACCTTCATAATGATAGATCATAGTTTTGTTCATATGGGCTTTTCATATGATCTTACGTCATTCACTACCTTCGTAATGATAGGTCATAGCTTTGTTCATATGGGCTTTTCATATGATCTTACGTCATTCACTACCTTCATAATGATAGGTCATAGCTTTGTTCATATGGGGTTTTCATATGACATTACGTCATTGACTACCTTCATAATGATAGGTCATAGCTTTGTTCATATGGGGTTTTCATATGATCTTACGTCATTCACTACCTTCATAATGATAGATCATAGCTTTGTTCATATGGGGCTTTCATATAATCTTGTGTCATCCACTACCTACATAATGATAGATCATAGCTTTGTTCATATGGGGCTTTCATATGATCTTACGTCATTCACTACCTTCATAATGATAGATCATAGCTTTGTTCATATGGAACTTTCATATGATCTTCTGTCATTCACTTCCTTCATAATGATAGCTCATAGCTTTGTTCATATGGGGCTTTCTTATGATCTTACATCATTATACCTTCATAATGATAGATCATAGCTTTGTTTATATGGGGCTTTCATATGATCTTACGTCATTCACTACCTTCATAATGATAGATCATAGCTTTATTCATATGGGGCTTTCATATGATCCTACGTCATTCACTACCTTCATAATGATAGATCATAGCTTTGTTCATATGGGGCTTTCATATGATCTTACGTCATTCACTACCTTCATAATGATAGATCATAGCTTAGTTCATATGGGGCTTTCATATGATCTTATGTCATTCACTACCTTCATAATGATAGATCATAGCTTTGTTCATATGGGGTTTTCATATGATCTTACGTCATTCACTACCTTCATAATGATAGATCATAGTTTTGTTCATATGGGCTTTTCATATGATCTTACGTCATTCACTACCTTCGTAATGATAGGTCATAGCTTTGTTCCTATGGGCTTTTCATATGATCTTACGTCATTCACTACCTTCATAATGATAGGTCATAGCTTTGTTCATATGGGGTTTTCATATGACCTTACGTCATTCACTAACTTCATAATGATAGGTCATAGCTTTGTTCATATGGAGTTTTCATATGATCTTACATCATTCACTACCTTCATAATAATAGGTCATAGCTTTGTTCATATGGGGTTTTCATATGATCTTGTGTCATTCACTACCTTCATAATGATAGGTCATAACTTTATTCATATGGGGTTTTCATATGATCTTATTCACTACCTTCATAATGATAGGTCATAGTTTTGTTCATATGGGGTTTTCATATGATCTTACGTCATTCACTAATAATGATAGGTCATAGCTTTGTTCATATGGGGTTTTCATATGATCTTACGTCATTCACTACCTTCATAATGATAGATCATAGTTTTGTTCATATGGGGTTTTCATATGATCTTACGTCATTCACTACCTTCATAATGATAGATCATAGCTTTGTTCATATGGGGTTTTCATATGATCTTTTGTTCATATGGTCATTCACTACCTTCATAATGATAGTCATAGCTTTGTTCATATGGGGCTTTTATGATCTTATCATTCACTACCTTCATAATGATAGATCATAGCTTTGTTCATATGGGGCTTTCATTGATCTTACTCATTCACTACCTCATAATGATAGATCATAGCTTTGTTCATATGGGGTTTTCATATGATCTTACGTCATTCACTACCTTCATAATGATAGATCATAGCTTTGTTCATATGGGGCTTTCTTCATATGATCTTACGTCATTCACTACCTTCATAATGATAGATCATAGCTTTGTTCATATGGGGTTTTCATATGATCTTCGTCATTCACTACCTTCATAATGATAGGTCATAGCTTTGTTCATATGGGGTTTTCATATGATCTTACGTCATTCACTACCTTCATAATGATAGGTCATAGCTTTGTTCATATGGGGTTTTCATATGATCTTCGTCATTCACTACCTTCATAATGATAGATCATAGCTTTGTTCATATGGGGCTTTCATTCATAATCTTGTTCATATGGACTTTTTCATAGATCATAGCTTTGTTCATATGGGGCTTTCATATGATCTTACGTCATTCACTACCTTCATAATGATAGATCATAGCTTTGTTCATATGGGGTTTTCATATGATCTTCATATGATAGGCTTTGTTCATTTTTCATATGATCTTACGTCATTCACTACCTTCATAATGATAGATCTTTGTTCATATGGGGTTTTCTTTGTTTATATTCATAATGATAGGTCATAGCTTTGTTCATATGATCTTACGTCATTCACTACCTTCATAATGATAGATCATAGTCATAGCTTTGTTCGTCATTCACTACCTTCATAATGATAGATCATAGCTTTGTTCATATGGGGCTTTCATATGATCTTACGTCATTCACTACCTTCATAATGATAGATCATAGCTTTGTTCATATGGGGCTTTCATATGATCTTACGTCATTCACTACCTTCATAATGATAGATCATAGCTTTGTTCATATGGGGTTTTCATATGATCTTACGTCATTCACTACCTTCATAATGATAGATCATAGCTTTTGTTCATATGGGGTTTTCATATGATCTTACGTCATTCACTACCTTCATAATGATAGGTCATAGCTTTGTTCATGGGCTTTTCATATGATCTTACGTCATTCACTACCTTCATAATGATAGATCATAGCTTTGTTCATATGGGGTTTTCATATGACTTACGTCATTCACTAACTTCATAATGATAGGTCATAGCTTTGTTCATATGGGGTTTTTCATATGATCTTACATCATTCACTACCTTCATAATGATAGGTCATAGCTTTGTTCATATGGGGTTTTCATATGATCTTCGTCATTCACTACCTTCATAATGATAGGTCATAGCTTTGTTCATATGGGGTTTTCATATGATCTTACGTCATTCACTACCTTCATAATGATAGGTCATAGTTTTGTTCATATGGGGTTTTCATATGATCTTACGTCATTCACTATCTTCATAATGATAGGTCATAGCTTTGTTCATATGGGGCTTTCATATGATCTTCGTCATTCACTACCTTCATAATGATAGATCATAGCTTTGTTCATATGATCTTACGTTTTCCTTCATAATGATAGGTCATAGCTTTGTTCATATGGGGTCACTACCTTCACTACCTTGATAGATCATCATAGCTTTGTTCATATGGGGTTTTCATATGATCTTACGTCATTCACTACCTTCATAATGATAGATCATAGCTTTGTTCATATGGGGTTTTCATATGATCTTACGTCATTCACTACCTTCATAATGATAGATCATAGCTTTGTTCATATGGGGCTTTCATATGATCTTCGTCATTCACTACCTTCATAATGATAGATCATAGCTTTGTTCATATGTCACTAGATAGATCTTTTTGTTCATATGGGGTTTTCATATGATCTTACGTCATTCACTACCTTCATAATGATAGGTCATAGCTTTGTTCATATGGGGCTTTCATATGATCTTTTGTTCACGTCATTCACTACCTTCATAATGATAATGATAGGTCATATAGGTCATAGCTTTGTTCATATGGGCTTTTCATATGATCTTTGTTCATATTTGTTCATATTTGGGGTTTTCATATGATCTTACGTCATTCACTACCTTCATAATGATAGATCATAGCTTTGTTCATATGGGGTTTTCATATGATCTTACGTCATTCACTACCTTCATAATGATAGATCATAGCTTTGTTCATATGGGGTTTTCATATGATCTTACGTCATTCACTACCTTCATAATGATAGATCATAGCTTTGTTCATATGGGGTTTTCATATGATCTTACGTCATTCACTACCTTCATAATGATAGATCATAGCTTTGTTCATATGGGGTTTTCATATGATCTTACGTCATTCACTACCTTCATAATGATAGATCATAGCTTTGTTCATATGGGGCTTTCATATGATCTTACGTCATTCACTACCTTCATAATGATAGATCATAGCTTTGTTCATATGGGGTTTTCATATGATCTTACATCATTCACTACCTTCATAATGATAGGTCATAACTTTGTTCATATGGGGTTTTCATATGATCTTACCTCATTCACTACCTTCATAATGATAGATCATAGCTTTGTTCATATGGGGATCATTTCATATGATCTTACGTCATTCACTACCTTCATAATGATAGGTCATAGCTTTGTTCATATGGGGCATATGATCTTATATGATCTTTTGTTCATATGGGGCTTTCATATGATCATTCACTACCTTCATAATGATAGGTCATAGCTTTGTTCATATGGGGCTTTCATATGATCTTACGTCATTCACTACCTTCGTTATGATATGTCATAGCTTTGTTCATACGGGGTTTTCATATGATCTTACGTCATTCACTACTTTCATAATGATAGGTCATAGCTTTGTTCATATGGGGTTTTCATATGATCTTACGTCATTCTCTACCTGCATAATGATAGGTCATAGCTTTGTTCATATGGGGCTTTCATATGATCTTACGTCATTCACTACTTTTATAATGATAGATCATAGCTTTGTTCATATGGGGTTTTCATATGATCTTACGTCATTCACTACCTTCGTAATGATAGGTCATAGCTTTGTTCATATGGGGTTTTCATATGATCTTACCTCATTCACTACGTTCATAATGATAGGTCATAGCTTTGTTCATATGGGGCTTTCATATGATCTTACGTCATTCACAACCTTTTTAATGAGAGATCATAGTTTTGTTCATATGGGGTTTTCATATCATCTTACGTCATTCACTTCCTTCGTAATGATAGATCATAGCTTTGTTCATATGGGGTTTTCATATGATCTTACGTCATTCACTACCTTCATAATGATAAGTCATAGGGCAGCCTAAGATAGATCTTGGCCACTGACAGCACATTTAATTGTGGATGTGGCTATCAAATCAAATCAAATCAAATCAAATCAGATCAAACAAATCAAATCAAATCCAATCCAATCCAATCCAATCCAATCCAATCCAATCAATCCATCAAATAAAATCCAAACAACAAAAATGCTGATTCCCCAGATCACTGAGCTTGCCAACAGCACTGTGATCTTGTCTGGTGTTGAAAGGGCAGACAAGGGGAAGATATTCCGGTGCAGATCTACAGACAAGACTGTAAATGCCAGCAAGCAGCAATGGTCAAACTACAGTGATGACTTTGTAGTCTCCCCTGAATGTGAGTAAATTCTTATCAATGGGGAAAAATGAGGGGGGGGGGGGGGACAGGGGATGGCTAGTTTAAGGGATATTTTGGATGTAGAGAAAAAAGGGGGGGTGTAGGTTAAAGGATTTTTTGGGTGTAGAAAACGGGGAGGGGGGGGGGGGGGGGGCTTGGGTAAGGAATTTTTTTGGTTGTAGAAAAAGGGGGCTTGGGTAAGGAATTTTTTGGTTGTAGAAAAAGGGGGGGGGGGGCTTGGGTAAGGAATTTTTTGGTTGTAGAAAAAGGGGGGAAGGTAAGTTAAAGGACTTTATGAGTGTGGGAAGGGCGGGGGGGGGGGGGGGTGGAGAGTCACTTGGATTGATTTACTATGGGAGATAGGGATTTGTTGATTTGTGTTGGGGTTTTGTTTGTTGGGGGGGAGGGGGGGTCAGTATGTTTCAGATCTTTTACTTACTGTGGCACACACATCTAGAACAACCTTAACTTAGATCTTAGAAGTGCCAGAAATATTAAAGCCTTTAAAAACAATTTTAAAACACGTCTTTTTAATAAAAACTGTCATTGTAAAACATTTTAAACTTGTAATTAACGGATCCGTCTACATACTATTAATGTGTAGAATTATCTTTTTATTTTTTTAAATTTAATTTGTTGCATTGACATTTTATACAAACCTTGCTTTCCGTCCTCCCCCTCCCCAGTCTTCATATGATTTATAACCAGGCCTTGGGCCATGCAGAATTTTTATATCATTGTTGCATCTTTTACTTCATGTATGTGTGATCCTTAGTATGTATCTATGTAATGAAAAGCTGACTGTCTCAAACTTTGATCGCTTATTAACTCAGGAACCACTGCACTTACAACCTTATAGCAAATAAACTCTTGGATCAAATCAGTATTTTCATTGATCGGAAAAAGATTGTTTTGCCTGCAATCCACAAACTTTTTTATTGTTGCCAGAGCTAATTTCTCGATTTCCGGTCATTACAATAAAAAGCCTGCATGACTTCAGTATAGAGTACACTATCTATTACTACGTTAGAAAGCCAGCGTGACTTCAGTATCGAGTATACTATCTATTACTACGTTAGAAAATCTGCGTAACTTCAGTATCGAGTACACTATCTATTACTATGTTAGAAAATCTGCGTGACTTCAGTATCGAGTATACTATCTATTACTACGTTAAAAAATCTGCGTAACTTCAGTATCGAGCACCAAGTTGATCTAATAATTGTACTTGATATCACCCGTAATCGTAAGTGGTTTCTGTGTATCACCCGTAATTGATAGAGTGGTTTCTAAGTACCACCTGTAATCGATAGAGTGGTTTCAGAGTACTACCTGTAATCGATAGAGTACTACCTGTGGTTTTCTGAGTACTACCTGTAATCGATATTGTGGTTTCTGAGTAACACCCATAATTGATAGAGTGGTTTCTGAGTAACACCCGTAATTGATAGAGTGGTTTCTGAGTAACACCGTAATTGATAGAGTGGTTTCTGAGTAACACCCGTAATTGATAGAGTGGTTTCTGAGTAACACCCGTAATTGATAGAGTGGTTTCTGAGTAACACCCGTAATCGATAGAGTGGTTTCTGAGTACCACCCGTAATCGATAGAGTGGTTTCTGAGTACCACCTGTATTTGATAGAGTGGTTTCTGAATAACACCCGTAATTGATAGAGTGGTTTCTGAGTAACACCCGTAATCGATAGAGTGGTTTCTGAGTACCACCTGTAATCAATAGAGTGGTTTCAGAGTACCACCTGTATTTGATAGAGTGGTTTCTGAGTACCACCTGTAATCAATAGAGTGGTTTCTGAGTACCACCTGTATTTGATAGAGTGGTTTCTGAGTACCACCTGTAATCAATAGAGTGGTTTCTGAGTACCACCTGTATTTGATAGAGTAGTTTCTGAGTACCACCTGTAATCAATAGAGTGGTTTTTGAGTACCACCTGTAATTGATAGAGTGGTTTCAGAGTACCACCTGTAAAATATTGTTTAAAGGCATACAGAATTGACAAAGATGAGAATGTTCATGACGGTCGCAAGTTTGTGAAACTCGAGACTCAGATGGCAAATTTATCTATGCGAGGAAAAAGTGCAACAGACATTTCCAGTAGTCAAGTAGTGAAATGACCTTGAATATTTGGGCCTAAAAACTGCAACAGACATTTCCAGTAGTCAAGTAATGAAATGACCTTGAATATTTGGGCCTAAAAAATGCTACAGATATTTCCTGTAGTCAAGTAGTGAAATGACCTTGAATATTTGGGCCTAAAAAATGCTACAGATATTTCCAGTAGTCAAGTAGTGAAATGACCTTGAATATTTGGGCCTAAAAAACTGCAACAGACATTTTCAGTAGTCAAGTAGTGAAATGACCCTGAATATTTGGGCCTAAAAATGCAACAGACATATCCAGTAGTCAAGTAGTGAAATGACCCTGAATATTTGGGCTTAAAAAATGCAACAGACATTTCCAGTAGTCAAGTAGTGAAATGACTCTGAATATTTGGGCTTAAAATGCAACAGACATTTCCAGTAGTCAAGTAGTGAAATGACCCTGAATATTTGGGCCTAAAAATGCAACAGACATTTCCAGTAGTCAAGTAGTGAAATGACCCTGAATATTTGGGCCTAAAAATGCAACAGACATTTCCAGTAGTCAAGTAGTGAAATGACTCTGAATATTTGGGCTTAAAAAATGCAACAGACATTTCCAGTAGTCAAGTAGTGAAATGACCCTGAATATTTGGGCCTAAAAAATGCAACAGACATTTCCAGTAGTCAAGTAGTGAAATGACCCTGAATATTTGGGCCCATGGTGGAGCCCATCCAGTTTTAATGTCGGCCGTAGTCTGATGAAAAGAGGGAGTTGGGACGGGAGGAGAAGAGCTGTGTTTAGGGAACAGACAGGTGTCAGACTTTCTCCCCTCAGCTGGCTTGACACAGGTTTTTACTCCCAAGCTAGTGCTTGTACCCATTTGCGCTTGGATAAAGTGGGGAAAATGTGAGTTTGTGTCTTTCCCAGGGAACACAATGTCGTACTTAGCTTTGCTGAGATTCAACCCGGGATTTCATGATGATCCCCAGTCCAGCAGCCTAAAGACACAGCCACTGACGATATGTTACGGTTAGATGTATTGTTTTGTAGTATAAAAAAACCCAACTCACTGATGCAAATTTTTTGAAAAGTTGGGTGAAAGTCCGGAGACGCCATTCTGTGTTTGCCAAAGTAACCTGGTACTTTTCCATAAAGGCCTGCAATCAGCAGTCATGGGCTGTTGTGTAAGTTAGAATAGTTAAGTCATGGGCTGTTGTGCAAGTCATGGGCTGTTGTGCAAGTTAGAATAATTAAGTCATGGGCTGTTGTGCAAGTTAGAATAATTAAGTCATGGGCTGTTGTGCAAGTTAGAATAATTAAGTCATGGGCTGTTGTGCAAGTTAGAATAATTAAGTCATGGGCTGTTGTGCAAGTTAGAATAATTAAGTCATGGGCTGTTGTGCAAGTTAGAATAATTAAGTCATGGGCTGTTGTGCAAGTTAGAATAATTAAGTCATGGGCTGTTGTGCAAGGTAGAATAATTAAGTCATGGGCTGTTGTGCAAGTTAGAATAATTAAGTCATGGGCTGTTGTGCGTTAGAATAATTAAGTCATGGGCTGTTGTGCAAGTTAGAATAATTAATGTGTGCTGTCTGTCAGAGTCTGTTTTTTTATTTAAAAAGACTGACAGCTGTGTAATAGAAGGGGTCATTTCAATTGTGTGCCTATGTTTTTAGATTTGAAAAGACTGACAGCTATGTAATAGAAGGGGTCATTTCAATTGTGTGCCTATGTTTTTAGATTTGAAAAGACTGACAGCTATGTAATAGAAGGGGTCATTTCAATTGTGTGCCTATGTTTTAGATTTGAAAAGACTGACAGCTATGTAATAGAAGGGGTCATTTCAATTGTGTGCCTATGTTTTTAGATTTGAAAAGACTGACAGCTATGTAATAGAAGGGGTCATTTCAATTGTGTGCCTATGTTCATTTATGTGAAAAAAGAGACATAGATAATCCTAGGGAACAAAATGTGAAAGTGGTATAATGAAAATACATCATGTTTACAGCCGTTTCAAAATTGAAATTCTCAGAGCCACCAGTGCCAAAATCCATGGTTTTTGGCATTTTTCTTTAAATGACGTAATTGTGACAGGCACACTATTGAAATGACCCCTTCAATTAGTTTCAATACAGCCCTGATGTGATTGTGCTGGTATTTTTTTCCATAATGTCTCAAATGTGTTATCAAAGGTTTTACACTTTTTCCCAGATGGACCTTCACCGGACGACATCGTGATCTCACCACCAATACCGTATGGAAGCACAAAATCTGTTATTCTGACCTCCCCAGTGACATTTTCTTGTACTGTCAACTGTGAGCCAACGTGCAAAGTATTTTGGGAATTCAAAGCTCACGCCAGCGACAGGTAAGACATTTAAGAATTCTGTGATTTCTCTTTGTAAACTTTGACCTTAAGACAAGGTTTATTATTAAAAATTAAGGTTTTGCTTAGTGTCTGGTTTAACTTGCTTTGTGGTTAGGTGTTCTCCTGATCTAGGTAAAATGTCTCTGATTTCATTCTCTCTTAGATTACTGTCTGTGCTATCTTTACATGTCTTGGATTACTGTCTGGGCTATCTTTACATGTCTTGGATTACTGTCTGGGCTATCTTTACATGACTTGGATTACTATCTGTGTTATCTTTACATTGACTTGGATTACTATCTGTGCTATCTTTACATTGATTTGGATTACTATCTGTGATATCTTTACATGACTTGGATTACTGTCTATGTTATCTTTACATGTCTTGGATTAGTGTCTGTGTTATCTTTACATGTCTTGGATTACTATCTGTGCTTTACATGTCTTGGATTAGTATCTGTGCTATCTTTACATGTCTTGGATTACTGTCTGTGTTATCTTTACATGTCTTGGATTACTATCTGTGATACCTTTACATGACTTGGATTACTATCTGTGCTATCTTTACATGACTTGGATTACATCTGTGATACCTTTACATGACTTGGATTACTATGTGATACCTTTACATGACTTGGATTACTATCTGTGATACCTTTACATGTCTTGGATTACTATCTGTGCTACCTTTACATGACTTGGATTACTATCTGTGCTACCTTTACATGACTTGGATTACTATCTGTGATACCTTTACATGACTTGGATTACTATCTGTGCTACCTTTACATGACTTGGATTACTATCTGTGATACCTTTACATGTCTTGGATTAGTATCTGTGATATCTTTACATGACTTGGATTACTATCTGTGATATCTTTACATGTCTTGGATTACTATCTGTGCTACCTTTACATGTCTTGGATTAGTATCTTTGCTATCTTTACATGACTTGGATTACTATCTGTGATATCTTTACATGTCTTGGATTAGTATCTGTGATATCTTTACATGTCTTGGATTACTATCTGTGCTACCTTTACATGTCTTGGATTACTATCTGTGCTATCTTTACATGACTTGGATTACTATCTGTGATATCTTTACATGTCTTGGATTACTATCTGTGCTACCTTTACATGTCTTGGATTACTATCTGTGCTATATTTACATGACTTGGATTACTATCTGTGATATATTTACATGACTTGGATTACTATCTGTGATATATTTACATGACTTGGATTACTATCTGTGCTATCTTTACATGTCTTGGATTACTATCTGTGCTATATTTACATGACTTGGATTACTATCTGTGATATCTTTACATTGACTTGGATTACTATCTGTGCTACCTTTACATGTCTTGGATTACTATCTGTGCTACCTTTACATGTCTTGGATTACTATCTGTGATATCTTTACATTGACTTGGATTACTATCTGTGCTACCTTTACATGTCTTGGATTACTATCTGTGCTACCTTTACATGTCTTGGATTACTATCTGTGCCACCTTTACATGTCTTGGATTACTATCTGTGCTACCTTTACATGACTTGGATTACTATCTGTGCTACCTTTACATGTCTTGGATTACTATCTGTGCTACCTTTACATGACTTGGATTACTATCTGTGCTACCTTTACATGTCTTGGATTACTATCTGTGCTACCTTTACATGACTTGGATTACTATCTGTGATACCTTTACATGTCTTGGATTACTATCTGTGCTACCTTTACATGTCTTGGATTAGTATCTGTGCTACCTTTACATGTCTAGGTTTACCCTCTGTCCTACATTTACATGTCTTGGTTTACCCTCTGTCCTATATTTACATGTCTAGGTTTACCCTCTGTCCTATATTTACATGTCTAGGTTTACCCTCTGTCCTATATTTACATGTCTAGGTTTACCTTCTGTGCTACCTTTACATGTCTAGGTTTACCTTCTGTGCTACCTTTACATGTCTAGGTTTACCTTCTGTGCTACCTTTACATGTCTAGGTTTACCTTCTGTGCTACCTTTACAAATTGATTAAGCCAGCCCAACCCGCCAGAAGAGCGCGCCTGCTTCCAACATTGACATCCGGCTCAATCCGCCTGACAACACCCACTTCTTTTTATATAAACTTTTACACTCCAAGAGCTCTTTGATAAAGCCAAACATTGAATTGACATCATCTTTAACATTATAGGATCATGGGTTAGTCTCGTTCTGACCAACTTTAGGGTTCATTCAGAGCAGTTGAAAAGGCCTTTCTTTGTGTTGGTCAACACAGGTGTGTGTATACGACTACTAGATATAGAGTAGGCATACTACTATTAGACCTATTTCTGTGTAACGAAAATTGTTTCAGTTTTCGGCACCCATTGAACTAATACTATATTACTGCAATCTTCATTATCTAGTCTCATTTATATCAATAGCAAAGAGATTGTCCTCTAAGAAAATAAATCTTGGAAGCAGTACAGAAAAGGAGAATGAGCTCAATGAAGAAAGGAACATACCTGAAAGTACAGGTGAACAGTTTACCACCTCAGATTTCTCTAACCACTGGCGATTCAACTCCAGTAACTTTGTTGTCAGTATTTCAACCAATCATTTAAACAAAACTGTCCCAAATCTGAGCCTCCTTGTCTTCATAAATAAAAACTTCTGTCAGCATTTTAGTTACGATCCCAAATAACGACCATCCTGGCCAAAAAATCAATAAATGTAAACACTGCGGGGCAGACGGCTCAGCAGGAAATCAAAACTTTTACTTCGCGCTCAGCTAACCAATATTCAACTCACGAAAAAACCCTTGAGATGATTACAATATGGTGGATGGGGCCAGCTCCAGTGTGTTACATTGGGCAGTAAGGGAATTACAATATGGTGGATGGGGCTAGCTCCAGTGTGTTACATTGGGCAGTAAGGGAATTACAATATGGTGGATGGGGCTAGCTCCAGTGTTACATTGGGCAGTGTTACAATATGTGGATAGCTCCAGTGTGTTACATTGGGCAGTAAGGGAATTACAATATGGTGGATGGGGCTAGCTCAGTGTGTTACATTGGGCAGTAGGGAATTACAATATGGTGGATGGGGCTAGCTCAGTGTGTTACATTGGGCAGTAAGGGAATTACAATATGGTGGATGGGGCCAGCTCCAGTGTGTTACATTGGGCAGTAAGGGAATTACAATATGGTGGATGGGGCCAGCTCCAGTGTGTTACATTGGGCAGTAAGGAATTACAATATGGTGGATGGGGCTAGCTCCAGTGTGTTACATTGGGCAGTAAGGGAATTACAATATGGTGGATGGGGCTAGCTCCAGTGTGTTACATTGGGCTCCAGTGTGTTACATTGGGCAGTACGGGAATTACAATATGGTGGATGGGGCTAGCTCCAGTGTGTTCACATTGGTGATGGGTCAGTGGATGGGTGTGTTACCATTGGGCAGTGAAGGGAATTACAATATGGTGGATGGGGCTAGCTCAGTGTGTTACATTGGGCAGTAAAATTACAATATGGTGGATGGGGCTAGCTCAGTGTGTTACATTGGGCAGTAAGGGAATTACAATATGGTGGATGGGGCTAGCTCCAGTGTGTTACATTGGGCAGTAAGGGAATTACAATCTAGCTCCAGTGTGTTACATTGGGCAGTAAGGGTTACAATATGGTGGATGGGGCTAGCTCCAGTGTGTTACATTGGGCTAGGAATGTAAGTGGATGTGTATTCCAGTGTGTGGATTGGGCAGTATTCTTAATTGACACACGCTTTTCCTTCATTTTTCAGTTTGCCCTAGCACCCACGGATCACAGCAGTGATGGGTCGCTGAACATTCAAAGCGTGTTGAGGAGTTCCCACGGAGAATACCAGTGTGTCGGTGAAAATGACCATGGGAGAGTGGAGCACCAGTTCTACCTTAACGTCTACTGTAAGTGTTGTGTATTTGTGTGTAGACCAGTTCTACCTTAACGTCTACTGTAAGTGTTGTGTATTTGTGTAGACCAGTTCTACCATAACGTCTACTGTAAGTGTTGTGTATTTGTGTGTAGACCAGTTCTACCTTAACGTCTACTGTAAGTGTTGTGTATTTGTGTGTAGACCAGTTCTACCATAACGTCTACTGTAAGTGTTGTGTATTTGTGTGTGGACCAGTTCTACCATAACGTCTACTGTAAGTGTTGTGTATTTGTGTGTGGACTAGTTCTACCATAACGTCTACTGTAAGTGTTGTGTATTTGTGTGTAGACTAGTTCTACCATAACGTCTACTGTAAGTGTTGTGTATTTGTGTGTGGACTAGTTCTACCATAACGTCTACTGTAAGTGTTGTGTATTTGTGTGTGTTCTACCATAACGTCTACTGTAAGTGTTGTGTATTTGTGTGTGGACTAGTTCTACCATAACGTCTACTGTAAGTGTTGTGTATTTGTGTGTGGACTAGTTCTACCATAACGTCTACTGTAAGTGTTGTGTATTTGTGTGTAGACTAGTTCTACCTAACGTCTACTGTAAGTGTTGTGTATTTGTGTGTGGACTAGTTCTACCATAACGTCTACTGTAAGTGTTGTGTATTTGTGTGTAGACTAGTTCTACCATAACGTCTACTGTAAGTGTTGTGTATTTGTGTGTGGACCAGTTCTACCTTAACGTCTACTGTAAGTGTTGTGTATTTGTGTATGGACCAGTTCTACCATAACGTCTACTGTAAGTGTTGTGTATTTGTGTATGGACTAGTTCTACCATAACGTCTACTGTAAGTGTTGTGTATTTGTGTGTAGACCAGTTCTACCTTAACGTCTACTGTAAGTGTTGTGTATTTGTGTGTGGACTAGTTCTACCATAACGTCTACTGTAAGTGTTGTGTATTTGTGTGTGGACTAGTTCTACCTTAACGTCTACTGTAAGTGTTGTGTATTTGTGTGTAGACTAGTTCTACCTTAACGTCTACTGTAAGTGTTGTGTATTTGTGTGTAGACTAGTTCTACCATAACGTCTACTGTAAGTGTTGTGTATTTGTGTGTGGACTAGTTCTACCATAACGTCTACTGTAAGTGTTGTGTATTTGTGTGTAGACTAGTTCTACCATAACGTCTACTGTAAGTGTTGTGTATTTGTGTGTGTTGACTAGTTCTACCAGTTCTAACGTCTACTGTAAGTGTTGTGTATTTGTGTATGGACTAGTTCTACCTTAACGTCTACTGTAAGTGTTGTGTATTTGTGTATGGACTAGTTCTACCATAACGTCTACTGTAAGTGTTGTGTATTTGTGTGTGGACCAGTTCTACCTTAACGTCTACTGTAAGTGTTGTGTATTTGTGTGTGGACTAGTTCTACCATAACGTCTACTGTAAGTGTTGTGTATTTGTGTGTGGACTAGTTCTACCTTAACGTCTACTGTAAGTGTTGTGTATTTGTGTGTGGACCAGTTCTACCTTAACGTCTACTGTAAGTGTTGTGTATTTGGACCAGTTCTACCTTAACGTCTACTGTAAGTGTTGTGTGTGTGGACCAGTTCTACCATAACGTCTACTGTAAGTGTTGTGTATTTGTGTGTGGACCAGTTCTACCATAACGTCTACTGTAAGTGTTGTGTATTTGTGTGTAGACCAGTTCTACCATAACGTCTACTGTAAGTGTTGTGTATGGACCCAGTTCTACCATAACGTCTACTGTAAGTGTTGTGTATGGACCAGTTCTACCATAACGTCTACTGTAAGTGTTGTGTATGGACCAGTTCTACCTTAACGTCTACTGTAAGTGTTGTGTATGGACCAGTTCTACCTTAACGTCTACTGTAAGTGTTGTGTATGGACCAGTTCTACCTTAACGTCTACTGTAAGTGTTGTGTATGGACCAGTTCTACCTTAACGTCTACTGTAAGTGTGTGTATGTGTACTGTAAGTGTTGTGTATGTGTGGACCAGTTCTACCATAACGTCTACTGTAAGTGTTGTGTATGTGACCAGTTCTACCTTAACGTCTACTGTAAGTGTTGTGTATTTGTGTGGACCAGTTCTACCTTAACGTCTACTGTAAGTGTTGTGTATTTGTGTGGACCAGTTCTACCTTAACGTCTACTGTAAGTGTTGTGTATGTGTGGACTAGTTCTACCTTAACGTCTACTGTAAGTGTTGTGTATGTGTGTGGACCAGTTCTACCTTAACGTCTACTGTAAGTGTTGTGTATGGACCAGTTCTACCTTAACGTCTACTGTAAGTGTTGTGTATTTGTGTGGACTAGTTCTACCTTAACGTCTACTGTAAGTGTTGTGTATTTGTGTGTAGACTAGTTCTACCTTAACGTCTACTGTAAGTGTTGTGTATTTGTGTGTAGACTACAACGTTGTACCAGTTCTACCTTAACGTCTACTGTAAGTGTTGTGTATTTGTGTGTAGACTAGTTCTACCTTAACGTCTACTGTAAGTGTTGTGTATTTGTGGACCAGTTCTACCTAACGTCTACTGTAAGTGTTGTGTATTTGTGTGTGGACCAGTTCTACCATAACGTCTACTGTAAGTGTTGTGTATTTGTGTGTGGACCAGTTCTACCATAACGTCTACTGTAAGTGTTGTGTATTTGTGTGTGGACCAGTTCTACCATAACGTCTACTGTAAGTGTTGTGTATTTGTGACCAGTTCTACCATAACGTCTACTGTAAGTGTTGTGTATGGACCAGTTCTACCATAACGTCTACTGTAAGTGTGTACTGTGTCTACTGTTGTTGTGTGTGGACCAGTTCTACCATAACGTCTACTGTAAGTGTTGTGTATTTGTGTGTGGACCAGTTCTACCATAACGTCTACTGTAAGTGTTGTGTATGTACCAGTTCTACCATAACGTCTACTGTAAGTGTTGTGTATTTGTGTGTGGACCAGTTCTACCATAACGTCTACTGTAAGTGTTGTGTATTTGTGTGTGGACCAGTTCTACCATAACGTCTACTGTAAGTGTTGTGTATTTGTGTGTAGACCAGTTCTACCATAACGTCTACTGTAAGTGTTGTGTATTTGTGTGTGGACCAGTTCTACCATAACGTCTACTGTAAGTGTTGTGTATTTGTGTGTGGACTAGTTCTACCATAACGTCTACTGTAAGTGTTGTGTATTTGTGTATGGACCAGTTCTACCATAACGTCTACTGTAAGTGTTGTGTATTTGTGTGTGGACCAGTTCTACCATAACGTCTACTGTAAGTGTTGTGTATTTGTGTATGGACCAGTTCTACCATAACGTCTACTGTAAGTGTTGTGTATTTGTGTGTGGACCAGTTCTACTGTCTACTGTAAGTGTTGTGTATTTGTGTGTGGACAGTTCTACCATAACGTCTACTGTAAGTGTTGTGTATTTGTGTGTAGACCAGTTCTACCTTAACGTCTACTGTAAGTGTTGTGTATTTGTGTGTGGACCTAGTTCTACCATAACGTCTACTGTAAGTGTTGTGTATTTGTGTAGACCAGTTCTACCATAACGTCTACTGTAAGTGTTGTGTATTTGTGTGTGGACCAGTTCTACCTTAACGTCTACTGTAAGTGTTGTGTATTTGTGTGTAGACCAGTTCTAGTTCTAAGTGTTGTGTGTAGACCAGTTCTAACGTCTACTGTAAGTGTTGTGTATTTGTGTGTGACCAGTTCTACCTTAACGTCTACTGTAAGTGTTGTGTATTTGTGTGTATGGACCAGTTCTACCTTAACGTCTACTGTAAGTGTTGTGTATTTGTGTGGACCAGTTCTACCATAACGTCTACTGTAAGTGTTGTGTATTTGTGTATGGACCAGTTCTACCTTAACGTCTACTGTAAGTGTTGTGTATTTGTGTGTAGACCAGTTCTACCATAACGTCTACTGTAAGTGTTGTGTATTTGTGTGTAGACTAGTTCTACCATAACGTCTACTGTAAGTGTTGTGTATTTGTGTGTAGACAGTTCTACCATAACGTCTACTGTAAGTGTTGTGTATTTGTGTGTAGACCAGTTCTACCATAACGTCTACTGTAAGTGTTGTGTATTTGTGTGTGGACTAGTTCTACCATAACGTCTACTGTAAGTGTTGTGTATTTGTGTGTAGACTAGTTCTACCATAACGTCTACTGTAAGTGTTGTGTATTTGTGTAGACCAGTTCTACCATAACGTCTACTGTAAGTGTTGTGTATTTGTGTGTAGACTAGTGCTACCATAACGTCTACTGTAAGTGTTGTGTATTTGTGTGTGTTGTACCATAACGTCTACTGTTGTGTGTATTTGTGTGTAGACCAGTTCTACCATAACGTCTACTGTAAGTGTTGTGTATTTGTGTGTAGACTAGTTCTACCATAACGTCTACTGTAAGTGTTGTGTATTTGTGTGTGGACTAGTTCTACCATAACGTCTACTGTAAGTGTTGTGTATTTGTGTGTAGACCAGTTCTACCATAACGTCTACTGTAAGTGTTGTGTATTTGTGTGTGGACCAGTTCTACCATAACGTCTACTGTAAGTGTTGTGTATTTGTGTGTGGACCAGTTCTACCTTAACGTCTACTGTAAGTGTTGTGTATGGTGTACCAGTTCTACCTTAACGTCTACTGTAAGTGTTGTGTATGGACCAGTTCTACCTTAATGTCTACTGTAAGTGTTGTGTATTTATGTGTAGACCAGTTCTACCTTAACGTCTACTGTAAGTGTTGTGTATGGACCAGTTCTACCTTAACGTCTACTGTAAGTGTTGTGTATGGACCAGTTCTACCATAACGTCTACTGTAAGTGTTGTGTATTTGTGTGTAGACCAGTTCTACCTTAACGTCTACTGTAAGTGTTGTGTATGGACCAGTTCTACCTTAACGTCTACTGTAAGTGTTGTGTATGGACCAGTTCTACCTTAACGTCTACTGTAAGTGTTGTGTATGGACCAGTTCTACCTTAACGTCTACTGTAAGTGTTGTGTATGGACCAGTTCTACCATAACGTCTACTGTAAGTGTTGTGTATTTGTGTGTAGACCAGTTGTACCATAACGTCTACTGTAAGTGTTGTGTATTTGTGTGTAAACCAGTTCTATCATAACGTCTACTGTAAGTGTTGTGTATTTGTGTGTGGACCAGCAGACATGCTGACCCCTCCGTCTTTCACCATTGTTCTCTCCAACAGACATGCTGACCCCTCTATCTTTCACCATTGTTCTCTCTAGCAGATTGCTGACCCCTCTATCTTTCACCATTGTTCTCTCCAACAGACATGCTGACCCCTCTATCTTTCACCACTGTTCTCTGCAACAGACATGTTGACTATCTTTCACAAGTGTTCTTTCCAACAGACATGCTGACCCCTCTATCTTTCATCAGTGTTCTCTCCAACAGATGTGCTGACCCCTCTATTTTTCATCACTGTTCTCTCCAACAGACATGCTGACCCCTCTATCTTTCACCACTGTTCTCTCCAACAGACTCTATCGTTCACCAGTGTTCTCTGCAACAGACATGTTGACTATATTTCACGAGTGTTCTTTCCAACAGACATGCTGACCCCTCTATCTTTCATCAGTGTTCTCTCTAACAGATTGCTGACCCCTCTATCTTTCACCACTGTTCTCTCCAGCAGACATGCTGACCCTCTATCTTTCACCGCTGCTCTCTCTAACAGACATGCTGACCTTCTCTCAACAGACATGCTGACCCCTCTATCTTTCACCACTGTTCTCTCTAACAGACATGCTGACCCCTCTGTCTTTCACCACTGTTCTCTCCAACAGACTCTAGCTTTCACCACTGTTCTCTCAACAGACATGTTGACCTCTCCGTCTTTCAACACTGTTCTCTCCAACAGACATGCTGACCTCTCCGTCTTTCACCAGTGTTCTCTCTAGCAGATGTGCTGACCCCTCTGTCTTTCACCACTGTTCTCTCTAGTAGATGTGCTGACCCCTCCGTCTTTCACCACTGTTCTCTCTAGCAGATGTGCTGACCCCTCCATCTTTCACCACTGTTCTCTCTAGCAGATGTGCTGACCCCTCTATCTTTCAGCATTGTTCTCTCTAACAGATGTGCTGACCCCTCTATCTCAGCATTGTTCTCTCTAACAGATGTGCTGACCCCTCTATCTTTCAGCAGTGTTGTCTCCAACAGATGTGCTGACCCCTCTTTTTTCATCACTGTTCTCTCTAGCAGATGTGCTGACCCCTCTATCTTTCAGCATTGTTCTCTGCAACAGACATGCTGACCCCTCTATCTTTCACCTCTCCACTGTTCTTTCCAAACAGACATGCTGACCACTCTATTTTTCACCACAGTTCTCTCCAACAGACTATCTTTTTCATCACTGTTCTCTCCAACAGACATGCTAACCCCTCTATCTTTCATCACTGTTCTCTCCTACAGACATACTGACCCCTCTATCTTAAACCATTGTTCTCTCCGACAGACATGCTGACTTCTTTATCGTTCACCAGTGTTCTCTGCAACAGACATGCTGACCCCTCTATCTTTCACCTCTGTTCTCTCCAACAGACATGCTGACCACTCTATCTTTCACCACAGTTCTCTCCAACAGACTATCTTTCACCACTGTTCTCTCCAAGAGACATGCTGACCTCTCTATCTTTGATCACCGTTCTCTCCAACAAACTCTATCTTTCACCACCGTTCTCTCCAACAGACATGCTGACCCCTCTATCTTTCACCACCGTTCTCTCCTACAGACATGCTGACCCCTCTATCTTTCATCACTGTTCTCTCCTACAGACATGCTGACCCCTCTATCTTAAACCATTGTTTTCTCCGACAGACGTGCTGACCCCTCCGTCTTTAACCACTGTTCTCTCTAACAGATGTGTTGACCCCTCTATCTTTCACCACTGTTCTCTCTAACAGATGTGTTGACCCCTCCATCTTTCACCACTGTTCTCTCCAACAGACATGCTGACTCCCATACCTTACATCAACGATGTGCAGACAGACTATGGCGACACCACTGAAGGTGACGGAGATGTCGTCCTCAAGTGCGACTTGGACTCCAATCCCATGCCTTCTGTCAGGTAAGGTTTTTTTTCCTCTTCCTCTTCCTCTTCCTTCTTCTTCGTCTTCTTCTTCTTCTTCTTCTTCTTCTTCTTCTTCTTCTTCTTCTTCTTCTTCTTCTTCTTCTTCTTCTTCTTCTTCTTCTTCTTCTTCTTCCTTCCTTCTTCCTCCTGTTCCGCATTCTTTTCTGTCTGGATGTGATGCTCCCCTAGGCTTTGATCATCCAAGATCATCCCACACGCCAGTGGAGGTTTGGAATAAGAGTTTTCCTTCTCCTGGACAGATTGCCAACCTACCATGGTTAACGAGCTCTGTCTACCCGCTACTCTTGGGTGTCTATATTAGTCTTTCCTCTACCCTTCGATCTGTCCAGCTCGGGTGACCCTGCCAGAAGCTTATTAAGTTCCCGCTGGTGTAGTTCTCCTGATCATCGAGGCACGTAAGCCACCCCATCACGACAAGGAATGGACGTTGGAGTGTTTTTTGTTTGTTTTATTGCTGACACTTTGTTGGTCCTGTGCCAAGGGGCTTTGGCAGTTACGTCCTGTGCCAAGTGGGGCTTTGGCAGTTACGTCCTGTGCCAAGTGGGGTGCCAAGTTTACGTCCTGGCAGTTGGCAGTTACGATCCTGTGCCAAGTGGGGCGTTGGCAGTTACGTCCTGTGCCAGGTGGGGCGTTGGCAGTTCGTCCTGTGCCAGGTGGGGCGTTGGCAGTTGCGCCCTGTGCCAGGTGGGGCGTTGGCCAGGTGGGGCGTTGGCAGTTACGTCCTGTGCCAGGTGGGGTGTTGCAGCACGTCCTGTGCCAGGTGGGGTGTTGGCAGCTACGTCCTGTGCCAGGGGGCTTTGGGTGCCAGGTGGGCGTTGGCCAGGTGGGGTGTTGGCAGCTCCGTCCTGTGCCAGGTGGGGCGTTGGCAGTTACGTCCTGTGCCAGGTGGGGTGTTGGCTGTCCTGTGCCAGGTGGGGCGTTGGCAGTCCTCCTGCCAGGTGGGCGTTGGCAGTTACGTCCTGTGCTAGGTGGGGCGTTGGCAGTTACGTCCTGTGCCAGGTGGGGCATTGGCAGTTACGTCCTGTGCCAGATGGGGCGTTGGCAGTTACGTCCTGTGCCAGGTGGGGCGTTGGCAGTTACGTCCTGTGCCAGGCGGGGCGTTGGCAGTTACGTCCTGTGCCAGGTGGCGTTGGCAGTTACGTCCTGTGCCAGGTGGGGCGTTGGCAGTTACGTCCTGTAGATCCTACTATTTCCTTTCACTCTGTCACTTTTCTCTCTCATTTTACAGTTTCCCCTAAATACACCTTGAGATCACCGCATACGGGATACGTTCCAATCAATCAATCAATCAAGTCTTGCAACAGTAATTTGCACACATTGCTACAACAAAGTTGTGGCTGATGGCCTAGTGGTTAAGCTGTGGGACGGAACTGAGAGGTCATATATTCGAGTCCTGGCAATATAAGGTCTGCAATTTGTTTAAGTAGGGAAAGAGACGAAATTCATTCTGCACGGAGGACGGCTCAGTCGTCGATGCGATTTTCACAATTCTGTGGGAGGTAGGAACCAGTCATCGATTCATTTCCCTACCTCCACACATGTTTTAAGAGCTGGATATCAATACTTAGGAACTCACTTTGTTGGAAGATAGGTTTTTGCAACTTTTTAGATTCTTCTGTTTCCTTCTACCTTTGTTTTTACTTTGCCAAAGCGTTTCCACTGTCAACGTTGGAATTTCATGAATATTCAACAAGAGAGATGGCTGAAAGATCATCAAAGCAACCTCATCTGTTTCATGTAACACAGGCTAGTACCCTTGTGGATGAAATAACACGTCAGGGAGATTGATAGTGATGTCAGTGACTTGTATCAGGAGATGATAATCCAAATCAGTCAACAAGTGGTAATAAATCCACTTATCTAGTCATAGTGTTGATCAACATCTAGATCCAGACATCCCCTCTAGCTCATCTGGTTTTACGACTTTAATGAATAGATGTAAACCATATCCTATTACTACAAGAACAGATGGATGTAGACCTGGAATCAGAATTGAAAAGGAATGGGTCACTTCAATTGGTGGGTGAAACAAGTTCTTGTTTTACGTTTCAACCCAACCGCAATGTCGGAGTGAATCCCGAAAATCATCACCTGGAGAGTAAAACCTGCGACCGGCTAATGTCCTAGCTTGTTCCACTTTGGGTTATAGAACCCAGGTTCAGCTCTGTCTCTATTGGCTGTAATGGGATTTTACGGAGCTCGGCTTTCTTTCTGCAACAAAATTATACCCTGAAGATTTGGCTACAAAGAGAAAAATAAGAAAGAAAGAAAATTAAAAGCAGATAGATTAGATACAATTTTTTTTTGTCCCAAGAGGCAGTTGTTTTGTCTTTACCCTAGAGGCCATTGTTTTGTTTGCATCCTTTGTCTTGTTTCCACCCTAGAGGCCGTTGTCTTGTTTCCACCCTAGAGGCTGTTGTCTTGTCTCTACCCTAGAGGCAGTTGTCTTGTCTCCACCTAGAAGCAGTTGTCTTGTTTCCACCCTAGAGGCAGTTGTCTTGTCCACCCTAAGAGGCTGGTGTCTTGTTTCCACCCTAGAAGCAGTTGTCTTGTCTCTACCCTAGAGGCAGTTGTCTTGTCTCCACCCTAGAAGCAGTTGTCTTGTTTCCACCCTAGAGGCAGTTGTCTTGTCTCCACCTAAGAGGCTGGTGTCTTGTCTCCACCTAAGAGGCAGTTGTCTTGTCTCCACCTAAGAGGCTGGTGTCTTGTCTCCACCTAAGAGGCAGTTGTCTTGTCTCCACCCTAGAAGCAGTTGTCTTGTTTCCACCCTAGAGGCAGTTGTCTTGTCTCCACCTAAGAGGCTGGTGTCTTGTCTCCACCCTAGAAGACCCTAGAGGCTGGTGTCTTGTCTCCACCCTAGAAGCAGTTGTCTTGTTTCCACCCTAGAGGCTGGTGTCTTGTCTCCACCTAAGAGGCTGGTGTCTTGTCTCCACCCTAGAAGCAGTTGTCTTGTTTCCACCCTAGAGGCTGGTGTCTTGTCTCCACCTAAGAGGCTGGTGTCTTGTCTCCACCCTAGAAGCAGTTGTCTTGTTTCCACCCTAGAGGCTGGTGTCTTGTCTCCACCTAAGAGGCAGTTGTCTTGTCTCCACCTAAGAGGCTGGTGTCTTGTCTCCACCTAAGAGGCAGTTGTCTTGTCTCCACCTAAGAGGCTGGTGTCTTGTCTTGTCCACCTAAGAGGCTGGTGTCTTGTCTCCTCCTAAGAGGCAGTTGTCTTGTCTCCACCTAAGAGGCTGGTGTTTATGTGTGCTCACATTTTAACAAGATACTTCTCTGCCTGTGATAGCTTAGCACTCGTTGACATGTGAGTGAGCTGAGGAGAGTAGATTGAAGTACCTGTCCCAAAGAGTACAACAAAGCCGGGATTCTGCCAGTTTGTTTACCAGGCAAAAAAAAGAAAAGGCAAAATACCGGGATTCTGCCAGACGTTTGCACCACAGTCAGAGCAAGGTTGCAATGAATACAAACTCACTGACAGTCAGAGCACCAACAATGAATACAAACTGACAGTCACAGCACCAAGGTTGCAATGAATACAAACTGACAATGAATCACAGCACCACCAAGGTTGCAATGAATACAAACTGATCAGTCAATGAATACAGCACCAAGGTTGCAATGAATACAAACTGACAGTCACAGCACCAAGGTTGCAATGAATACAAACTGACAGTCACAGCACCAAGGTTGCAATGAATACAAACTGACAGTCACAGCACCAAGGTTGCAATGAATACAAACTCACACAGCACCAAGGTTGCAATGGTTGCAATGAATACAAACTGACAGTCACAGCACCAAGGTTGCAATGAATACAAACTGACAGTCACAGCACCAAGGTTACAATGAATACAAACTGACAGTCACAGCAAAGGTTGCAATGAATACAAACTCACAGCACCAAGGTTGCAATGAATACAAACTCACAGCACCAAGGTTGCAATGAATACAAACTCACAGCACCAAGGTTGCCATTGTTTGGGCCACAGATGAATAGCAGTGCTATTGCGGTGGTAGGCGGACAGCAAGAAATGAAAACTTGAAATGAAATTATGGCGCCACCAGACCTCCTCCTATAATTACAATGATCTGATTTGCTGCTTTGCCAGAGTTGCGTTGTTTTATGGCCTTGGCCACTTCCTCCTTGTATTCTGTGTATTTACATCTACAGTGAGCATAGAAGAGTATGCATGTTTAGTATAAAATGTGTAAATATGTAATTTTGACTTTATGCATCTTTCAAAGTGCATCAATTTCCAATTTTCAGTGTCACTATATGTATATCCTATATTTTCGATTTCTCAAGCGCTATGTCAAATGAAATATTGCCCTGAATGGACAATAAAGATTTACATTTTTTTAATGTTTTCACATATATATTTTTTAATGTTTTCACATATATTTTTTTTATGTTTTCACATACATTTTTTTTGGTTTTCACATATATTTTTTTCTTTTCACATATATATTTTTTTTTTGTTTTCATATATTTTTTTGTTTTCACATACATTTTTTGTTTGTTTTCACATATATATTTTTTGTTTGTTTTCACATATATTTTTGTTTATGTTTTCACATATATTTTTTTAAATAGTTTTACATATATATTTTTTTGTTTTCATATATATTTTTCCTTGCAGTTGGCATGCCCCGACCATAAAACTTTGCATCCCAACGCGTTGCTTGGCCCTGAGGAGATTACAAGCGAGAGTAATCTTTTGATTCATCGCTTCACAGCTCAGAAACCGTGCTACAGAACCTCCAGTGTAGTGATAATGGACAGTACCAGTGCCAAAGTACCACCACTCAAATGGGCAGCATGTACAAGAACATCACGATGGAGGTGAAATGTACGTAATATGGTCACTCCACTAGAGTGGGCTAACGTCAGTGTGGCTACCTAAGGACCATAAGTAAAGTAAAGTTCCTTAAGGCCTATAGAGCCAGAGCTCATCCCGGTTTCTATAGCATGAACAGATGACAATAATCACCTCCTGGCCAGGACACTCACAACCTTGGACCTGGCTTTGCTACCAGAAGTAGAGGTCATGTAAATATAGGAACCTATTTATGTCAATAAATCATCCTATGGTACTTGAAGATATCTAAAAATAATCTATCTTGTAATAAATATATGACCCAGTTGTATAAACTGTGCATTTTGATTGGTTGAGGCCAAGGAATGTCCTGAATTTTACAGATAACATCAACATGGTCACTGTAACATCAGCTTACCTACATTTAACAGCAAAACAACCACCCATTTAAAGACAAAATACGATCACAACAGATTCCTGTTAGATATTGTATGGAACAAACAATATTTATTTTTCTTGAAATGGGAGTTTTTATTGAAATAAAGAGATTGCAGTCGACTCCGGTTTATTGCAACTCGGTTAATCGCAATTGCCGCAATTGCAACTTTTCCCAAGAAACGGAATTAATTCTATATAAAAAGTCACTGTTTAACCGCAACTCACTTTGGACAATCGCAACCTTGCCGACCTCTTGCCTCAAATTTTCGGTTTGCGGTTTTACTGATTTCACACTTTGCTAAACGATACACGCATCCCGAGAGAGATAGACAGAGAGACAGGCAAACAGACATGACTGTGTTGTAAGTAGATCTAGTTCAATATCTATTTATAGGTTAAAAAGGTAAGTGTCATATTTAGTATTTCGTGTTATATGTTCACACATTTGCTAAGTTTTTTGTTTTAATTATGATATGAGAACATAATATATTGTAAAACAATAAAAAAAAAAAAATTAGGTTTAGGCCAATGAAGCGATAGGAAGCATTTTCAGGTTTGACGGTGTCGAAATATGAGTTTCAGATTTGAGTGTCAAAATATGAGTTTCAGGTTTGACAGTGTTGAAATATGAGTTTCAGGTTTGACAGTGTTGAAATGTGAGTTTCAGGTTTGACAGTGTTGAAATGTGAGTTTCATGTTTGACAGTGTCGAAATATGAATTTCAAATTTGACAGTGTCAAAGTATGAGTTTCAGGTTTGACAGTGTTGAAATATGAGTTTCAGGTTTGACAGTGTCGAAATATGAGTTTCAGGTTTGACAGTGTTGAAATATGAATTTCAAATTTGACAGTGTTGAAATATGAGTTTCAGGTTTGACAGTGTTGAAATGTGAGTTTCAGGTTTGACAGTGTCAAAATATGAATTTCAAATTTGACAGTGTTGAAATATGAGTTTCAGGTTTGACAGTGTCAAAGTATGAGTTTCAGGTTTGACAGTGTTGAAATGTGAGTTTCATGTTTGACAATGTCGAAATATGAATTTCAAATTTGACAGTGTCAAAATATGAGTTTCAGGTTTGACAGTGTTGAAATGTGAGTTTCAGGTTTGACAGTGTTGAAATATGAATTTCAGGTTTGAAAGTGTCGAAATATGAGTTTCAGGTTTGACAGTGTTGAAATGTGAGTTTCAGGTTTGACAGTGTTGAAATATGAGTTTCAGGTTTGACAGTGTTCAAATATGAGTTTCAGGTTTGACAGTGTTGAAATATGAGTTTCAGGTTTGACAGTGTTGAAATATGAGTTTCAGGTTTGAGTATTTTCATCTGCTGCACCCATGTCTGTCATTCTTTCACATGTCCTTCACCTTGCTCTTGTCTGTCTCAAAATTCACGGGCGGTTGACGGGCTGTACCGATAGGCGGTGCAACTTCTTTCATTTCAACCTTTCACTTGCCTTTCTTTCCTCTCGCTGTTTCCTCTTGCTCTTCACCACCCACCCTGCAACCACCGCACATGGTGGACAGATTACAATTCAAAGAAACAAACAGACGAGCAAACCTTTATTCACCCTGAGATTACTGCATCAGCGGGACAGGGTAATTTCCCAATGGATCAAAGTAAACAAAGTTCCTTCAAGGCCATTACAGCCCATAGAGCCGGAGTATGTCCCAGTTTCTATAGCGTGAATCGGAATAGGTCGCGCAGGTTTTTACTCCCAAGCTAGTGTTTGTACCAAATGCATGTTAAGTATCTTGCTCAAGAAAGATGGCGTTGGGCCTGGCTTTGCCAGGATTCAAACCCGGGACCTCATGATCCCCATCAGTCCAGCAGCCTGACCACTCGGCCACCGACGCTACTAATGGATCAAAGAAAATGATGAATTATATTGCAAACGGGCGCCTTTGTAACTCATATCATAAAGCATTGTACATGACTTCATTCTGTTTTTCTTCCTCCGCCCCCCCCCCCTGCCCATTTCATCAGGCAAGCCGCGAGCAGTTGTGGAGGGACAGTACCACCTGAGGGAGGATTACGTGTGGGAGATCCCTTATGATCTCTATGTGGATTTTCTGGTGGAGTCGTGGCCCAAGCCCAAACTGGTCAGAGTCGTTTCGGAAAAAGACGGTGGGTAAGTGTGTTTTCATATTATGGCTACAGCGTGTATTTATGTGTATTTTATATTATAGCTACAATGTAAGAGTCTCGGTAGTCCAGAGGCAAGGTGTCGGCCTCTCAACCAAAAGGTAGTGGCTTCGATCTCTGTCAACAGTTGAAAAATTTTCTAGAGTTTTTTCAACTAAAATCTACCACCCTGGCCCAGGTAGATGGATTGCCACCTAGTCCCATCGTCCCGCATGTAGATCACAGCACCGTGTGCACGTTAAGGATCCCTTAGCTGTTTACAGATCAGTTCGAGCAATATTTAAAATCATACCAAAATCCCTGAGATGTGGGTAAAAGCTACATATATTTGTTTTTGAATCATCCAACAGTTTGTAAATGTGTTTTTTATATTCCTACAATGTGTAAATTGCTACAATGTGTTTTTTTTATATTGCTACAATGTTTAAGTGTGTTTTTTTATATTGCTATGTTTAAGTGTGTTTTTTATATGTTTAAGTACAATGTTTAAGTGTGTTTTTTTATATTGCTACAATGTTTAAGTGTGTTTTTTTATATTGCTACAATGTTTAAGTGTGTTTTTTTATATTGTGTTTAAGTTTTTTTTTATATTGTTACAATGTTTAAGTGTGTTTTTTTATATTGCTACAATGTTTAAGTGTGTTTTTTATATTGCTACAATGTTTAAGTGTTTTTTTTATATTGCTACAATGTTTAATGTGTTTTTTATATTGCTACAATGTTTAAGTGTTTTTTTATATTGCTACAATGTTTAAATGTGTTTTTTATATTGCTACAATGTTTAAGTGTGTTTTTTATATTGCTACAATGTTTAAGTAAATGTGTTTTTTTTATTGCTACAATGTTTAAGTGTGTTTTTTTATATTGCTACAATGTTTAAATGTGTTTTTTATATTGCTACAATGTTTAAGTGTGTTTTTTTATATTGCAATTTTAAGTGTGTTTTTTATGTACAATGTTTAAGTGTGTTTTTTATATTGCTACAATGTTTAAGTGTGTTTTTATATATTGCTACAATGTTTAAGTGTGTTTTTTTATATTGCTACAATGTTTAAGTGTGTTTTTTTTATATTGCTACAATGTTTAAGTGTGTTTTTTTATATTGCTACAATGTTTAAGTGTGTTTTTTATATTGCTACAATGTTTAAGTGTGTTTTTTATATTGCTACAATGTTTAAGTGTGTTTTTTTTATATTGCTACAATGTTTAAGTGTGTTTTTTAAATATTGCTACAATGTTTAAGTTTTTTTTATATTGCTACAATGTTTAAGTGTGTTTTTTTTATATTGCTACAATGTTTAAGTGTGTTTTTATATTGCTACAATGTTTAAGTGTGTTTTTTTTATATTGCTACAATGTTTAAGTGTGTTTTTTTATATTGCTATATTGTTTTATATTGCTACAATGTTTAAATGTGTTTTTTTTATATTGCTACAATGTTTAAATGTGTTTTTTATATTGCTACAATGTTTAAGTGTGTTTTTTATATTGCTACAATGTTTAAGTGTGTTTTTTTTATATTGCTACAATACAATGTTTAAGTGTGTTTTTTTTATATTGCTACAATGTTTAAGTGTGTTTTTTTTATATTGCTACAATGTTTAAGTGTGTTTTTTATATTGCTACAATGTTTAAGTGTGTTTTTTTTATATTGCTACAATGTTTAAATGTGTTTTTTTATATTGCTACAATGTTTAAATGTGTTTTTTTATATTGCTACAATGTTTAAGTGTGTTTTTTTTATATTGCTACAATGTTTAAGTGTGTTTTTTTATATTGCTATAATGTTTAAGCATGTATGGAAGGTGACTAACAGCATTGTATGTATGAAAGGTCGCTGACAGCATTCTGTGTATGAAAGGTGACTACAACATTCTGTGTATGAAGGTGACATTCTATGTATGAAAAGGTGACTGACAACATTCTGTGTATGTGACTGACAACATTCTGTATGAAAGGTGACTGACAGCATTCTGTGTATGAAAGGTGACTGACAGCAATGTGTGTATGAAAGGTGACTGACAGCATTGACATGTATGAAAGGTGACTGACAGTATTTACATGTATGAAAGGTGACTGACAGCATTGACATGTATGAAAGGAGACTGACAGCATTGACATGTATGAAAGGTGACTGAAAGCAATGTGTGTATGAAAAGGTGACTGACAGCATTGACATTTATGAAAAGTGACTGACAGCATTGACATGTATGAAAGGTGACTGATAGCATTTACATTGAAAGGTACAACATTGACATGTTTGAAAGGTGACTGACAGCATTGACATGTATGAAAGGTGACTGACAACATTGACATGTATGAAAGGTGAAAGGTGACTGACAGCATTGACATGTATGAAAGGTGACTGACAGCATTGACATGATGAAAGGTGACTGACAACATTGACATGTATGACTGAAAGGTGACTGACAGCATTGACATGTATGAAAGGTGACTGACAGCATTGACATGTATGAAAGGTGACTGACAGCATTGACATGTATGAAAGGTGACTGACAACATTGACATGTATGAAAGGGTGACTGACAGCTGATTGACATGTATGAAAGGTGTCTGACAGCATTGACATGTATGAAAGGTGTGTCTGACAGCATTGACATGTATGAAAGGTGACTGACAGCATTGACATGTATGCAAGGTGACTGACAGCATTGACATGTATGAAAGATGACTGGCAGCCTTGACATGTATGCCAGGTGACTGACAGCATTGACATGTATGAAAGGTGACATGACAGCATTGACATGTATGAAAGGTGACATGACAGCATTGACATGTATAAACATGATGACTGACAGCATTGACATGTATAAAAGGTGACTGACAGCATTGACATGTATGAAAGGTGACTGACAGCATTGACATGTATGAAAGGTGACTGACAACATTGACATGTATGAAAGGTGACTGACAGCATTGACATGTATGAAAGGTTACTGACAGCATTTACATGTATGAAAGGTGACTGACAGTATTTACATGTATGAAAGGTGACACATCATGTATGCAAGGTGACTGACAGGGTACTGACAAGGTGGTGACTGACAGCCTTGACATGTATGCAAACATGACTGACAGCATTGACATGTATGAAAGATGACTGACAGCCTTGACATGTATGCCAGGTAACTGACAGCATTGACATGTATGGAAGTGAGACATGACAGCATTGACATGTATGGAAGGTGACTGACAGCATTGACATGTGAAAAGTGACTGACAGCATTGACATGTATGAAAGGTACTGACATCATTGATATGTATGTGACTGACAGCATTTACATGTATGAAAGGTGACTGACAACATTGACATGTATGAAAGGAGACTGACAGCATTGACATGTATGAAAGGTGACTGACAGCATTGACATGTATGAAAGGTGACTGACAGCATTGACGTGTATGAAAGGTGACTGACAGCATTGACATGTTTTGAAAGGTGACTGGCAGCATTGCTACATTGACTGATAGCTTGTTTGAAATGATTTGACATGTATGAAAGGTGACTGACAGCATTGACATGTGGATGTTGAAGGTTGACTGAATGAAAGGTGACTGATTGACATGTATGTAAGAAAGGTGACATGTATGAAAGGAGACTGACAGCATTGACATGTAAAAGGTGACTGACAGCATTGACATGTATGAAAAGGTGACTGACAGCATTGACATGTATGAAAGGTGACTGACAGCATTGACCTGTTTGAAATGATTGAAAGGTGACTGACAGCATTGACATGTATGAAAGGTGACTGACAGCATTGACATGTATGAAAGGTGACTGACAGCATTGACATGTATGAAAGGTGACTGACAGCATTGACATGTATGAAAGGTGACTGACAGCATTGACATGTATGAAAGGTGACTGACAGCATTGACATGTATGAAAGGTGACTGACAGCATTGACATGTATGAAAGGTGACTGACAGCATTGACATGTATGAAAGGTGACTGACAGCATTCCATGTTTTCATCGTGGATAGTTGGCTGGCTGTGATGGTAGGTCCCTCTTCTTGCCTTTATCTTTACTCTTTCACCTTTATTTCATCTTTCTGTTTCCGTCAATTCACCCTGAGATCACTGCATATGTGGATGGGGTAAATTTCAATGCAGCAAACATGTTTTCATAAAAATATCTAGGTCATGCCCTTGTGTTGCATTAATTGTAAATGGACGTTATTTCCTTTCAGCCGGCAGTCAGAAGCAACCAATGTGGAAATAGTCTTGCAAGACGCTTATGACAGGAAGCCGTACTGGACGCTGGTCAAGTTCCAAAGCAAGCGAACGCTCACACTGGAAGATGACGGCCGCACCTTCATCATCATATTGAACAACTCAGATTTTGTGACGTCTTTCCGCTTCACCATCCACGCTAGTGGTAAGAAAACTTTTTTACTCTTGATTCTGTCATAGAGAGTGACACCTTAAAGACTGTTTTACTCTTGATTCTGTCATAGAGAGTGACACCTTAAAAACTGTTTTACTCTTGATTCTGTCATAGAGAGTGGACACTGTAAAAACTGTTTTACTCTTGATTCTGTCATAGAGAGTGACACCTTAAAGACTGTTTTACTCTTGATTCTGTCATAGAGAGTGACACCTTAAAGACTGTTTTACTCTTGATTCTGTCATAGAGAGTGACACCTTAAAGACTGTTTTACTCTTGATTCTGTCATAGAGTGACACCTTAAAGACTGTTTTACTGATTCTGTCATAGAGGTGACACTCTGTTTTACTGATTCTGTCATAGAGACACCTTAAAGACTGTTTTACTCTTGATTCTGTCATAGAGAGTGACACCTTAAAGACTGTTTTACTCTTGATTCTGTCATAGAGAGTGACACCTTAAAGACTGTTTTACTCTTGATTCTGTCATAGAGAGTGACACCTTAAAGACTGTTTTACTCTTGATTCTGTCATAGAGAGTGACACCTTAAAGATTGTTTTACTCTTGATTCTGTCATAGAGAGTGACACCTTAAAACTGTTTTACTCTTGATTCTGTCATAGAGAGTGACACCTTAAAAACTGTTTTACTCTTGATTCTGTCATAGAGAGTGACACCTTAAAGACTGTTTTACTCTTGATTCTGTCATAGAGTGACACCTTAAAGACTGTTTTACTCTTGATTCTGTCATAGAGAGTGACACCTTAAAGACTGTTTTACTCTTGATTCTGTCATAGAGAGTGACACCTTAAAGACTGTTTTACTCTTGATTCTGTCATAGAGAGTGACACCTTAAAGACTGTTTTACTCTTGATTCTGTCATAGAGAGTGACACCTTAAAGACTGTTTTACTCTTGATTCTGTCATAGAGAGTGACACCTTAAAGACTGTTTTACTCTTGATTCTGTCATAGAGAGTGACACCTTAAAGACTGTTTTACTCTTGATTCTGTCATAGAGAGTGACACCTTAAAGACTGTTTTACTCTTGATTCTGTCATAGAGAGTGACACCTTAAAGACTGTTTTACTCTTGATTCTGTCATAGAGAGTGACACCTTAAAACTGTTTTACTCTTGATTCTGTCATAGAGAGTGACACCTTAAAAACTGTTTTACTCTTGATTCTGTCATAGAGAGTGACACCTTAAAGACTGTTTTACTCTTGATTCTGTCATAGAGAGTGACACCTTAAAGACTGTTTTACTCTTGATTCTGTCATAGAGAGTGACACCTTAAAGACTGTTTTACTCTTGATTCTGTCATAGAGAGTGACACCTTAAAGACTGTTTTACTCTTGATTCTGTCATAGAGAGTGACACCTTAAAGACTGTTTTACTCTTGATTCTGTCATAGAGAGTGACACCTTAAAGACTGTTTTACTCTTGATTCTGTCATAGAGTGACACCTTAAAGACTGTTTTACTCTTGATTCTGTCATAGAGAGTGACACCTTAAAGACTGTTTTACTCTTGATTCTGTCATAGAGAGTGACACCTTAAAGACTGTTTTACTCTTGATTCTGTCATAGAGAGTGACACCTTAAAGACTGTTTTACTCTTGATTCTGTCATAGAGAGTGACACCTTAAAGACTGTTTTACTCTTGATTCTGTCATAGAGAGTGACACCTTAAAGACTGTTTTACTCTTGATTCTGTCATAGAGAGTGACACCTGATTTTTACTCTTGATTCTGTCATAGAGAGTGACACCTTAAAGACTGTTTTACTCTTGATTCTGTCATAGAGAGTGACACCTTAAAGACTGTTTTACTCTTGATTCTGTCATAGAGAGTGACACCTTAAAGACTGTTTTACTCTTGATTCTGTCATAGAGAGTGACACCTTAAAAACTGTTTTACTCTTGATTCTGTCATAGAGAGTGACACCTTAAAGACTGTTTTACTCTTGATTCTGTCATAGAGAGTGACACCTTAAAGACTGTTTTACTCTTGATTCTGTCATAGAGAGTGACACCTTAAAGACTGTTTTACTCTTGATTCTGTCATAGAGAGTGACACCTTAAAAACTGTTTTACTCTTGATTCTGTCATAGAGAGTGACACCTTAAAGACTGTTTTACTCTTGATTCTGTCATAGAGAGTGACACCTTAAAGACTGTTTTACTCTTGATTCTGTCATAGAGAGTGACACCTTAAAGACTGTTTTACTCTTGATTCTGTCATAGAGAGTGACACCTTAAAGACTGTTTTACTCTTGATTCTGTCATAGAGAGTGACACCTTAAAGACTGTTTTACTCTTGATTCTGTCATAGAGAGTGACACCTTAAAGACTGTTTTACTCTTGATTCTGTCATAGAGTGACACCTTAAAGACTGTTTTACTCTTGATTCTGTCATAGAGAGTGACACCTTAAAGACTGTTTTACTCTTGATTCTGTCATAGAGAGTGACACCTTAAAGACTGTTTTACTCTTGATTCTGTCATAGAGAGTGACACCTTAAAGACTGTTTTACTCTTGATTCTGTCATAGAGAGTGACACCTTAAAGACTGTTTTACTCTTGATTCTGTCATAGAGAGTGACACCTTAAAGACTGTTTTACTCTTGATTCTGTCATAGAGAGTGACACCTGTAAAAACTGTTTTACTCTTGATTCTGTCATAGAGAGTGACACCTTAAAGACTGTTTTACTCTTCTGTCATAGAGAGTGACACCTTAAAGACTGTTTTACTCTTGATTCTGTCATAGAGAGTGACACCTTAAAAACTGTTTTACTCTTGATTCTGTCATAGAGAGTGACACCTTAAAGACTGTTTTACTCTTGATTCTGTCATAGAGAGTGACACCTTAAAAGACTGTTTTACTCTTGATTCTGTCATAGAGAGTGACACCTTAAAGACTGTTTTACTCTTGATTCTGTCATAGAGAGTGACACCTTAAAGACTGTTTTACTCTTGATTCTGTCATAGAGAGTGACACCTTAAAGACTGTTTTACTCTTGATTCTGTCATAGAGAGTGACACTGTAAAGACTGTTTTACTCTTGATTCTGTCATAGAGAGTGACACCTTAAAGACTGTTTTACTCTTGATTCTGTCATAGAGAGTGACACCTTAAAGACTGTTTTACTCTTGATTCTGTCATAGAGAGTGACACCTTAAAGACTGTTTTACTCTTGATTCTGTCATAGAGAGTGACACCTTAAAGACTGTTTTACTCTTGATTCTGTCATAGAGAGTGACACCTTAAAGACTGTTTTACTCTTGATTCTGTCATAGAGAGTGACACTTAAAGACTGTTTTACTCTTGATTCTGTCATAGAGAGTGACACCTTAAAGACTGTTTTACTCTTGATTCTGTCATAGAGAGTGACACCTTAAAGACTGTTTTACTCTTGATTCTGTCATAGAGAGTGACACCTTAAAGACTGTTTTACTCTTGATTCTGTCATAGAGAGTGACACCTTAAAGACTGTTTTACTCTTGATTCTGTCATAGAGAGTGACACCTTAAAGACTGTTTTACTCTTGATTCTGTCATAGAGAGTGACACCTTAAAGACTGTTTTACTCTTGATTCTGTCATAGAGAGTGACACCTTAAAGACTGTTTTACTCTTGATTCTGTCATAGAGAGTGACACCTTAAAGACTGTTTTACTCTTGATTCTGTCATAGAGTGACACCTTAAAGACTGTTTTACTCTTGATTCTGTCTTAAAAAGACTGTTTTACTCTTGATTCTGTCATAGAGAGTGACACCTTAAAGACTGTTTTACTCTTGATTCTGTCATAGAGAGTGACACCTTAAAGACTGTTTTACTCTTGATTCTGTCATAGAGAGTGACACCTTAAAGACTGTTTTACTCTTGATTCTGTCATAGAGAGTGACACCTTAAAGACTGTTTTACTCTTGATTCTGTCATAGAGAGTGACACCTTAAAGACTGTTTTACTCTTGATTCTGTCATAGAGAGTGACACCTTAAAACTGTTTTACTCTTGATTCTGTCATAGAGAGTGACACCTGTTTTACTCTTGATTCTGTCATAGAGAGTGACACCTTAAAGACTTTTACTCTTGATTCTGTCATAGAGAGTGACACCTTAAAGACTGTTTTACTCTTGATTCTGTCATAGAGAGTGACACCTTAAAGACTTTTTACTCTTGATTCTGTCATAGAGAGTGACACCTTAAAAAACTGTTTTACTCTTGATTCTGTCATAGAGAGTGACACTGTAAAGACTGTTTTACTCTTGATTCTGTCATAGAGAGTGACACCTTAAAGACTTTTACTCTTGATTCTGTCATAGAGAGTGACACCTTAAAAGACTGTTTTACTCTTGATTCTGTCATAGAGAGTGACACTGTAAAACTGTTTTACTCTTGATTCTGTCATAGAGAGTGACACTGTAAAGACTGTTTTACTCTTGATTCTGTCATAGAGAGTGACACCTTAAAGACTGTTTTACTCTTGGTTCTGTCATAGAGAGGACGCCGATGGCCGAATAGCCTGGCTGCCGGACTAGGGACCATGAGATCCCAGGTTCGAATGAATCTTAGCAAAGCTAGGTCCGACGTTGTATTCCTTGGCAAAGACAAACTTGACAGACATTTTCCACCATTCTACCCAGATGAAAATGGGTACAAGCACTTGCTCGGGAGTAAAAGCCCATGTCAAAGGAGCGTCCTTGCCAGGAGGTGATTATTATCACCCGTTTCCTTTTCACACTGTTGACAGCTGGGATACGTTCTGGCTCTGTGGGTTGTAACGGCCTTGAAAGAACTTTACTTTACTTACTGTCACACACAGAGAGAGAGAGAGTAGTGGTTGGTGGGTCTTGCTACTGTTAGGTCACCTTTTCCTTTTTTCATAATTTCACATATATATGTCCCTCTTTCATGTTGCTGCTTCCTCTTAGCGGGTACTTTCACATATATGTCCCTCTTTCATGTTGCTGCTTCCTCTTAGCTGCTTCCTCTTAGGTACTTTCACATATATGTCCCTCTTTCATGTTGCTGCTTCCTCTTAGCGGGTACTTTCACATGTATGTCCCTCTTTCATGTTGCTGCTTCCTCTTAGCGGGTACTTTCACATGTATGTCCCTCTTTCATGTTGCTGCTTCCTCTTAGCGGGTACTTTCACATGTATGTCCCTCTTTCATGTTACTGCTTCCTCTTAGCGGGTACTTTCACATATATGTCCCTCTTTCATGTTACTGCTTCCTCTTAGCGGGTACTTTCACATATATGTCCCTCTTTCATGTTACTTTCCTCTTAGCGGGTACTTTCACATATATGTCCCTCTTTCATGTTACTGCTTCTTCTTAGCGGGTACTTTCACATATATGTCCCTCTTTCCTGTTGCTGCTTCCTCTTAGCGTGCACTACTGGTAGGTCTTACTTCTTTCCTTTCCTTCTTTTTTTTTCACTTATATTTCATCTTGCTGTTTCCTCTTAATTCACCCTGAGATCACCACAATGGTGGACAGGGTAAATTTCATAGAAACAAACAAAACCTTTAACTCACACTGAGATCACACATATGTTTGGTAGATAGTGTAAATTCCGAAGAAAAGCAACGAATTGTCATAGAGTAAGGATGGCATGGGGTGGTCCTGAGGCAGGGTGCCAGCCTCTCAACCAACAGGATGTCAGATTGGGAGGCAGGGTGCCAGGCTCTCAACCAACAGGATGTCAGATTGTGCCCAAACAGGTTGAAAACCCTTTATCAAGTTGTTTTTTTTCTTCCGAGTAAATCTCACCCTCCTGTTTCAGGTCCGTGAATCGACACCTAGTCTTACTAGAGTCAGACTATATTCCCGTATGCAAATCGCAACACTGCAAATCGCAACACTGCAAATCGCAACACTGCAATCGCAAAACTGCAAAATCGCAACACTTTGTGCACGTTAAAGAACCTTTGGTTGTTTCCAGGACGGTCCGGGCCAAAAAAATTATAAAATCCTACCAAAAACCCCTGGGATCATATTAGCTTTGAATGTTGGTGAAATCAATTCAAGTCAAATGGTCAGTTCATGCATGAGTATGTTTATGTACATCGGTGGTCAAGTGGTTATGCTGACAGACTTGGGATCATGAGGTCCTGGTTCGAATCCTGATAAAGCCATCCCCGACATTGTGTTCCTTGGGAAAGACATTTAACACGCGTTTTCCCCACTGGACCCAGGTGCAAAATGGGTACAAACACTAGCTTGGGAGTGAAAACCTGCGTCAGAATAACGTCCTGTCCATGAGATGATTAATAACACCTGTTTTGCTTTTGACGCGCTATAGAAACCGGGATACATTCTGGTTCTATAGGCCGTAACGGCCTTGAAGGAACTTAAATGTATGTGCACGGAATGAAATGTCTGTTCTGATTCGATGTGGGTGTTTTGGGCTATTCTCAAAACGTCTAAACACCTGACACTAAAGTGACTGTGGTTGCTTATTAACCAAAGCTCATACTTTGGATGTGTGGGCGGTTGGCGGGGGCTCCTGGTAGGTTGTACTTCTTTCCTTTCACTCCTTCACTTCTCTTTCATCTGGTTATTACCTCTTAATTTAACCTGAGATCACCGCATATGGTAAAGGGGAGGGTAAATTTGAAACAAAAACAAAAATCACTTTGGACGTTCCTCCCATCCCATTTCCCAGGCCCACCTCAACCAGTGACAGATGTCACCACAGACAAAGTAACCCACAATGCTGCGCACTTGTCATGGCTTCCTGGTTTCAACGGCGGAGAACCGCAAACGTTTTCCGTGCTTGTGTACAAGCCACGGGGTGATGTCGACGCAGACCCGTGGATCCCCCTAGTCAGCGACATACCTGACAGCCAGTCCCCCTCCACGTCCGTCAAAGAGAGGGTGAAAGCCATTGTGAATGGCCTGGCGTCGAGCACTGAATACAGGCTGCAGATCATGGCCGTCAATAAAAATGGCAACGTGACGAAGGAGCAGGTCGTGACGACCTTGTCCGCCCCGGCCTCTTCGATGGCCGGTGGCGCCATCGCGGGAATCATCATCTCCATCATCATCGTCCTCATCATCGTCGCCGTTCTGCTGTACTTCTTCATCTTCCGCAAGAGATGCGGGAAGGGTGGCAGTGGCACCCGCTTGAGACCGGCCACGAAGGTCAGGGCCATCTACAAGCATTTCAGACGTCAGAACGGCAGCGCCGATGGGGCAAAGATAAGCCCCAAGGAACGCTACCCGATCTACCTGGGCAAGTCGAACGAGCCCAAAGCCAAGGACTACCAGAATGTTCCCACGGAGAGCTTGGACCCGACTCTCCTGGAGGACAACTACAACAACCACGATGAGATCTGTAGTCCCATGCTGAAGGAGCCCATCTACTCCAACAGCATGGAAAACCTCGAAGACCACAATGGTAGCGGAGATGCGGTCAGGATTCTGGTAAGTGATATAATGATAAGAATAATAGTTTTAAAAATAATAATAACAAAATTCAATTAGTGCCGAAAGGCGTCATGACTGGTATTCCAATGGAGACTTGGTAGTCCAGAGGCAAGATGTCAGCCTCTCAACCAATAGGTAGTGGGTTCGAACCTCAACAACAGTTGAAAACATGTTCTCTTTTTTTTTTTTTCAAACACAATCTATCCCACCTGGTCCAAGTAGGTGGATCGACACCTAGTCCCATCGGAGACGAACAATAAAAAGAAGGTCACGTGTGCAGATCACAACACTCTGTGCACGTTAAAGATCCTTTAGCTGTTTACATGGCAGTCCTGGGCAAAATCAAAAATCCTACCAAAACCCCTGAGATCACCTTAGTTGTCGATGTGGGTAAATCAAATTTTAAAAAAAAAAAACAAAAAAGTATATTATTTACATAGCCATAGTCAGTCTTGGTGGTTGCCTTGAGCCTTACTGACCATTGTCTTTCTTCCATGCCATGCTGAGAAGGGGCCCACCAGTTGAGAAGGGGCCCACCATCTGAGAAGGGGCCCACCATCTGAGAAGGGGCCCACCAGCTGAGAAGGGGCCCACCACCACCAGTTGAGAAGGGGCCCACCACCACCAGTTGAGAAGGGGCCCACCAGCTGAGAATGGGCCCACTATCACCAGCTGAGAAGGGGCCCACCAGCTGAGAAGGGGCCCACCAGCTGAGAAGGGGCCCACGTTGAGAAGGGGCCCACCAGCTGAGAAGGGGCCCACCACCACCAGTTGAGAAGGGGCTCACCAGTTGAGAAGGGGCCCACCAGCTGAGAAGGGGCCCACCACCACCAGTTGAGAAGGGGCCCACCAGCTGAGAAGGGGCCCACCAGCTGAGAAGGGGCCCACCACCACCAGCTGAGAAGGGGCCCACCACCACCAGCTGTGAAGGGGCCCACCAGCTGAGAAGGGGCCCACCAGCTGTGAAGGGGCCCACCAGCTGAAGGGGCCCACCAGCTGAGAAGGGGCCCACCACCACCAGCTGTGAAGGGGCCCACCAGCTGAGAAGGGGCCCACCAGCTGAGAAGGGGCCCACCAGCCCAAATGTTGACCGTGTAGTGTCTAGTACGCTGGCTACCAGTAGTCTGCCGTTAGAGCATTAATAACACAGCACCATCCTACATTTCACACATGCTTACCGTACACCATAATATGTCACCATAATATGTTCCACCACGAATACTCAGATCATCAATGGATACATTAAAGTTTGAAATCCTAGAACTAAACTTAAATCTCTAGGTGAACGGTCCTTCTCTTACACAGCTCCTATAGTCAGTAGCAGTCTCCCAAATCAGTTAAGGAATTGACATGTCCTGCTACTTTAAGAAAATAATTAAAAACTCATGTTTTTACAAATTAAGTTTCATTGATCTTATGTACTATTTTAATGTATTTATTCTTATGTTTCATGCCATGCTTTCATCGTTTATTCATGCCATGCTTTCATCGTTTATTCATGCCATGCTTTCATGGTTTATTCATGCCATGCTTTCATCGTTTATTCATGCCATGCTTTCATCATTAATTTAAAAAACAATTTGTGTAAGTAAAAAAGTACCATTGTTTTACATGCTGATTCATAAGTTTATGTCTACAATTTTTAGGTTAACCTTTTCAACTTTTCAATCCTGTAAAACGCATAAAGCTTATTTTCCACAATGGGTATTCATTAATGTTATTATTACCATTACCATTGTGTCCCCAGATTGAGGACAGTTTGCATTACGCTTCTATCAACTTTTCATATTATTATTACCATTATCATTGTGTCCCCAGATTGAGGACAGTTTGCATTACGCTTCTATCAACTTTTCATATTATTATTACCATTATCATTGTGTCCCCAGATTGAGGACAGTTTGCATTACACTTCTATCAACTTTTCATATTATTATTACCATTATCATTGTGTCCCCAGATTGAGGACAGTTTGCACTAGGCTTCTATCAACTTTTCATATTATTATTACCATTATCATTGTGTCCCCAGAATGCACTATAAGTGGAGTCAGTTAGTGCAAAAATTGGGCAAATTGTGGTAAAAACACCAAACTTGGCAATATTGTAGCTAATACCAATATAAATATAAATGATTGCTGACATAGAACCACTCTGAGAAAGTACCCTGAATGACCAAAACTGACCAGTGAAATGTCCACTATATTTGTATAGCAAAAAACTTGCTGAGCTGACCAAATTGTGAGAACAACGTGTATAATCGTCTATAAATGCTTCATGGAATGGCAGAGTAAGGTTATCATAACTTATTATTGACAAATGCAAACACTATGATGACCGTTTCACCGTGAGTGACCAAAACTGACCAGTGAAATGCCCACTTTATTTGTATAAAAAAACTTCCTGATCGTCAATGAATGCCTCAGGGAAGGGCAGAGTAAATTTATCATGACTTATTATTGACAAGCGCAAAGACTATGATGACCGTTTGACCCTGAATTACCAAAACTGACCAATGGAATGTCGACTGTATGTGCATGTTTTAATAAAAACTTCCTGGGCTAACCAAATTCTGAAATCATCAATAACTGTTTTATGGAAAGGCGGAGCAAAGTTCTCATAGCTCACTATTGACAAATTATGATGAGCATTTGACCATGAATGACCAAAACTGACCAGTGAAATGTCTACTTTATTTGTATATAAAAATTTTTTTCCTAATCATCAATAAATGTCTCATGGAAGGTCAGAGTAATTTATCATAACTTATTACTGATAAGTGCTAAGTCTATGATGACCGATGGATCGTGAATGGCAAAACTGACCGGTGAAATGTCCACTTTATTTTGTATATATATATATATATTTATATATATATATATATATATATAAAATCCTCGACTGACCAAGTTTTGAGAACAACGTGTGTGAATGTCAATCAGTGTGTAATAGAAGGACAGAGTGGGTTTATCATAACTTAACATTGACAAGCGCAAACACTATGATGACCTTATGACCAGTATTACTGAACGTCCGGCTAAATTGACCAATTGAACAAATAAGCAAGATTTAAACAGAAAATTGAAATGCATGTGTATAAGTATTTGGGTTTGCTTATAATTCGCATTCAAGACGCCAAAACGATAGCAATAAGTCCTGAACTGACCATTAGACTGATCAATACATACAAAAAATCCGGTTTGCTTCTGTGTGTTACAATTTGTTAGATTTAATCTCATTTCACATTTTAACTAACATTGAAATTGTGAAGAGGAAAAGATATGTAAGAGAAAACACCGGGTATCGTATTCGTTGTCACATAATATTGACCATAATGACCACTAGAGAAATTGCGTTAGTCTTATAGCCAAGGTAAGTGGTTGTTATTTGTTTTAAATCTTACTCTTATTTACAAAGAAAGTCACCTAATTACATAAGAACGCAAAATATCTTACTCAGTACCGGTATGTTAAAAAAATAATCAAATATCAACTTTATCCTTTATCTCTCTCTCACACACACACACACACACACACACACACACACACACACACACACAAAAAACGCGCATAAACAAACACACATAAAAATGTACACTTGGTACATCACGGTACACAGATCTTATGTTATTCCTAGTTACATGCAAGACAAGACCCCACCACAAAAACACATTTCTGTACAAGGTAACGCAGCCTTCATACAGCCACGGGTTGTTTTACACACTTTACGGCAGCCATGCGTGATCAGTTCCTGGCAGGATGTGGATGCTTCAGGCATAGGTGTCCAGAATGGAGCAAGGCAGTTGTCATTGAGAATCCAGCCCCATTCAGTGGGGATTTCTTTTGAGTTTGTAGCTGACAAAGAATTTCAGCCATCATGTGTAATTTGTGTGGTCCATGGCAATCAGCAAAGGCGTTAATTGATGAAGTGAATATACATATAATTCAACATCTCCTTCTCTCACTGATCTGGTGAATTTTAAGATCGTGAGCTCAGTTTCACGGATCAATGACTAGTAGAAAAATGTTCCACGACATTCCTTTGACTCCTTGCACTATGTTTTGAAGGCTTTGTCGTTTCTAATTGTTCCATCGTCAATTGCCTGAAGGTGTACGTCTTGTTGGAGATAATAACGAGCTGCGGCTGTAACTTCATGCGCATGCCTGCAATGCTTGAGATGAGAAGCTTTCAACATTGAACATGCTGTACCAGGCCCACACAGGCCAGATTTTGTTATCGCCTGTGTCCATCTACTTCCGCCAAGTACAGATCCAACCATTTTAAGAACAGCCATCTCTATATGCAACCCACCAAGAAATATATCAATTTTGTATTCTCCATATTCACCTGGCCATGTCAATTGAACTTGTTTGGCAAGCGCGTATAATGGTTGTTCAACGGCAATGACTGGTGTCTGTCCTGGGTTGAGATATTCAACAGCTCCATATAATGCTTCACGTTGGCGATATGATTGGCACTGTCATACAACATGGGTAACATACTGATTATCGATATGCCCCATGCTTCATTAGCTGTAGCAACAGCATTGAAAGCTACAAATATTAAGTTTTCCGATGAAACTTGCAGTTTATCTGAGACGGGCTGTAACTTTAAGCTCTGCCGGTAGAATGTGACTCAAAAATTATAGGTTGGTGAATGCTAGGCACTTGAAAATGTTTGGAATTTGCATCACTTCTGTTAGTTCTGTTGCCAAATCCTTTACATTCTTGCCAGAATGGCTATTTTTTCATGTTTTCCTTAGGATGCCAGGCTGTTCTTCTGTTCAATGTTGAAATAAGGACATCCCTGTGCCATGACAAGAATCTTTACGTTAGCCGATGATGGATTATAATCGATATTGTCCACAGCAGCAGTTGTAAAAAATGTTTTCCACGAAGATAATGGACAAACAACACCCTCGGATTCATACTCAGAGCATACTGAATTGGCAGTGTCTGTTAAAAAGGTCATGACTCACGTATACGAGTCACAGATGCCTAAGTGAAACAGTGTACCCACTAAACCTTTCGATCGGGTTTGGCCGTGGATTTTTAGTCCAACGTATAGAGGGCTTGACGTTTCTTTTGCACTTGCTATAACATTTTGTTTCTCTGCGCTGTTAGTTTCTGCTCTTGCTCTCTGGACAGAGTTAAAAATAATAAGTTGACTGAGCATCAGTGCCTCTTTCTGGCAAATGCTTAGATCATCTTCTGCACTACTTCCTATCAATATCATTTTCATCAACAACCGCAGAAAGTGGGGTCACTGTCAATGGGATTTTAAAATGTTCCTTAAAAGAGAATACTTGATGGTTGGTGATATCTCTCCGGGTTAGTTTTGCTGTGTGACTATCAGACTTTTTTTTTTTTTTTTTAATTTTTAAAAATATTTATTTTTCAGACACTCAGGTATTTAATGTGAAAATAGATACAACTCTTGAAACATCATCAATGCATCTCTATCAAAGTCGAACTTGCTTTGAATGAATCAGAATGACTATCAGACTTGCCTTCTTCATCAAACTAGGAACTTCATCTTGGAAATACAACAAAACATATCTACCTTGGTTTGTCTCCTGAAGGTTTGGAAGTTGTTGAAAAAGACTTTCTTTCAAACGGGTGGTATGTCTTCTCTCAGTTATTTTGATCCATATTCTTTTAAACTCTCATTGTACATTTCCCCGATGTGTCGCAAGTTTGTAAATTCTTGGCGTATCCTCCAAAGCGCACTCCTCCAGAAACGAGACAAGTTCTGCTAGAACAGTATTTTCCACTTGGTGTGTATCCGGTTCGATAGCATGCCTTTCCCTTAATTTTTGACAAAGTTAGCAGGCATTTTCGATGATAATGAGCCTCTTGCGCAACTATATCGCCATGTGTAAATTTTGCCAGTAGCTTTGCGTCTTTTGTTTTCTCTGCAATCATTTTATCATGTCGCTTTACCTCTAAAGTCATGACAGAATGCATTTCATTTCTATCATCTTCCTCCTTTTCACAGAAAAATCAATTTCCTCTGTTAGTTTCTATTGCCAAAATTCCTACGCTGGATGTAGAAGACGCACATCTACGTGTTTGTGCTTCATGGCCAGTTTTGTCAGAATGAACAAGTTTGCCAGAGGAGGAGCTTTCAGATACCTTTTTCATCCCCGTTGAAGTTTGGTGTTTTTGAATCTTGCACCCCAAGATTTGTGCCACATGGCAGCATGCTCCCTTAGCGTTGTTGCAAGATCATCTTCTTCATCCATTGATGAAATGGCTAAGCTTAACTCATCTTCCGTCGTGTGACAAAGACATTTGTGTACGATCATTTCGAAGATTTTGTAGCCTTAAACTTTGAAGCACTTTGTTTGGCAGGGCTTTCTAAGTTTTCATGTGTATCGGTCTGGCATATAGTACATTTAGTACACTCAAGGGTTTAAAAAAAGTTCCTTTAGATATTATCGATGAGATGTAAAGATCAGTTCAAAACGATCTTAAAATGAGATTCAGTATAATAACACAGAATGAACGATTTCACTGAATTTAGATATCAAAAGTCATGTCCGACACACATCAAGAATGTATATCAGTTTGAGCAGCAACAAATAGAACCTGTATATAATACAGCGACCGTTTGACTCTGTTGTCGTTATTATTTATTAATAAGCCAGCGGCAAAATTTTATCCTGGAGAAATGGAACAAATTTGAGTGAACACCGTTTTGAATTCAGACGCACATCTTCACACAAGTGCAAGAGAGACATACCAAAGGCGGCTGACGTTAGACACACAAATTAATGGTTGGGGTTGCGTAGTGCGATAAGAAAACAAAAAGTAAGTGATTGCTTTGGGACTGACTCGAGTGACACTGGCCACAGCCGTCGTGAATAGATAGCCTGATACATCGCCTCGCACGTGTTTCTACGTCACAGGATGCGCCAATCTAACTACACACTAGACTAGGGCCTAATTGCCAAGCCTAGCCTGCTCGCGAATCAAATTCCATAGCGCCAGTTTCAATTTTCAATTGTTTTATGTTCTTGCTCTCAGTGACGATTTCAGCTTGCTTTGTTATTGTTATTCTATTTAATTACACTATCTTGGATTTTTATTGGGTATTACCTCAAGGAACATGATGGATTAAGTCAGTTTATTTTACATGCGAGTACTTCTTAAGTTAAGAGAATATGATTGTTTCTTTCCGCCTTGACCCAGTACGTTGTTTTCCCACTCTCTCTCTCTCTCTCTCTCTCTCTCTCTCTCTCTCTCTCTCTCTCTCTCTCTCTCTCTCTCTCTCTCTCTCTCTCTCTCTCTCTCTCTCTCTCTCTCTCTCTCTCTCTCTCTCTCTCTCTCTCTCTCTCTCTCTCTCTCTCTCTCTCACACAATCTCTCTCTCTCTCTCTCTCTCTCTCTCTCTCTCTCTCTCTCTCTCTCTCTCTATCTATCTATCTATCTATCTCTATCTATCTCTCTCTCTGTATATATATATATATATATATATATATATATATATATATATATATATATATATATATGACGGGAAAGATAACGAATACTTTGTTCTCTCTCCCTCCCTCTTTCTCTCGTCTCGCTCTCTCTCTCTCTCTCTCTCTCTCTCTCTCTCTCTCTCTCTCTCTCTCTCTCTCTCTCTCTCTCTCTCTCTCTCTCTCTATCTATATATATATATATATATATATATATATATATATATTATATATCTATCTATCTGTTGTGGTGGGAAAGAGAACGAATGCTTTACTCTCTCACTCACTCTCCCTCTCTCTCTCTCTCTCTCTCTCTCTCTCTCTCTCTCTCTCTCTCTCTCTCTCTCTCTCTCTCTCTCTCTCTCTCTCTCTCTCTCTCTCTCTCATATTTCTGCACAATGGGCACGCTTATATATTATATATTACAAATGTGAGAAAAAGTGTTTATTTACAATAATATGCAATTCACGTTCTTACCCATGCTATTACGTATTCCGGTAATACTCATTTGTAACCTTAATTTATTCTGAGGATATCATCTCTACAAATCTCAACACTTTTATTTTTTAAATTTCTAAATCCAGAAGTTTAGATTTTCATTACTTTTCTCTCATTTATTACCTATCCTTATTTTCTGTGTTTCTTTCTGTCCTTCGTATTTAGGTCCGTAGAAGGGTTATAATATTATATACCCGAAATGTAGCCACGTCTTGTCTTGTCCTTCTTTGAGCTCTTCATCACTATTACTATTACTATTACTTTATCGTTAATAGTAGGTGACCTTACATACCAACTGGCAAGCAACACAATCAACCTTTCATAGGGAAAAGGGGGGGGGGATATTAAGAATATTGACAAACAACAAATATAAAACACACTACACACATAATATTATCAATGCCTAGTATGCATTACTACTATTCGTCTTCCTTGAAGACTGCTGGTAGCATTGCGATATTTAAGAGACATCTGAAGACACATCTTTTCAACAAATACTTCTAATACATTGTATTTTACTTATTTCAATTCAGCTGCTACAGTGTGTGTTTGGGTGCGTGTTGTGTCTGTCTGCGATGTGGTTGTGCAAATGTCTTTTTTGTGAAGCGCCTCGAGGTCTAGGCAGAATGTGCCATATAAATGATCTTATTATTATTATTATTATTACTATTTAATTCTAGCCTCCCCCTCACTCGCTCTCTGAGACCACCGCCACACGGTGTGACGTCACGCTGTGGTTAGCGCAGGCTATCTCTAGTACGAAGGCTACGCACTGGCGTCTGGCATTGCCCTTGCCTCGGCGTTTGCCGTTGGGGAGGAAAGTGGATGTAAATCTAGATCTAGAAGTTCAACACACAGAAATACGCATCCGATTAATTAAAAAAATATATATTTTCTCCTAACCTAATACTTAATTTTGTATTTCCACGCGTAGACTAGGATATATTTGAGTCGCTGAATTCAAATATGCAATCAGATTTCAAGGAGGACAAGTCCCTATGCTTTTATGTTCAGTCAAAAATTTTCTCGGGTACGGGGATTGGGGGGGGAGGGATCTACGTCATCATTTCCGGTTTTTCAGGATCTTGATACGGCGTCTGTGTGTATTTGTGTCTGTGAATGTGTGTATACTGTAAGTGTATGCGCATTGGTGACATGACAAAATAAAGAGTATCGGTATCGTCAGTCCAGCAGGTGCGGCATCTATCTCTGAGATCGGTCGCGTATCTCGCCCACGACAGGCGATCCGAGAGAAACGGCTTGGCTGTTCGAAAGAATCTCCTTGGCCATCTTTCGCGGCAATAATTTTTCCCTTGTTTCAGCCTCTCGGCCACCAAGACAGGCGTGACCCCATTTCCGCTCCCCCCCCCCCCCACTGTTATTCATGTCCCTTTGCCCATTTATATCTTTTATATATTACATGTACTTCGTTTTTAAAAAAAAAGTATTCTTAATAAAATATTATTAGCTACTTGAGTAGAGTTAGAATTACATTTCTAGATCTACTTGGTAGCCTAGTCAATAAAAAAAATAATTTTAAAATAAAAAATAAAAATAATAAATAAATAAAGAGGGTTGACATTGAAATAGTTGTGACAGAACCAATGCTGTGTTCTGTATTTTAAATATGCCATAAAATGTTATTGATATTTTCAGATGGCTCTAACTCTCTTAATAGTCATTTGTTAGCTTGCTTCTATATCACATTTTGTTTGTCTTTCAAAGCTCTTTCACCTGTGGGAATTTCATGCTTTTACCACAATGTGCACAATCGAGGTGGGTTTTTTTTGGTTTTAACTCCACTATATACATTATTACTATTATCATTGTGTCCTCAGAAAGCACTACATATTATTATCATTATCATCTTGTCATCAGAATGCACTATATATTATTATCATTATCATTGTATCCTCAGAAAGCACTACATATTATTACCATTATCATCATGTCATCAGAATGCACTATATATTATTACCATTATCATCTTGTCCTCAGAAAGCACTACATATTATTACCATTATCATCATGTCCTCAGAAAGCACTACATATTATTACCATTATCATTGTGTCCTCAGAAAGCACTACATATTATTACCATTATCGTCATGTACTCAGAAAGCACTACAGATTATTACTATTATCATTGTATCCTCAGAAAGCACTACATATTATTACCATTATCATCATGTCATCAGAATGCACTATATATTATTACCATTATCATCTTGTCCTCAGAAAGCACTTCATATTATTACCATTATCACCGTTTCCTCAGAATGCACTACATATTATTACCATTATCATTGTGTCCTCATACATATTATTACCATTATCATTGTGTCCTCAGAAAGCACTACATATTATTACCATTATCATTGTGTCCTCAGAAAGCACTACATATTATTACCATTATCATTGTGTCCTCAGAAAGCACTACATATTATTACCATTATCATTGTGTCCTCAGAAAGCACTACATATTATTACCATTATCATTGTGTCCTCAGAATGCATATTATTACCATTATCATTGTGTCCTCATATATATTACCATTATCATTGTGTCCTCAGAATGCACTATTTATATTATTACCATTATCATTGTGTCCTCAGAATGCACTATTTATATTATTACCATTATCATTGTGTCCTCAGAATGCACTATTTATATTATTACCATTATCATTGTGTCCTCAGAAAGCACTACATATTATTACCATTATCATTGTGTCCTCAGAAAGCACTACATATTATTACCTTTATCATTGTGTCCTCAGAAAGCACTACATATTATTACCATTATCATTGTGTCCTCAGAATGCACTATTTATATTATTACCTTTTTCATTGTGTCCACAGAATGCACTATTTATATTATTACCTTTTTCATTGTGTCCACAGAATGCACTATATATATATATTATTACCATTATCATTGTGTCCTCAGAATGAGGACGGTTTGCACTACGCTTCTATCGACTTTGCCGTTGGCAAGGGAGACAAGAAAGCAAAGAAGAAGGCCATCAAGCCCAAGGGAAAGAACGAGGGTAAACCGGTTGAGGAGGAGGTGGCATACACCGACATCGACTTTGTCAAGACGAAAGCCAAGGAGCGGGAGTTGGAAACGGAAGAGGAGAATCCGTATCAGGTGGTCAACAAGGAGCTGGGCACGACCGTCTGAGCGAGGTGCCACAGTATTATTATTATTATTATTATTATTATTATTATTATTATTATTATTATTATTATTGTTGTTGTTGTTGTTTAGCAGTAGCATGCCATGTTTGTTCTTCATCTTTGGTGTCATTTGCTTTATGCAATCGGTGGGTGGGTGTTCCCACTTCAGGAAGAGGAAATTCCATTACAGGTGGTCAAGAGAGGCCGGACACGACACAACCGCCGGGGAGGAGGGGGGGGCGGGCAGTAGTATTATAGGTATAGTGGTAGTGTGCAATTTTTTGTTCCTTCGTCTCTGGCGTTATTTGGATGTGCAGTCAATGGATGGGTTTTGCCGCTACTGGTAAGTGTCCCACTTTTTCCACTTTGCGGGCTGGTAGGTCCTACCTCTTTCCTTTTTACTCTGTTCACTTCCCTTTTGTCTCGCTGTTTCCTCTGTTCACTTCCCTTTTGTCTCGCTGTTTCCTCTGTTCACTTCCCTTTTGTCTCGCTGTTTCCTCTGTTCACTTCCCTTCTGTCGTCGCTGTTTCCTCTGAATTCACCAGCACCATGGTGGTCGGGGTAAATTTCAGTTTTTAACAAAACAAATCTTTTCTGTCCAGTCTTTCAACGTCCCTCTGTCTTCCGTATCAGACACGGGGATGCTGGTAGGTCTTACTTCTTTCCTTTCCTTCTTTTGTCACTTACCTTTTATCGTGCTGTTTCCTCTTAATTCGCCCTGAGATCACCGCAATGGTAGATGTGGTTAATTTCAAAGAAACAAACAAACAAAATCCATTTATTGGACGGTTGGCAGCTACCACTGCTACGTTCTACTTCCTTCTCTCTCTCCTGTTTGTCTGTCATCTTGTCCTTGTCCTCTTTGATTAATTCGTCCCTGAGTTCACCGCGTTTGGTGGTGGAAGGGGTCAATTTCATTGAAACTGAAACTTGTCCGCACATGATGATAGATGTTTGATACAATGTATCTAGTTGAGCTGGTAAGGGCATCTTATCACGTTGATGGATGGAAAATAGATGGAAATAGATGGAAGATTTTCTTTAGGGAAATGTTTCATCACATGTCATTTCTGTTTTCATCACGTCATTTCTGTTTTCATCACATGTCATTTCTGCTTTCATCACATGTCATTTCTGTTTTCATCAGATGTATTTCTATTTATGAATTGTTGACATGTGTTTCTATTTAATAGCAATGTGTGTGTTTGTGTGTTTGCAAGCTCTGTAATCAATTTATGAACTGAGTAATATGTGTTGTCATGTTTATAGAATGTATATATATTTATATATGAATATATTTATCTTTATCATAGATAAGAATTAAGATTTGTTACAACCTTATCTTATTATTTTTGTTGGTTTTTTTTACATTATTTTTGTTTCTCTATATTGATAAAGCATTTCACCACAATGTGGTTTAGCTTCATGATTGAAATTCTTCAATTTGATATTTAAGACTGGTGGCTCAATAAGAATCTGTACGAATTTGTTATTGTTTTGGGGGTTTTTTATCATTGAAATCACCGCATACAATAATATGTGGTGGGTGCGGTAAGTTTCAATGAAATTGAACTTTTGTGTCATTTCATTTCATTTTGGTTGTACATTTTTTAATGATGGCTAATGACGTGAAATGCGGATATTTGAAACCCTGCAGGAGTGCAGATAAATGCATTATTATTATTAAAGATTGTTTTTTCTTCTGTCTATTCTGTTATATTCGTCTCCTCTTCCATACAGCCGGTTTCAGCCGGGTTAAATCTTAATGAGTTCATTCACCCTGATATCACCCACTGCATATTACGGTGAACGGTGAAATTTTCAGTCAAACAATCCACTCTGGCTTTTTCAAAGTTTTAGGTTTATTGTTCTTGCTGAGTGAAAGGTGATGATCCATGATTTATTAATGTTATTCTTGATAATTTCCGCACTGACAAAGATATTTTATGTACGTTTCATGCCAACGAATCTATCAACATCGGTGTTCCTTCTCACTGCTGTTTTGTTTTTTGCGTTTTTGTTTTTTAATGGTTTTTCAGCGGCTTGATTGATCAAATGTACTAAAAAAAAAAAAAATGTTTTTCATTTAACATGTTTGTACATTCATACTCAAAGAGTTTATAAGGCTCTATTTTTTTATATTCAACAGAGTTTCTTTGTTTGTTTTACTTTATTTTTCCAAGTTCTTTTTATCTTTTAACTCTCTGAATGCCAATTGCCAACCTAACAGAGTTAGGTTGTTCTGTGCCAAACCCTATTGTATATCGGCTGTGGGCGTTTCCTCACAATTTTTGTTTCACAGACAAATACCGCTTAAGTTGTGAGGAAGCGCCCACGACCGATATGTTGACGTTTGGCATAGAACAACGAACCGATAGCGCTGATAGAAAGGCGTTTGATTCCCAATGCTAAGCAAAGTTATATGCCTGGCGACGGATAGAATTCATCTGGCATGGAGCAATACATTGTTTTTGGCACTCAAAGAGCTAAAAAGTATACAACATTGTACAGTGGCGTCGAGGGCTGAGCAGTTAGGCTGCCGGCCTGGGCATCATGATGTTCCGAGTTCGAATCGTAGCAAAGTTAGGTCTGACTTTGTGTTCTTACTATCACAGTTATTGTAGCCAAAGCACAGGCAAATTGGAGCTGGTTTTATTTTTTATTGTTGTTTCGCAAATTTTACAGGGTTTGTTTCTCCTATGTCTATCATTATCATCCGCATTTTTATTATCTGTTTTATTACTCCACGGTCTTTTGAACCACTGAAAAGTAATTGATATATTTAGAGATTAAAAAAAAGATATATGTATGTACATTTATATTATATATTTTACAAGTATGCCTGGAAACAATGATGGATCATGATTTATCTTTACGACAAAGCTGGGCCGAATGAAGTTTGACTGCGGTGAACTCAGAAACCACTGTACCAGGTACAATTATTAGATTGAGTCAGTACCACTGTACCAGGTACGATTATTAGATTGAGTCAGTACCACTGTACCAGGTACGATTATTAGATTGAGCCAGTACCACTGTACCAGGTACGATTATTAGATTGAGCCAGTACCACTGTACCAGGTACGATTATTAGATTGAGTCAGTACCACTGTACCAGGTACGATTATTAGATTGAGTCAGTACCACTGTACCAGGTACGATTATTAGATTGAGCCAGTACCACTGTACCAGGTACGATTATTAGATTGAGTCAGTACCACTGTACCAGGTACGATTATTAGATTGAGCCAGTACCACTGTACCAGGTACGATTATTAGATTGAGTCAGTACCACTGTACCAGGTACGATTATTAGATTGAGCCAGTACCACTGTACCAGGTACTATTATTAGATTGAGTCAGTACTCGATAATGGCTATACATACGCAGGCTTTATGTTGCAATGGCCGGAAATCATTGAAATAGTAACAACAAAAAATTCCCTCGATCGCGGACAAACAATTCTTTTTCTTCTTTACTTAATAGAGTTATCACCGTCTTTATCCAAAACTTAAGGTGACCTGAAGCAAACTATTTCAAACCTATATGGTGTGATGGTAGTACCTGCTCAAAGTTAGGGAGAAAGTCGGCTTTGAATTATATGAATATATATATATATATTTGTTAACTATTTTTTAAATATATATATGTATATATTATTCTTATGTTGAAATTTGTAACCCTTTCAAACATTGTTCATGTCAAATAGATTGCCGCTCTGCTGTTCATATTTATGGCCGTTCAGGCATGCAGGTGTGTGTGTGTGTGTGTGTGTGTGTGTTGGTCAAGCAAAAGAGAAATAAACGGCTTGAGCAGAGCTGACAGCTACCAACTTGATTGAAGGCATCACAAATCTAGGCGGTGGATTGCATTTGGTTTAGGGGTTGGTTGGTTGGAGACGGATTTCATCGTTGGATGGATGGTTGGATGGTTTGTTGGTTGGATTTTTCTCATCATCCTCCTTTTTTCCCTGGATGGTTGGTTGGATGGATGGTTGGTTGGTTGGTTGGTTGGTTGGTTGGTTGGTTGGATGGTTGGTGGTTGGTTGGATTGGTTGGATGGTTGGTTGGTTGGTTGGATGGTTGGTTGGTTGGTTGGTTGGTTGGTTGGTTGGATGGATGGTTGGTTGGATGGTTGGTTGGTTGGTTGATGGTTGGTTTGGTTGGTTGGATGGTTGGATGGTTGGTTGGATGGTTGGTTGGTTGGTTGGTTGGATGGTTGGTTGGTTGGTTGGTTGGTTGGTTGGTGGATGGTTGGTTGGTTGGTTGGTTGGATTGTTGGTTGGTTGGATGGTTGGTTGGATGGATGGTTGGTTGGTTGGTTGGTTGGTTGGATGGATGGTTGGATGGATGGTTGGTCTTACTGGTAGGTCCTGCCTCTTTCCTTTCACCCTTCTCATGTCCTTCATCTTGCTGTTTCTTTGAAATAGATTCACCCTGAGATCACCGTATATGGTGGATGGATGGATGGAGTAAATTTCAAGCCTAGGGTTATGGATTGATTTTTGATTTTTTTTTGGGGGGCAGGAGGATAGGGAGGGGGCAAGAATTGAGTTGAGAGGAGGTTTGGGGGGGGGGGGACAATTGTTGGTTGAGGGGGATCTTTGATGTTAAAATATTCCATGCTAAATTGTGTCATGCTCAAGATGTGTTTTTCTATATATATATATATATATATATATATATATATATATATATATATATATCTATTGTTATATAAACCTTGTTTCACATGATTTAGACACTGTTTTGTCCTTTGCCGTACTTACTTACTTACTTTGTGTTGTAATTGGGTCATCCATGAATGAAGTGAAGGAAAGTTGTGACAGCTTTATGTATATTCGTATGCCAAAAATGTTGCCACCTTTCGTTGAATAGTTGAATACATCGTGTACAAAATTCTCATTCCCTGAAAAAAACCAAGCAATTCAATTGCATTGTTGTTATCCTGCCAGTGTGCTAGGTCCCAGTTCCCTACTGTCATGTTCACGTGACTCTCCTTGTTGTATTGCAGTTTTCTCTTTCGGTTTACACTTAGAGATCACCGCATATGGTGGATAGCGTGCGTAAATTTGTATCAATCATTCCTTTAAAATAACATGTCCACCTACGCAAATGAAAAGCTCAAAGAAGTATGTTTTGAAACCAAAGGACGGGCGAGAGAGGGCGGGCACTGCTGGAAGATCCTATGTCTTTCCTTTCACTCTTTTACTTATCTTCCATCTTGCTGTTTCTTCATATTTCACCCTGAAATCAACGCAACGGCGGACAGGCTAAATTCCGAAGAATTGAGCCACAGGTACCCGTAACTGGCCTCATGCCAGCTGAGGATGGTAAGCATTGATGGTTGCCGTTTCAAGGGCTCTCTGGGAGCTCAATCGAGCTATGCCGGAAAGTAAAGGATAGAGATGGACTGGTAGGGAGGAGGAAAGCCTGATGTAGCTACTGGTACAACCTCCTTCTTTCTTTCTCTTCAGTTCAGTTTTTCATCACACTGTGTCTGTCATCTGGCTGTTTCCTCTAAATTAAACCCCCTGACATCACCGCATATGGTGGATAGGGTAGGTTGCAATTGAAACGAGTTGTGTGTGTTGAAAAAAGAAAGAGAGAAAAAAAGCCAACAACAGAACTAGGCTGTGTGTGTGTTGAAAAAAGAAAGAGAAAAAAAAAGCCAACAGAACTAGGCTGTGTGTGTGTTGAAAGAAGAAAGAGAAAAAAGCCAACAACAGAACTAGGCTGTGTGTGTGTTGAAAAAAGAAAGAGAAAAAAAAGCCAACAACAGAACTAGGCTAACCCGTGTCAGTGGTTGTTGATTGTCTTCTTCTTCTCATGAAGGGACTGGTGCAACATTTAAGTTTGATTGACTTATGCCCCTTAGTTTTGCTTATAGTCCATTAGAACAGAGTCTCGTGGCTCACATCCTCAGCTGGCTCAGGGCCACTTGTGTTGTGGGTCCCTGCGTATTGATCCACCTACGCGATCCACTAAATTGCATTGGGTAAGAAGGGTGCTGGTTCCCCAGTCAATGGTGAAGCTCGCTTAGCCCCCTTTCATCATCAACGTATATTACCTCCCCTCCCCCTTCTGTGTGAGACGTTGAGATGAAGCTTTGTATTTGGAGATGCCCAAAGGCTCTCTCTGTCTTAAAATAAAAAATATATTTATTTTCAATAGTTACAAGAAATAAGAATTGTCCCTGAGATCATTGCATACGGTTGACAGTGTAATATGTCAATGAAACAAGCAAACAAGCAAAGCAGTCTGTGTTGGCTCCCAAATGGTGACATTTTTTTAATTGGCAGTGTGTATGTGTGATTTCAATGAAGCAAAATCATTCCTCGCATTGGTGACGGGAACTTATGATTTTATTTCCCATTGCTAAGGGATTTTTATTCTTTTCTTTTTTTATCATTATTGCACCGTTGGTTCGGTTTTAGCGGCAAATGTTTTATTCTCATTTTGCTCATCTATAGATATATATTTTTTATGCTGATTGCTGATAAATTATGTTTTGTATTTGTATATACAATAAATGTGGATTTTTTTTTTATCTTGTTAAAAGAAACAAAAAACAAACGTTTCATTGATCAGATTTTAAAGATCATAACATTTAAAATTTGTTTTTATTGGCTGACACAGATATTTGGCATTGTGTGTGATAAAAGATTGCATGTGTTTTTGGTTGAGTTTTTTTTTTTTCCTTTTGGGGTTGTTTTTTGTGTGTGTTTGTATGTGTTTGCATGTGTGAGTGTGTGTGTGTGTGTATTCTGTTGTTGGGTGTATTGCCTATTGTGCCTTAATCAAGTTTGGGTTAGCAGTATTCATGGTGTTGCATGCTAAAACTGAAACACAAATACAATGTTCTCCAACACATACATATATTTGTGGAGTTTCAGAAAGCAATAGAGGGCAGTGGGTTGATGTTGCTGGAAGGTCTTCCTTCCTTCCTTTCACTGTTTTACTCTAAATCTTTCATCTTGCTGTTTTTCCCCTGAAATTCACCCTGAGATCACTGCATAGGGTGAATGGGCTAAATTTCAATGGAGCAAAAGAAAAAGATTTGTGCCGTGCTCTTGTTGAAGCTGACTGGCTTTAACTATAACGCATTGCTGTGCTGTTGACTGCCTATAGGAAACCCTGAGATCACCGCACACGGTGGGCTTGGAAAGTTTTTCATAGTGCATGAGCTCTTTTCACAGGGAGGGGAGGAGAGAGGGGGGGGAGGTTGTTTCTTATGGCATTGTTATAAATCTTCATTAATGATATCATTGACTATGATGCAGCTGCCCAACATTTTGAATTTGAAATGTGGATTGTCTGATACGCTTCAAACTGATTATTTTTAAATATTTTTTAGAGTCAAAATTGTTTCAAATATTTACTATTATTGTTATTGTGTTTTTAAGATTTTCAGTGAAAACTGAGAGAGAAAATATATATATATATGTTTTTGTTATCTCAAAGTGTTCTAGTTATAGACTACCATCATACTGTTGGAGAAAAACAAATTTCACATTCACAATCCTCACCACTGTAAAAGTAACATGTTTATTTGTTGTTTAGACAATTTCTCTACGACTTAGTGTGTTTGATTGCGTGTTCGTCTGTCTGACTGACTGCCTCTGTCTCTGGTTATCTGTCTCTCTCGCTCTCTGTGTCTCGCTCTCTCTTTGTCTGTCTGTCTGTCTGTCTGTCTGTCTGTCTGTCTGTCTGTCTCTCTCTCTCTCTCTCTCTCTCTCTCTCTCTCTCTCTCTCTCTGTGTCTCTGTCTCTCTGTCTCTGTCTCTCTGTCTGCTGTGTCTGTCTGTCTGTCTGTCTGTCTGTCTGTCTGTCTCTCTCTCTCTCTCTCTCTCTCTCTCTCTCTCTCTCTCTCTCTCTCTCTCTCTCTCTCTCTCTCTCTCTCTCTCTCTGACTTGTTTGTTTCATCGATTATTATTCTTTATTTTGTGAGCATTATGTTATGTAGCTTCTAAGGTCAACACGGTTAGGACTGAAGATTTTGGGCATGTGTGTGTATTTTCGTTGACATTACATTTACCTGCCTTACAGGTAACCTTATTTGTTATGTATGGCTCCGGTAATTTCTGTACTTATTCTATCGTAGGTGTGGGCAGTTGGCGGGTGCTACTGATACAGAGTGGTAGGTCCTACTTCTTTCCTTCCTTCTTTCACTGAAATCTGTCGTCTGGCTGTTTCCTCTTAATTGAACCTGAGATCACTACCATGGTGGATGGGAATAAATTTCAATGAAACAAACAAACAAACAAACAAACACAGCAAATGATGGGTGTGGTAAATTCCAATTGAACAAACAAACAAACAAACAAACAAACAAACACAGCTATTGATGGGTGTGGTAAATTCCAATGAACAAACAAACAAACAAACACAGCAAATGATGGGTGTGGTAAATTCCAATTGAACAAACAAACAAACAAACAAACAAAAATGATGGGTGTGGTCAAAATTGAACAAACAAACAAACACAGCAAATGATGGGTGTGGTCAATTCCAATTGAACAAACAAACAAACAAACAAACACAAAATGATGGGTGTGGTCAATTCCAATTGAACAAACAAACAAACAAACAAACAAACACAGCAAATGATGGGTGTGGTCAATTCCAATTGAACAAACAAACAAACACAGCAAATGATGGGTGTGGTCAAACAAACAAACAAACACAGCAAATGATGGGTGTGGTCAATTCCAATTGAACAAACAAACAAACAAACAAACACAGCAAATGATGGGTGTGGTCAATTCCAATTGAACAAACAAACAAACAAACAAACACAGCAAATGATGGGTGTGGTCAATTCCAATTGAACAAATAAACAAACAAACAAACAAACACAGCAAATGATGGGTGTGGTCAATTCCAATTGAACAAACAAACAAACACAGCAAATGATGGGTGTGGTCAATTCCAATTGAACAAACAAACAAACAAAAATGATGGGTGTGGTCAAACAAACAAACAGCAAATGATGGGTGTGGTCAATTCCAATTGAACAAACAAACAGCAAATGATGAGTGTGGTAAATTCCAATTGAACAAACAAACACAGCAAATGATGGGTGTGGTCAATTCCAATTGAACAAAGTACAAAGTTCTCCTTTTATCATACACTCTTCTTCTCCCATGTCTTTTCCCCTTCCATTCCCTTTCTCCATCCACTGATCTCTTGCACATATAATAAGACATATATTTGTAAAGTGTTCCCTCTGTACAAGGTATCAAATTCAATGTACAAAAAAACCCCAACCCACTCCACACCACTCCCTCATTATAACATATTATATGTATGTATTTTATTGTATCAAAGAAGCAGACAAATATTATGAATGGAATTACAACGTAAGATATTACGCTAGAAAAACACTCACCAGGAAAGCAGGCAGCTAGTTGTCGGGGTTGCTGATAAATCCTGCTTTTTTTCCTTTCACTCTTTTACTTATTATGTGTCATGTTGTCGTTGTGTGGCCCTGAGTCGCCCCCCCCCCCTTTATTATGGACAGGGTCAATTGTCTTATTATGGACAGGGTCAATTGTCTTATTATGGACAGGGTCAATTGTCTTATTATGGACAGGGTCAATTGTCTTATTATGGACAGGGTCAATTGTCTTATTATGGACAGGGTCAATTGTCTTATTATGGACAGGGTCAATTGTCTTATTATGGACAGGGTCAATTGTCTTATTATGGACAGGGTCAATTGTCTTATTATGGACAGGGTCAATTGTCTTATTATGGACAGGGTCAATTGTCTTATTATGGACAGGGTCAATTGTCTTATTATGAACAGGGTCAATTGTCTTATTATGGACAGGGTCAATTGTCTTATTATGGACAGGGTCAATTGTCTTATTATGGACAGGGTCAATTGTCTCATTATGGACAGGGTCAATTGTCTTATTATGAACAGGGTCAATTGTCTTATTATGGACAGGATCAATTGTCTTGTTATGGACAGGGTCAATTATCTTATTATGGACAGGGTCAATTGTCTTATTATGGACAGGGTCAATTTCAATGAAACAAAGGAAACTCACTGGCCTAAATTAAAATTTCCCAGAATTTCCTACATTTTATAAATTCCTTCTTTCCTTTTACTCTTTCACTTCTCTTTTTATCTTTGCTGTTAAGTGAAATTTCACCCTGAGATCACCACAATAGTGGACAGGGTAAATTTCAATTAAACAAACAAACCTAGAAAATATCGCCTGGTCTGTGACTCAGCCAGACGTTCTCTTGGCAGTGAAGACGCCCATGTCGATTCGCATTCCTTCTACGCCCAGACTTTGGTTTTTAAAGTGGGCGGTTGCTTATAAGTTCTGCTTCAATTACCTTTAGCTTTATCACTTTCACTTTCAATTCTCTTTCACCTTGCTGCTTCCCCCCTTAATTCACGCTGAGATCACCGCTTATGACGGACAGGGTAAATTTCAATTAAAAGTCCTACCAAATACCCCGAAATCAGCTTAGTGGTGGATGTGGGTAAATCAAATCTCAAAATCAGCTTAGTGGTGGATGTGGGTAAATCAAATCTCAAAATCAGCTTTGTGGTGGATGTGGGTAAATCAAATCCCAAAATCACCTTAGTGGTGGATGTGGGTAAATCAAAGCCCGAAATCACCTTATTTGTGGATGTGGGTAAATCAGTTCAAAATCATCCCAGCCACGTCCAATTATTCTCCTTGTCTTGTTGTCATGGCAACGGTTTCTAGGCCATTACAAATATTTTTTTAAAAGAGACTAAATTGTCTTTCTTTCATGTTATATCTGATTATTGCGAGTGCTTATTAATCTACCCACCTAGGTGTATGTGTATAGATACATGTGTGTACATGTATGTGTATGTGTATAGATACATGTGTGTACATGTATGTATGTGTATAGATACATGTGTGTACATGTATGTATGTGTATAGATACATGTGTGTACATGTATGTATGTGTATGTGTATAGATACATGTGTGTACATGTATGTGTATAGATACATGTGTGTACATGTATGTATGTGTATAGATACATGTGTGTACATGTATGTATGTGGGTCAGTGGAGTTGGTGAGAGTCTCAGAAGTCGGGTGAAGGTTTCAGATACTCACCTTGTGTGCGTGTTATATTTGTTTTTGCCAATGACAAAAAGGTTCAGTGGATGTTACAGGTATGAATCTTGGGGGTTCCAGTACAGACCTCCAAAAAGGTTGCAATACCACCGATTGATATATAGGAAATACATATTATATATTTTTAAATTTAGATATATAGAGATGTAATATTTATTTATGATACAGACTATACACATATTTATACATTCATAATTAGTGGCCTAGTTGTAAGGCAGCTAGGCTTTTGACCATAAGGTGCTGGGTTCTGAATCCAGGCAAAAATTTAGGTCTGACATTGTGTTCCAAATAAAGGTCTGACGTTGTGTTTCAAATGAAAGTCCAGATATAAGGTATAAGCCTTAGCAAATGAATATTAGATCCGAGTCAGTACATGATACTGAGTATACACAGGTTTTTATTGTAACAGTAAATAGTTTCTTCGATCGTAAGCACACAATTTTTTTATTTTTCAATAAATGCAAATACTTTCTTGATCCAAAAAGTTTATTTGATCAAAACCTGAAACTGAAACTGGCTATTTTAAACCAACATGCGAAATATGGTGATCTTTGGTGCATAGATATAGATATAGATATGTTGATATATATTTATATACATGTGTAAGTACATATATATAATATATATACATGTGTAAGTACATATATATAATATATATACATGTGTAAGTACATGTATATAATATATATACATGTGTAAGTACATATATATAATATATATACATGTGTATATATATATAATATATATACATGTGTAAGTACATATATATAATATATATACATGTGTAAGTACATATATATAATATATATACATGTGTAAGTACATATATATAATATATATACATGTGTAAGTACATATATATAATATATATACATGTGTAAGTACATATATATAATATATATACATGTGTAAGTACATATATATAATATATATACATGTGTAAGTACATATATATAATATATATACATGTGTAAGTACATATACATATAATAATATATATACATGTGTAAGTACATATACATATAATATATATACACGTGTAAGTATATATACATATAATATATATACATGAGAGGGTGAGATGCAAAACCCGCTATGCGACATTTTTACATATTGTGACTTTTTTTTTACCATCTTGGACTTTGAATGAAGAGTCCTATGATGATGATGAAATCATTTTTGTTCAAAACTGAATGTATCTATTATTAGTATTATAATTGACTCTAAACATGAAATTGATCGGGCTCCATTTAAAACATTTAGAACTAAGGGAAGAAAAAAGGATTTTCTCAAGTTGTCTTTTTTGTATATAGCTGTTTTTGCATCTCAACCCATCGTATACAATACTAATACACTATATATATATAATATGAAAGAGTTTAGTCACCAAATGAGACCTACGCCAGATAGGCACATTTTGGCGTTTCCAAATCCAAATCCATAAAGCCAAGAGCCATTCCAAATCCAGACCATTCCAAATCCATAAAGCCAAGAGCTCTCTGTTCCAAATCCAGACCATTCCAAATCCATAAAGCCAAGAGCTCTCTGTTCCAAATCCAGACCATTCCAAATCCATAAAGCCAAGAGCTCTCTGTTCCAAATCCAGACCATTCCAATTCCATAAAGCCAAGAGCTCTCTGTTCCAAATCCAGACCATTCCAATTCCATAAAGCCAAGAGCTCTCTGTTCCAAATCCAGACCATTCCAATTCCATAAAGCCAAGAGGTCTCTGTTACAGAAATCCATTCCTTTTGTGTGGCTGAGATTGTCTACCTGTCTTACAGGTTTTGGTTTTATTTTATTTATATTCCGTAGCCATAGCTGTATCTTTGTCTTTCAAACATAAGCTCTTCATATATTATATATGTATCATGTATGGTATGTTTTATGCCTATGTTATATTTTTTATATATATATATATATATATATAGATCTAATTCAGAGTTGGTTGTTCGTCAAAGGTTTTGTTGCCAGGCCGCTAAGAGCAACCATATTTTTCATGTAGGTTCTAAATGATCCCTAGATTGTTTTCATTTGAGGAATTTTTCTACTAGAAGCATTTTTTAGTTCATGGAAATTTAATTGTTTTCCATGCTTTGAGTAGAGCTTTCATTCACCTAAGCCGCCATTTTAGACAAGTTTTACAATTAAAAAGTTGGACTAGTAGACCTACCGCTCCTGCCTAGCTGTGTAGCCTCAGTCTTGAACACTGACTCGATCTAATAATCGTATTTGATATTACTCTGGACGTATCATGCTTGTATATTATATTATGTAAATAGACGGACAAGTATGGGTGATTAGACAAATTGTAGATGTATGTCCAGATATATCATTACAAATATAGATCTAGATGAAAGACAAAACTTGTGAGTATGAGAAAAAAGAACAAAAAAATAGGATGAATATAAGACTAGAATCTAGATCTATTTTCATTCTTGTTTCCTATACTCACACGTCTCCTCTCTGTTTCTTTCTTCCCTGCCTTTTTTTCTTTCTTTTTCTCTCTCTCTCTCTCTCTTTCTAATTCTCTTCTTCTCTCTATCACCTTCTCACCTTTTATTACTTACTTATTTTCATATTTTTATTTCATTCTAGATCTGAACCTTCCATTCTCGCTCATTCTTCACACCTCCTCTGCTATGTTTCTTATCATCACTATCTTTTTCTTTCTTTCTTTCTCCTTTATGTTTTTCTTCTGACATCACATTGTGTGATGCCTGAGGTATTACTTAGATCTAGATTCTAGATATTTCTCGTTTGTTGTCTGACGAAGGGTTATACCCCAAACGTCACGTGTTTATTTTGTCTTTATTAGTGGAGTTGTCACTTATTGTCATATTTCGCCTTTGACTTTACTCCACTGTGGATCCTTCGTATTATATATAATAAAAGTGTTCTCATAAACACACACCTACATCTGATGACCAAATCTTTACTATATATAATAAAAATGTTCTCATAAACACACACCTACATCTGATGACCAAATCTTTACTATATATATAAAAATGTTCTCATGAACACAACCAAATCTTTACTATCTCATAAACACACACCTACATCTGATGACCAAATCTTTACTATATATAATAAAAATGTTCTCATAAACACACACCTACATCTGATGACCAAATCTTTACTATATATAATAAAAATGTTCTCATAAACACACACCTACATCTGATGACCAAATCTTTACTATATATAATAAAAATGTTCTCATAAACACACACCTACATCTGATGACCAAATCTTTACTATATATAATAAAAATGTTCTCATAAACACACACCTACATCTGATTTACTATATATAATAAAAATGTTCTCACCACACCTACATCTTGACCAAATCTTTACTATATATAATAAAAATGTTCTCATAAACACACACCTACATCTGATGACCAAATCTTTACTATATATAATAAAAATGTTCTCATAAACACACACCTACATCTGATGACCAAATCTTTACTATATATAATAAAAATGTTCTCATAAACACACACCTACATCTGATGACCAAATCTTTACTATATATAATAAAAATGTTCTCATAAACACACACCTACATCTGATGACCAAATCTTTACACACCTACATCTGATGACCAAATCTTTACTATATATAATAAAAATGTTCTCATAAACACACACCTACATCTGATGACCAAATCTTTACTATATATAATAAAAATGTTCTCATAAACACACACCTACATCTGATGACAAATCTTTACTATATATAATAAAAATGTTCTCATAAACACACACCTACATCTGCAAACCTGATGTCACCTGAGATCACTGTACATGTATTTATATGGATGGGGTAAATTTCAATGAAATAAAACATTGTTGAGTCACACACACACACACATTTATGTAGATGTGTTTTCGTGTGTAGACTGTATGTCAGGTGTACTTTTATTATGTCATTCAGCCAAACATCATTGCACCTTTTTTGTTTCTTGTTTTTTAAATGTCTTTAATTCTAGGGGAAGATTTTGATTGGTTAAATTGAACTGAATTTTGTTTTCTAATAATAAAAAAAAAGAATCAAAGGATCAATGCTCTTTATACAAACATTTATATATATATATATAATTATGATATAAAATTCATTCATCTTATCATTATCATCTTCTGAAATCGTTTTTTGCTCTTTTTATATTATTATTGTCCTACTCTACAAATGTTCAAGCCATTGTTCCTTGTCTGTTATTGTTGGGTTTTTTTCAAAATGAACAATTCAATTTCGGATGTTCAAGCCATTGTTCAATGTTCGCCTTTTTCCCCCTTTTTTTTTCATAATGAACAATTCAACTTCTTCAAAATTCGACAACCAACGTTATTTGCTTCAATTTGTGTTTTCACATTCATCGCCAGTTTTTGGTTGATGTTTTATTCCTTCATTCCTTTATTATTTGGTTTTGCTTTATGTACTTATCTATTCATCAAGCCTTTGTTAATAATTGATTCATTAATTTGATTTCTGATTAAAATGAAAATGGGTGCATACATCATCAAAATTTATGAAACTGCCCTTCTTTTTATCATTCTTTTATCTTTCTTACTTTTATCATTTTTGGATGGAATTTAAACAATTTTCGATAAGTAAATAAATTGACGTATCAAAACAATAAAAAGACCTTGAGTTAGATTGCGTTGGTTTTTCTTTTCTTTTCTTTTCGTATTCCTACTTTTATTAGCAAGTTTATTACTAATTATTAATTTACAATTTAATTGTGGCTACTGTCATAGGTGACATATCATCGTAGCCTAATGGTTAGGCAGCTAGACTTGGGATCATGAGATCTCAGGTTCGAATCCTAGCAACATCGTGTTATTCCTTGGGGAAAGACACTTGCCATGCATTTCCCCCACTCGACCCAGATGCAATATGGATACATTACCAATGACAACTTTGGCACAAAGTCAAAACCTGCAACAAGACTAGCATCCCGTCCAGGGGTTGATTTGTTATTGTTAACTGTTGTTCTGCTTCACGCTATATAGAAACTGGGATAAGCTTGGGCTTTATGAGCTGCAATGGCCTTGAAAGAACTTGCGACACAAACCGTCCACGATGCCATCCAGTGGGAGCCCATAGTTGCCCAGAATCCCTCTTTGACTTTGAGAGGAACAGTCCCTCCCACATGTCACATTGCGTCCCTGTGTCCCTCCCACATGTCACATTGTGTTCCTGTATCCCTCCCACAGGTCATATTGTGTCTGTGTCCTCCCACATGTCATATTGTGTCCCTGTGTCCCTCCCACATGTCATATTGTGTCCCTCCCACATGTCATATTGTGTCCCTGTGTCCCTCCCACATGTCATATTGTGTCCCTGTGTCCCTCCCACATGTCATATTGTGTCCCTCCCACCCCCATGTCATATTGTGTCCCTGTGTCCCTCCCACATGTCATATTGTGTCCCTGTGTCCCTCCCATGTCACATTGTACATGTCCCTGTGTCCCTGTGTCCCTCCCACATGTCATATTGTGTCCCTGTGTCCCTCCCACATGTCACATTGTGTCCCTGTGTCCATGTCATATTGTGTCCCCCCTCCCATGTCATATTGTGTCCCTGTGTCCCTGTGTCCCTTCCATCCCTTATGTCACATTGTGTACCTGTGTCCCTCCCCATATGTCACATTGTGTCCCTGTGTCCCTCCCACATAACATCATATTTTGTCCATCCATCCATGTGACCATCCATGTGACCAAGTCAATTTTCTCATCGGAGATCAATGAGATCATCTTATCTTATCTTATCTTATCAATCCAGCTCATCAGTAGCCTGTCCCGTCTTGTTTCTCCATTGTTTGTTGCTCCAAGAAACATAATTTATTCACTGTTAGTGTATTCCGTATTTCTTCTTTCTTCTTCTTCTTCTTCTTCTTCTTCTTCTTCTTCTTCTTCTTCTTCTTCTTCTTCTTCTTCTTCTTCTTCTTCTTCTTCTTCTTCTTCTTCTTCTTCTTCTTCTTCTTCTTCTTCTTCCTCTTCTTCTTTCTTCTTCTTCTTCTTCTTCTTCTTCTTCTTCTTCTTCTTCTTCTTCTTCCTCTTCTTCTTCATGTTGTGAATACCCCCAGTTTTTGAGGACCAATACATAGTTACATCTTGTATTGCTCCAATAAGTTGATGTTATTGTTATTGTTATTGTTAGTCTCATTACTGTGTCAACGTTAGTAGAATCGATGGTATCTTGGACTGAGAGAATTCCAGATGGGGGTGGCAGATGGGGGAAGTGACTAGTATCAACACACGCGGTAAGATTCCTCTCAAATCATGTTGATAAGACGTTCCAGCATCGTCGGAAGTCCGCTAACTGGCATAATAGATGTCGTTAAACCACAAAATAAACTTGAAATCATAAAAAGGGCGAGAGCTCGTGAACCCACGTCTGTGCTGCTCGGTAACCGCACCAGAAGGTTGACGCATCCAAGTCTAAGTCCGTCTGGTGACGGGCATGTTTTTGTCGCTCTCCATATTTCCTGTGTTTTTCTGGATTTATTCTTCATTACCTGGTGTGTTTTTCTGGATTTATTCTTCATTACCTGGTGTGTTTTTCTGGATTTATTCTTCATTACCTGGTGTGTTTTTCTGGATTTAGTCTTCATTACCTGGTGTGTTTTTCTGGATTTAGTCTTCATTACCTGGTGTGATTTCTGTTCTGTAAAGTATTTGCTGCATTTACATCAAGGTAGGACCCTTATTTTATCGTTTGGTATTTTTGTTCTTTCCATAATTCTAATTTTCAATTGCTTTATATTCAGACATATTGGTATCTGAAAGTCGATTTTGTGTTTTTCAACACTGTACTGAGTTTGAACTCACCTTCGTTCTCAGCGTGAGAAGTTAGTGTGTAGCTCTACATTGTTATTGACCTGTCGTCTGTTCTCTTCAGTCTGTATTTTCTTTTTTCTTTTTTCATCAGTCCAGTTAAATTTGTTCCGTTGTGTGCTTGTCTCCCTTTTCTCTTTGTGAGTTTTTTTTTTCATTTAGCCCTTTTTGTTTTTGTTTTACTAAACGTGTCTGAACGTGTCTGATAACATTTCGCTCTCTCTTTTATATAATTGTTATATAATTTCATATACTTTTCCAGTACATTAGTAAGAGTGAGCTTCTCTTCCATATCAATCATACATCGATTCCATCTTAGATTTTCTTTTCGTCAGTTCTTATTGTTTTATACATATTGGTTTTTTTTGTGACTCTTTGACTCTTGGCATACAATGGCGTCGAATTCCTTTGTGGGTGCAACAACTTCCTCCTTGCCACCTCTTTATTTTAAAGCTCGAGACCTTCCATTTTTTGAGCCTGTCTCTACTTTTTGAGGTGTGTGTCTCGGCTGACAAAGCGGCAGGTTCGGGATGCACGTTGGGGGCCCAAATGATAGGTGGGCTTTGGCGCATATATTCTAATACAAGTGATGCTAGGGCCAGAATGCTAGCGAGTGGACTAGCTATTCGGGGTATCAGAATTGTTTTAACAATGCAAAAGCCTAATCTTTCAAGAGATGGGTCCAGGAATGAAATGCCCGCAACAAAATTACTCGTGAGCGATATTCCCATATCATTCGCGAATCACGAAATCAAACGAATAGTCACCAAGGCAGGGGCTAAATGAAGGTCGAAATTGCAAATGGAGAGGGTCTGGGATCCGTTTGGCAATCTAACGGCTTGGTTGACGGGCCGCCGCTTTGTGTGGATTGAGCTACCCAAAGAACCCCTGCCGGAAAAAGTCGAAATGGTGCTCTTTTAAGCCAGCCAGTATTTTAAAGAGAGAAATACGAGAAAATCATGCAGGAAGTGTCTAAAGAGTGGGCATCTCCAGAGCAACTGTCCCAACGAGGAAGTCTGCCTCTTACATGCAAAAAGGCAGGACACGTGAAAAAAAGACTGTCCTGCTCAACACAAACATAATGATACAGAGAACGATATTGCCGAAAAAGGACCACCAGGCATTGATTCCAGCGGGGAATCAAGTCAGATTGACACCTCACCAGCAGAGGACGTGGAAAATAACGATAAAAAAGACAAAAAAGACAAACAAAAGAAATAATAAACAGGGACACAAGGAGGTCAAAGGGGTTAACCCAACCGAAAAGAAGAATACAGGAGAGAGACCACGAGGGAGGGATATAGAAAGACTCCCCAGAACTCACTTACGTCATTCATAACACGAGCAAGGTCGTTAAGTGTTAAAAGACACAACCCTAGCCAAGGTAACGATGGACCTGACCATCAGCACAAAGGTCACGGCTTGAAGACACATAGAGACACACAATGATATCATAATTGAAAATAAAAAGTATTTAATAGCAAGAACATAAACTATAGGAATGACCATGGCTTCACTTACAGCTCTGACTTGGAACGTGCGTGGATTAAGAAATAAGAAAAAAGAAATGCTATCATTAAACTTCTTAAGACAAAAGAATACACAATCATAATGCTACAAGAAACTTACCTAAAAGAAGAGGAACTGTGTGTTATAGAAGCACAGTGGAGAGGGGACTGTACATTTACAAGCAGGAACAGATCATAGCGGTGGGTTACTAACTTTGTCCTATTTCTATCTTTGGGGTCCATTGGACCCCAAGGCCCTGTTTTTTTTGGCTCTAAAATCGTCAATTTTTGACCTACGAATCTGAAATTTCGTGACTTTTCCTAATTTGACCCCCTAAGTGACCAACCCAAATTTGGTTTGTCTCACGTGCATGGTTTGCTCACCCCAAAAAGCCTCTGCTGAATTTTGAGATTTGCTTCTATTGGGGTCCGCTGAACCCCTCACAAATAAATAGAAAATATCGAGAAACCTCCTATTTCATACTTTGGGGTCCGCTTGCACCCCATAGACCCCATGGCATTTTAGTGCTATAGTTCCAATTTCATGGGTCTGTTCCAAATAGACCCCATGGCATTTTAGTGCCATTTCAGGTTCCAATTTTATGGGTTCTGTTCCAAATAGACCCCATGGCATTTTAGTGCCATAGTTCCAATTTTATGGGTCTGTTCCAAATAAATGAATGTCAAATCAAAAATAGTGGTGTAACTTGCAAGAAAAATGAGTTTTAGAACCCAGCACAATGCACTTGCAACTGCAATACAACAAGATCATTTTGTATAGCGCTTTTAGTTTTAGTCGAATCCACAAAGCGCTTTGTACAACAATTATGTACTTCCCCGAGCAGGCCATACTCCTTGATGGATTAGACAAGTTCCCATTGCAATTGTAGCCTTATCTTGATATGTATGTCTTATTGCTGGATAGTAGTTGGCACATTGCGTGAGGAAATGTGTGCATATAATATAGTTCATACTAATACATAATACTATAGCCTCTCCCAAGAACTAAACGGCGCACTGATGGCGAAAGCCGGTTTGAACTAGGAACCTCATTCCTAAAGCTGAGCGTTAAAACCACTAGATAACACTACAACTGCAATGTACATTTAAACATCAATGAAAACAAATATTTAGTTTTTTTGGGGACTAGAGATTTTTTATTAGATAACATTAACATTGAAAATGAAGAAACCAAATGAAAAAATATGCTTTGGCAGTATGGATTTTTGTTAAGTGTTGATCCATATTCTTGAGCGAATCTAGGTGGATTCACAAATGAAGCAGACTTTTTTGATTACGCAGTGCTCGTTGCAAACATAGCTATCACATTTTGAGCAGACTTGCTTCACTTTCCTGTCTTTCTTTCTTGGGCACCGACTACATCTTCCTCCCCCCCCTTCTCTCTTTCGACCTTCTCCCCTCGTGGTTGCCTCATTTCCAAGATCCCATTCCAGTTTCAAAATTTCATATGCCAACTTCACCCTTCTATTTGTTTTCGCCAGCTCCATTCTTCTTTGTAGATGCTCTAACACCAACTCTTTAGCCAGAAGCTCGTTGAAGGATCCTCGGTCTTTGTAAGACTTTTTGTCTGCCGGGAAGACTTCCTTGTACGTGATACACGCTGTCACGGCTGCTGTGTCCAACAGGTTGTAAAATATAACCATCGGCCACCTTCTGGTTTTTCTCTTGCAGGAAAAACTGTGACACATGTAGTCGAATGTGTCAACACCACCCTTTGTTTTATTGTAGTATTTCACAATCTCTGGCTTCTTTTCCCCTCCTGGTCAACATCAACTGCATGGTGCATTGTACTTAGCAGCACAACATGTTTTTTCGCATTAGACTTGTATGCAACCAAGCTTTTGTCTACTGTAAAAAGGAAACTGCTTTCAAATTTATGTATTCCCTTTCCTGTCTGGAATTCTTTGGGGAGAAAGACTTTGTTTTTTTCTGACAGTGCCCACAATTGACAATCCTTTCCTAGACAGATGGTCTGCGAGCTCTACATCAGGGAAGAAGTTATCGCAACTGATATTTCTCCCAGTCTTGTGATATGGTGTACTTAGCTCCTTCACTGTCTCTCTGCCAAGGTTCGTCCTTCTTTCGCCATGTTTCCCCAAGTAGGGAATTGCCTGAAGAGGGTATGCAGTTTGGCTATCACAAATCATAAACAACTTTAGACCATATTTATCCGGCTTGCTTGGAAGATATTGCAGGAATTTGCACCGCCCTCTCCATGGAACCAGCTGTTCGTCTACTGTTAGACATTGTGATGGGGTGTAATTTCTCTGTAGATTCTTGTTCACCTCATCAAACAGATCTCTCAGAGGGGCAAACATATCTCTGTCACGTCTGCTGGACATGGTTGCCTTGTCATCAAAGCGAAGAGCAGCAGAGTTCAATGAAGCGCTTCAAACTCATAACAGACATGGCCACGCTTTCAGCTGAAGCTCCATACCATATCTTTGACACTTTGAGCAGACTGACTTTCCGTGCTCCGAGATGGATATATAGGCCGAACAATGCTTTCATTTCAGTAAAATCTGTTGGTTGCCATCTTGATCCTTTGCGTCTAACACCCTCTTTGTTCGTCATTTTGACAATAATATTGATGACTCTGTCTGTAAATATTCGATGAAATGTCGACGCAGCTGAGTCGATGTCTTTCGGATTATTGACGTGGGATTTAGGAGGTCTGAAAACATTTTTTGTTGATGTTCTTCCAATCTGAGGAATGGGCACTTTGCTCCAAACTATCATTCCATTCTCGCTCATGGTTATATTGGTTATATTGCTATTGGTTATTTGGTTATATTGGTTATATTACTATTGGTTATATTGCTATTGGTTATATTGCTATTGGTTATATTGCTATTGGTTATATTGCTTGATGGTGGTATAAGTACTGATTATCTTCCATTTCTGGTTCTGGGTCTGATTCTGCCAACAATTGCGGACATGCATCTTCATCGCTGCTTTCATCAGAAGAATCTACATCCCTTTCCTCATTCACTATATCATCAGCATGATCATCTGGAATCCACGGGAGCATTTGTTCATAATTGAAACCTGTAAGGAGAACAATATTGAAACTGGTCATTGGTCTTGATCTAAGGATTTGAAAGTTAGAAGTGGTTCGATTGTTGATCTTCATTATGGAAACATTTTAAGACTGGTTGACCCTAGCCAGGATAAGAGTAAGATGTCCATGCTACATATATATTATAGACTGGTTGACCCTAGCCAGGAGTAGAGTAAGATGTCCATGCTACATATATATTATAGACTGGTTGACCCTAGCCAGGATAAGAGTAATATGTCCATGCTACATATATATTATAGACTGGTTGACCCTAGCCAGGATAAGAGTAATATGTCCATGCTACATATATATTATAGACTGGTTTCTGTGCAGCAGTATACCTGAAAATACTCTACTCTGTTGAAATGTCTTAATCCCTGTACAGCAGATTTCATTTATAACACCTGTTACTGTATTTTAATATCTATGGTTATTTACTTAGAGTAAATGGATAGCTTCTAGCACTTTTGCATCATTCTCAAAGGCTAGTGTTCCATTCTAGTTCCACTTTGTGCAATGAAGTTCAATTCAAGCTGTATGAAAACATACCATCATCTGAGTTGTCATCAACAGGTTCATCATCAACTGTATCATCGGTAGGGTCCAAATTCTGATCGCCAGGTACTTGAAACTGTAATCTGTGACGAGCATGCAAGTCGTATCGTGTTTGTTGTTCAGTTCCTGTGAATTGGTGAATCGGAACGTTAGATTTAATATTTCAAAAATATAATACAACACAATTTGGAGATAAGCAGTATTGATATTGAAAATGTATACATGATGCTACATTATGGTATCATATTTCAAGAAAAAATTATAAGATTTTGCAACAACGTTGGTAAAAGCAGACAATAGATAGTACCTATGTATGTTATAATATAATATCAAACTTACCTTCCGCAAATAAATCTTCATGTAGGGGTTGCAGTTCAGTATAGGTCACGGCTTCATTGTTGAAGTCAAAAATGTTGCACTTTGTCCCATCCATGATTGGGCTTGAATGCAGGACAAATGATGCTAATAGGAAAAACAATCAATTCATGAACAGGCTGTATCAATCCATCCTTGTGACAGTTTTCAAAAAGATGTGTGTTCACCAAGTAAACAGGATGCAAGTATCACTAAGTTGTGTGTTGCAGTCAGTCATGAAAATGGATAAAACTGTTAGTGTAAACATATCAATATCAACCAAGAATACCACCTTACTTTGTAGTTTTAGTAGAACTATGTTATGACTTCACAAAATGATCCTTTACTAAGATGGAACAAAGGTAAAATGAACTTACCTCAATGCAATGTTGTTGGATTGTGAACAGATTCAAATCTCTATTTGGTCATCCTCTCCTTATGCCGCATGGAAAGAAAACCACAACAGGAACAGGAAATGACAAAAAGAAAAACACCTTTGATTGCCAGATTGTTTTTGAAACAAATGCAAAGATGCTTCCCACTTGATAAATTGATGTATATTATAAGTAATTACTAAGAAAATGTATGACGTCCATTGGACCCCAAAGGTAGAAATAGGGGTTTCCATTAATTGCTTCATTCATGCCAGGGGGTTCGCTTAGACCCCATGTGATATAAATAGGATGTTACCACTATACTGCTATTAAAAGGTAGGGGGTCTATCAGACCCCTAAAAGCTGAAATATGGAGGTAGGGTATGAAATAGGGTTAACAAAAATATAGTTGGTAATATATCAGTAGTGCACAAGAATTCAAGATACATAGCATCTAGGTGTTAACTTCAGCATGATGACATGTTAATATAAAACGTTTGTGCATCTTGCAATGTGAAAGATACGGTTGTCTGTTTAAAAGAGCTGAAAGAAACTATGACCGACCATGCCAGAGTAAATGATGGCGTAAAAACAATAGTAGCTGGAGATTTCAACTGTGTCCTTGGTAACGAATTTGACATTATTGCCGGCCAAAAACATCCAAAAGAAAGCGTAAAGACTTTTGAGGCAACAGTGACTGACTTAGGATTGATTGATGTATGGAGAAAGAATAATCCCAGTTATAAACAACACACATGGGCAAGAGAAACCCCTTATACTGCTAGACATCTGGATTACCGATGAAAACATGATGCCTAATATAGAGTGTATAGACATCAGAACCCTTGGTTTCTCAGATCACAGAGCAGTCGAATGCAAAATGGGTTTATGGTCAAGTCTCTGCGGCCCCTCATATTATAAACTGAATATTAACTTATTGAAAGATAAGCAATACATCAATCTTATACATAAAACAATGAAACAAATTATAAGTGAACGAAGATATACGGATGAACATCTAGCGTGGGAATACATGTCAGCAATATAGCAGGTATAAAAAATCAAAATCGAACAAGAAAAAAATAAACCTTCTATCGCAAATAAACGAAATAGAAAGTGAAGTCGCTGAAGATCCACATAGTGAGAAACTTAGGACAAGACTACATATCAGGAAGAAAGAACTGGAAATCATTCAAATGGAAGAAGCCAGAGGTGCACAAATAAGATCTGGAAAAAAATGGATCGAAGAAGGAGAGAAGTGTAATAAAGTCTTTCTGAACTTATGAGATCCACCAATAACACCATAAATAAACTCAGAGGTGAAAATAGTAATCTATTTAAACCACTTGAGATATTGGAAACAATGAAAAAAATATGATAAAAATCTATACAAAGAGGAAAGAACAAAGGACATTATTCAGGCAACCAGAGCATTCACGTCTTCTCTTACAATACCAGTAATCCCAAATGCAGAAAAAGAATTGTGTGATAGGGAGGTTACTGAAGAAGAAGTTTTAGATGCTATAAATAGCATGAATAATGGTTCTGCACCAGGAATCAACGGCCTTCCTATTGAATTCTACAAGCTATTTTGGCAGCATATCAAAGAGCCTCTGCTAGAATCATTCCAATACAGCTTCAAAAAAGGGTTCACTATCAGTCTCATAAAAACTGGGAATCATAAGCTTACTGCATAAAGGAAAAGATAGGACAGAGCTCAATAACTGGAGGCCGGTCACCCTTTCAAATACGATTATAATATAATCGCCAAAGTATTCACCAAAAGGCTGGCGTCCGTAGTAGACAAAATCGTGCACATAGAGCAGAAAGGTTTCATACCAGGCTAGAGAAATATCATTTGTTGGTTCCTTTTGTCTATCAGTTCACTTCATTTTTTATTTCAATTGTTTCTATTTATTTCCAGTACCCATCGTCATCTTGTTTCATTCATTGTCATTTCTGAATAAACATTAAAGACTAAACAGACAAATAGTGTTGCACACTTATTTATGAATGAAACACAGACAGTCATGGCAACCATCAAGTGCCCAGCTCCCGGCTGCAATGCTGAATGGCCCACGGCCACGCCAACTGACATACTTACCCGCCTTCTGGACATCCACAGTGCTACAGCTCATGCAGCTCACACGCACGTGCCTACTCCAACAGCAGCGGCCAGGGCAGAGAAAGTTCGGCGTCCCACGGTGTCAGCATCAGGCACCAGCGAAGAGTGGGCGTACTTCATTCGGAGATGGACAGACTACAAACAGGCCACCCGCCTCACGGGATCAGACATATTGTTCCAACTACTGGAATGCTGCGACGAGGACTGCGCAACGACCTTACCAGGACCTTCGGTGCTCTATCCTCTGGTACTGAGGAGACCACTCTAAAGAACATGAAGACCTTTGCAGCGCATCGAGAGAACATAATGGTCGCACGGGTCCAAGTCAAGCTCCTACAAGCGCCAGGATAAACTCCGTATAGAAGGTGGCAGAAATTTGACCTCGTCAACTCCATGCGGTTATTGCGGCAGACATGGACATGGTTCAAGCAGGCTGGAGCGCATAAATAAATGTCCTGCATATGGAAAAACATGCACAAAGTGCGGGATCGCCCACCATTTCGCAAACGTCTGCAGGAAGGCATCACGACCCAACGCCAACTCTGCCCAGACCCCTTCGCCAAACGCCCTCGACGACACTGCTGCCACTTTTGACAGCCTTTGCAGCACTGATGAGATGACTCATGTATCCCACGCCCACACCATAAGCTTTGACCACCATGTGTTCAACGAATTCTGTGAGGCATGGGAGAAACGAGCTTCCGATTCTCAGCCCTTTGTTGACGTCACAATCCGCGCAGTGCCCTCAGACATCAAATCCCTTGGCTTCCCCACACTCTTCTCCACCCCCACCCGTCCTGTCACCTTCCCGGCCATGGCAGACACGGGATGCCAGTCATTCCTGGCTGGCCTGGGACTTCTTACTAAGATGGGCCTTGACAAGCGGCACCTCCTGCCTGTCAACATGAAAATGACAACAGCAAATCATGGGACAATAAACATCATTAGGGCCCTTGCTCTCAGGATTAGAGGTACATCTCCAACCGACAAAGAGCTAGATAGTCGTCAGATGGTATATTTTACCACTGCCACCGGCCGAATGTTCCTAAGCAAGCAGGCATGCATGGCCCTAGGTATGATTCCACCCAGCTTCCCCATGATCGGCGAGACGAGTGCTGCCAGCAGTGCCTCAGATACTCTACCCACGGACACACAAACATCTCCATGCAAATGCCCCCCCCCCACGTGAACCGCCACCCTCGCCCCAACATCGCTCCCATTCCCTACCACCGATGACAACAGGGAGCGTTTGGAAAAGTGGCTGCTGGACTATTAAGTATTACAGCTCCAGCTCCTTTAACGTGTGAACACCAACCACTCCCCAAGATGTCTGGTCCACCCATACATCTTATGGTCGACCCTGACGCCCACCCCACTGCCCACCACACCCCTATCCCAGTCCCTGTCCACTGGCAGGACGACGTCAAGGCAGGCCTCGATCAAGATGTGCGCCTAGGTGTCATCGAGCCGGTCCCTATCGGCACTCCAGTTACATGGTGTCTCAAAATGGTCGTCTGCCCAAAGAGGTCAGGAAGCCCCGGCGCACTGTGGACCTGCAGCCTTCTAATAGACATGCCACACGTGAGACACATCACACCCAGTCTTCTAATAGACATGCCACACGTGAGACACATCACACCCAGTCTTCTAATAGACATGTCGAGACACATCACACCCAGTCTTCTAATAGACATGTCACACGTGAGACACATCACATCCAGTCTTCTAATAGTCATGTCACACATGAGACACATCACATTCACACAGTCTTCTAATAGACATGGCACACGTGAGACACATCACACACACCCAGTCTTCTAATAGACATGTCACACATCACAGTCTTCTAATAGACATGTCGTGAGATACATCACACCCAGTCTTCTAATAGACATGTCACACGAGACACATCACACCCATCTTCTAATAGACATGTCACACGTGACACATCACACCCAGTCTTCTAATAGACATGTCACACACATCACACCCAGTCTTCTAATAGACATGTCACACGTGAGACACATCACACCCAGTCTTCTAATAGTCATGTCACACATGAGACACATCACACCCAGAGATACACATCACACACACCCAGTCTTCTAATAGACATGTCACACGTGAGACACATCACACCCAGTCTTCTAATAGACATGTCACATGTGAGACACATCACACCCAGTCTTCTAATAGACATGTCACACATGAGACACATCACACCCAGTCTTCTAATAGACATGCCACACGTGAGACACATCACACCCAGTCCAATCTTCTAATAGACATGTCACAATAGACATGTGAGACACATCACACTCCATCTTCTAATAGACATGGCACACGTGAGATACATCACACTCCATCTTCTAATAGACATGTCACATGTGAGACACATCACACCCAGTCTTCTAATAGACATGGCACACGTGAGACACATCACATTCTAATAGACATGCCCAGTCTTTCTAATAGACATGTCACACGTGAGACACATCACACCCAGTCTTCTAATAGACATGTCACATGTGAGACACATCACACCCAGTCTTCTAATAGACATGTCACATGTGAGACACATCACACCCAGTCTTCTAATAGACATGCCACACGTGAGACACATCACATTCACACCCAGTCTTCTAATAGACATGGCACACGTGAGATACATCACACCCAGTCTTCTAATAGACATGGAGACACATCACACCCAGTCTTCTAATAGACATGACACGTGACACATCACATTCACACCCAGTCTTCTAATAGACATGGCACACGTGAGATACATCACACTCCATCTTCTAATAGACATGTCACACGTGAGACACATCACACCCAGTCTTCTAATAGACATGGCACACGTGAGACACATCACACCCAGTCTTCTAATAGACATGCCACACGTGAGACACATCACACTCATCTTCTAATAGACATGCCACACACATCACACCCAGTCTTCTAATAGACATGTCACACGTGAGACACATCACATTCACACCCAGTCTTCTAATAGACATGCCACACGTGAGACACATCACACAGTCTTCTAATAGACATGGCACACGTGAGATACATCACACCCAGTCTTCTAATAGACATGTCACACGTGAGATACATCACACTCCATCTTCTAATAGACATGTCACACGTGAGACACATCACACCCAGTCTTCTAATAGACATGCCACACGTGAGACACATCACATTCACACCCAGTCTTCTAATAGACATGCCACACGTGAGACACATCACACCCAGTCTTCTAATAGACATGTCACACGTGAGACACATCACACTCAGTCTTCTAATAGACATGGCACACGTGAGACACATGACACTCCATCTTCTAATAGACATGTCACACGTGAGACACATCACACCCAGTCTTCTAATAGACATGTCACATGTGAGACACATCACACCCAGTCTTCTAATAGACATGTCACACGTGAGATACATCACACCCAGTCTTCTAATAGACATGTCACACGTGAGACACATCACACCCAGTCTTCTAATAGACATGCACACGTGAGACACATCACACCCAGTCTTCTAATAGACATGTCACATGTGAGACACATCACACCCAGTCTTCTAATAGACATGCCACACGTGAGACACATCACACTCCTTCTAATAGTCATCACACGTGAGATAGACATGTTCTAATAGACATGCCACACGTGAGACACATCACACCCAGTCTTCTAATAGACATGTCACACGTGAGACACATCACACCCAGTCATTCACACCCATCTCTCTTCTAATAGACATGTCACACGTGAGACACATCACACCCAGTCTTCTAATAGACATGTCACACGTGAGACACATCACACTCCAGTCTTCTAAAATAGACATGCACATCACACAGTCTTCTAGACATGTCACACGTGATCACACCCAGTCTTCTAATAGACATGTCGAGACACATCACACCCAGTCTTCTAATAGACATGTCACACGTGAGACACATCACATTCACACCCAGTCTTCTAATAGACATGCCACACGTGAGATACATCACACCCAGTCGCCCTTCCTCCAGGCCCGCAAAGTCCCACACCACACTAAAAAGACAGTCTTGAATGCCTGGAACGGCTATCATAGCATAGCCCTCGACGAGAGGGACAGAGATTTGACAACCTTTGTCATACCCTGGGGCAGATACAAGTACTTTGTCGCCCTCAGGGATATATTTCATCTGGAGACGGATACAATCGCCGCTTCGACGAGATCGTTGCTGATTTTCCCCAAAAGACCAAGTGCGTAGATGACACCCTCATGTGGGCCGACACCATCGAAGATTCGTTCTTCCAGGCAGTGAAGTGTCTCGACATCTGTGGCAACAATGGCGTCATCCTCAATCCATCCAAGTTTCAGTTTGGCAAGGACACTGTTGAATTTACTGGCTTTGAGATAACACCCACCACCGTGCGCCCATGTGCACGCTACCTTGAGCCATCAACACTTCCCGACTCCACAAAACATTACAGACGTAAGAAGCTGGTTTGGTTTGGTAAACCAAGTGTCATATACCTTTGCAGCGGCTGAGTGAATGCTGCCATTCCGAGAACTTCTCAAGGCAGGCACACGATTCCAATGGACTGATGAGCTGGACCGCCTCTTCAGCGAAACAAAGGCACTGATCGTTGGTGAGATTCACAAAGGGGTGGAGATCTTTGACAAGTCGAGGCCTACTTGCCTTGCCACAGAGTGGAGCCAAGAAGGCATCGGATTCTGGCTCTTCCAGAAACACTGCTCGTGCACCTCATCAAGACCCTTCTGCTGCAAGACAGGTTGGCGAATTACTTTGGTTGGCAGCCGATTCACTTCAGGAGCTGAGTCCCGGTATGCACCCATAGAAGGCGAAGCTCTCGCTGTCGTCGACGCCCTTGACAAAGCCCGTCACTTCACACTAGGTTGCACTGACCTCGTTGTTGCTGTAGAGCACAAACCCCTTCTGAAGATATTCGATGATCGCTGTCTTGGCGACATTCCAAATCCTCGCCTGCGCAATCTCAAGAAAAGTCACTACGATATCACTTCCACGTCGTCCACATCCCCGGCTTACGCCATGCAGCGGCAGACGCGGTCTATCGCAAACCTGTGGGCAACCCCACCGCTCTAACACTTCCTGATGACATAGCATCCATGGATCCGGCCTCCTAAATTCCCCACCCCTGGATTGCCACACTCTTCCTATCCACCATACGTACTCGTGAGCAGGACAACCCCCCCCATACCTGTTCGGAAACTGACTCAGCACTAGTGGAGGTGATGAAATCAGTGATCTGGGATGACATTCGCCTTGCCACAGCCAGCAACACCACTATGATCGCCCTGACTAACACCATCGAAGCTGGCTTCCCAGAGATAGAATCTCGCTAGCCTCTGACCTTCGCCCATACCACCAATTCCGTGACTACACTCACCACATTTGATGGAGTCATACTCTACCATGACGGGGTTGTCATACTGTCATCACTCCGATACAGCGTCATCCAGTGTCTTCACTCTGCGCACCAGGGAGTTACCCAAATGTGTTCTCGTGCTGAGTCATCCTTCTTCTGGCCTGGAATGACCCCGGCCATCACAGACATGCTAACCCGTTGCCAGGCCTGTAACCGTATGGCACCTCACAGCCCAGCGCACCCCAACACCACCGATTAGCCGGCATACCCATTCCAGTGCATTGTGGCTGACTACTTTCACTATCGGGGACACAACTACATAGTGGCTGTCGACCGATACAGCAATTGGCCAATAGTGGAGCAGGCTGCCACGGTGCTGGTGGTCTCATTGCTGCTCTGCGCAGGATCTTCGTCACATACGCAATTAGTGACGAATTGACTTCTGACGGTGGACCTGAATTTACATCCCTGACAACTGCAACATTTCTTCGAAATTGGGGTGTGAACCATCGACTCACATCAGTTGCCTTGCTCATGCCAACTGTCGCGCTGAGGTAGGAGTCAAGACAATCAAACGCCTCATCACAGACAACACAAGCGCACAGGGGTCTCTGGACACTGACAGGTTTCAGCGCGTAATGCTGCAATACAGAAACACACCTGACCGGGACACTCGCCTCTCCCCGCCATGTGCATTTTTGACGTCCCATTCGAGACTTTATCCCCATTCACCCAGGGAAATACCAGCCTCATACTACCTGGCCGGAGACACTTCTATCTCGTGAGGAAGCGCTGAGAAACAGACACATGCGTGCTGCCGAACGCCTGTCAGAACACACCTGCACCCTCCTCCACTGGCTGTCGGCGACAGTGTCCGAGTTAAAAATCAAACTGGGCCTCACCCAATCAAGTAGGACAAGAAGGGCATAGTCGTCGAGGTGCGACAATTTGATCAATATGTAGTTCGTGTGAACGGCTCCAGTCCGGACCACCCTACGCAATAGGAAGTTTTTGCGGAAATACATGCCTGTTATACTGCATACACCCATCTTGATGGCCCCAGGTCACACACCCATATTGTCAACTCCGTCAACTGCCCGCACTGAGCCTACAACGCCCAACGCCTCTGCCCAAGCTAGCCTCTCAGCCTAGTGCACAACCTCCGAGCGACACCCCATGTCCACCAACTAAAGATCTGCAGCCCATGACTCCTGTCTCCGCACCACTACCGCAGCCACCCCCGACACCAGACCAGGACCCAGACCCGGGACCTGTAACCGAGGCACTACCCCAACCCAAAGGCTGTACACTCGAAGACCACTGTCACTGGCGTCCCACGGGTCTACGCGCCTAATGCGCACAACGCCCCTGCCTGACGGAGGGTTGTCTCCCTCAGACAGATATCTCATCTGGCGTTCCCCGGTGCTCAACTAGGCCGACCAAACGCAGCCTCACACATCAGAATGACACTTTAGTCTTTGCTTAGAGACATTCTAGTCACCTCGTTCATCATCCAGTCATAGATTTTCTTTTTTTCTTTTTCAAAAGCCACAGGCTGCTTATACATTTTTTGATCTCGTCTACTTTGACTCAGCCAGAGTCTTCCGAACTTTTTAATCAGTCTTTTCATTTCCACCCAAAGACTTGGGAGGCATAGAAAATATCATTTGTTGGTTCCTCTTGTCTATCAGTTCCTTCATTTTTCATTTTAATTGTTTCTGTTTATTTCCAGTACCCATCGTCATCTTGTTTCATTCATTGTCATTTCTGAATAAACATTAAAGACTAAACAGACAAATAGTGTTGCACACTTATTTAGTTCTCAAATGCATGTGCAGCAAAAGAGAATTCAGGCAGGATGGAATGGATGGAGGAAAGTGATAGGGGTGATAGGTGATAAGAAGACAGGATGGAATGGATGGAGGAAAGTGATAGGGTGATATGTGATAAGAAGGCAGGATGGAATGGATGGAGGAACGTGATAGGGGTGATATGTGATAAGAAGACATGATGGAATGGATGGAGGAAAGTGATAGGGGTGATATGTGATAAGGAAGACATGATGGAATGGATGGAGGAAAGTGATAGGGTGATATGTGATAAAAGACATGATGGAATGGATGGAGGAAAGTGATAGGGGTGATATGTGATAAGAAGACATGATGGAATGGATGGAGGAAAGTGATAGGGGTGATATGTGATAAGAAGACAGGATGGAATGGATGGAGGAAAGTGATAGGGGTGATATGTGATAAGAAGGCAGGATGGAATGGATGGAAGAGAGTGATGGGGGTGATATGTGATAAGAAGGCAGGATGGAATGGATGGAGGAACGTGATAGGGGTGATATGTGATAAGAAGACAGGATGGAATGGATGGAGGAGAGTGATGGGGGTGATATGTGATAAGAAGACAGGATGGAATGGATGGAGGAACGTGATAGGGGTGATATGTGATAAGAAGACAGGATGGAATGGATGGAGGAAAGTGATAGGGGTGATATGTGATAAGAAGACAGGATGGAATGGATGGAGGAAAGTTATGGGGGTTGATATGTGATAAGAAGACAGGATGGAATGGATGGAGGAAAATTATGGGGTTGATATGTGATAAGAAGACAGGATGGAATAGATGGAGGGAAAGTGATAGGGGTGATATGTGATAAGGAAGACAGGATGGAATGGATGGAGGGAAAAGTGATAGGGGTGATATGTGATAAGACGACAGGATGGAATGGATGGAGGAGAGTGATGGGGATATGTGATAAGAAGACAGGATGGAATGAATGGAGAAATTGATTGGTGATATGTGACAAGAAGGCAGGATGGAATAGATGGAGGGAAAGTGATGGGGGGGTGGGTGATATGTGATAAGGAAGACAGGATGGAATGGATGAAGGGAGAGTGATGGGTGATATGTGACAAGAAGGCAGATGGAATGGATGAAGAGAGAGAGAGGGAGAGTGATGGGGGTGATATGTGACAAGAAGGCAGGATGGAATGGATGGAGGAAAGTGATAGGGGTGATATGTGATAAGAAGACAGGATGCAATGGATGGAGGAAAGGATAGGGTGATATGATAAGATGACAGGATGAAAATGATGGAGAAAGTGATGGGGTGGGTGATAAGTGTGATAAGAAGACAGGATGGAATGGATGGAGGAAAGTGATAGGGTGATATGTGATATGAAGACAGGGATGAATGGATGGAGGAGAGTGATGGGGGTGATATGTGATACGAAGACAGATGGAATGGATGGAGGAAAGTGATAGGTGATAGGTGATGAGAAGACAGGATGGAATGGATGGAGGAAAGGATGGGGGTGATATGTGATAAGAAGAGATTCGTAAATGAAATGCAAGGGGGAGGTGTACACACTAAAACAGTAGCTGGTCTAGCAATGATGTGTAGCCTATAAACCGTTGCCCTTACACACAAAGACGAGAAGAGGCGTTAGACTTAGAGGTGAGTGAGATTAAGATGGTGGTTTTCATCGGATGTGTCAAGGTTGAATGAGATCGGGAATGAACACATTCGGAGGGGAAACCCATGTATGTAGGTTGATGAGATCTGGAATGAACACATTCGAGGGAAACCATGTAAGTAGGTTGGATGAGATCTGGAATGAACACGATCTGAGGGAACCAAGTAAGTAGGTTGGATGAGATCTGGAATGAACACATTCGAGGGGAAATGAAAGTAGGTTGATGAGATCTGAATGAACACATTCGAGGGGAACCCAAGTAAGTAGGTTGGATGAGATCGGAATGAGCACATTCGAGGGGGAACCCATGTAAGTAGGTTGGGAGGCAAAGTTAGGCAAGGCAGACTGAAGAGAGGGAATGGACACGTAAAGAACCCCCTCCCCTCCGTTAAAGTCATCCACCAAGTCCAAAAGATAGGGTGCAACAGCTTTCATTTCAAAGAGCTGTGAGCTCGATGCATCCTTTATTAAACTGTAATGTAGTGGTGTTCGAGTTTTTAGGCCTCAAAATTACGTTATAATGAAGAGAGAAAAGAGAGACAACATTTTAAACAACATGAATAACAATATGAATAACAATATGAATAACAATATGAATAACAATTTACACACTTTTATACACTTATTACACGTCTTCGAATTCCCTAAAAACAGAAGACTTATATAGCCGCACAATTACTGAATAATAGTAATGATAACGATAGTAATAACCATGAAGAATCATTACAATAATCATATATCATAATAATAACAATAATAATAATAATTATAATAATAATAATAATAATAATAATAATAATAATAATAAATAATAATAATGATAATAATAATAATAATAATGATAATAATAATAATAATAATAATAATAATAATAATGATATAATAATAATAATAATAATAATAATAAGAAGAAGAAGAAGAAGAAGAAGAAGAAGAAGAAGAAGAAGAAGAAGAAGAAGAAGAAGAAGAAGAAGAAGAAGAAGAAGAAGAAGAAGAAGAAGAAGAAGAAGAAGAAGAAGAAGAAGAAGAAGAAGAAGAAGAAGAAGAAGAAGAAGAAGAAGAAGAAGAAGAAGAAGAAGAAGAAGAAGAAGAAGAAGAAGAAGAAGAAGAAGAAGAAGAAGAAGAAGAAGAAGAAGAAGAAGAAGAAGAAGAAGAAGAAGAAGAAGAAGAAGAAGAAGAAGAAGAAGAAGAAGAAGAAGAAGAAGAAGAAGAAGAAGAAGAAGAAGAAGAAGAAGAAGAAGAAGAAGAAGAAGAAGAAGAAGAAGAAGAAGAAGAAGAAGAAGAAGAAGAAGAAGAAGAAGAAGAAGAAGAAGAAGAAGAAGAAGAAGAAGAAGAAGAAGAAGAAGAAGAAGAAGAAGAAGAAGAAGAAGAAGAAGAAGAAGAAGAAGAAGAAGAAGAAGAAGAAGAAGAAGAAGAAGAAGAAGAAGAAGAAGAAGAAGAAGAAGAAGAAGAAGAAGAAGAAGAAGAAGAAAGAAGAAGAAGAAGAAGAAGAAGAAGAAGAAGAAGAAGAAGAAGAAGAAGAAGAAGAAGAAGAAGAAGAAGAAGAAGAAGAAGAAGAAGAAGAAGAAGAAGAAGAAGAAGAAGAAGAAGAAGAAGAAGAAGAAGAAGAAGAAGAAGAAGAAGAAGAAGAAGAAGAAGAAGAAGAAGAAGAAGAAGAAGAAGAAGAAGAAGAAGAATGATAATAATAATATGATAACAATAATATAATTAATACTACTACTACTACTAATAATAATAATAATAATAATAATAATAATAATAATAATAATAATAATAATAATAATAATAATAATAATAATAATAATAATGATGATGATGATGATGATGATGATGAAGATGATATGATGATAATAATAATAATAATAATAATAATAATAATAATAATAATAATAATAATAATAATAATAATAAATAATAATAATAATAATAATAATAATAATAATAATAATAATAATAATAATAACAATAATGACAAACGGTTGGGTTTGAAACCTTTTGCGTGAAAGCGCTGTATAAATAATGTTTTTATTCTTCTTATTATTATTATAATTTATTGTCTTCCCACAACCAAAATCAGAACCAAAACATGAACCCGAAAACAGATAGCAACACCGGCATTTATTTCCACATGCGTCAAAAAAGTCTTTTGGGCTCAGTCAGTTAGTAATTTTAGGACAGTCAGTAAGTAATTTTGGGGGACAGTCAGTTAGTAATTTTAGAGACAGTCAGTTAGTAATTTTAGGGGAACAGTCAGTTAGTAATTTTGGGGACAGTCAGTTAGTAATTTATTTACACTATTTAAAAAATTATTGTTTTTTTTTAAAATTATTGTTCATATTAGTCACTAGTTTACGCTTGTCACTTATTTGTCGATATTTAGGGATGCTTTATTGCATCTTTACAAATCTAAACAATCGATCTATATATGTTAGGGTTAGGTTTAAACTAAACAATCCGGTCTGTATGTTAGGGTTAGGTTTAAATCTAAACAATCGGTCTCTGTATGTTAGGGTTAGGTTTAAATCTAAACAATCGATCTCTGTATGTTAGGTTTAAATCTAAACAATCGATCTCTGTATGTTAAGGTTAGTTTAAATCTAAACAATCGATCTGTATGTTAGGGTTAGGTTTAAATCTAAACAATCGATCTCTTCGTATGTTAAGGTTAGGTTTAAATCTAAACAATCGATCTCTATATGTTAGGGTTAGGTTTAACCTAAACAATCGATCTTTGTATGTTAAGGCTAGGTTTAAATCGAAAAATCGATCTTTGTATGTTAGGGTTAGGTTTAAATCTAAACAATCGATTTTTATATGTTAGGGTTAGGTTTACATCTAAACAATCGATCTTTGTATGTTAGGTTAGGTTTAAATCTAAACAATCGATCTCTGTATGTTAGTATTAGGTTTAAATCTAAGATATTCTAGTACAAGTCGAAACACGCATGATCGAATCTAGTGAGAACAGGGACACAAAAAGTTGAAATAACCGAGTTTCGGCTTTATTTAGCAATGTATTTACACTATTTAAAAAAATAATACCCATCTATATTTCTATCTACCCATCTATCTATATATCTATCTATCTATCTATCCTATCTATCTATCTATCTATCTATCTATCTATCTACCTATCTATCTATCTATCTACTCCATCTATCTATCTATCTATCTATCCATCTATGCATCCATCTATCAATCAATCTATTTATCTATCCATCTATCTATCCATCTATCTATCTATCTATCTATCTATCTATCTATCTATCTATCTGACCATTTATCTATCTATCAATCTACCCATCTACCTATCTATCTATACATCTATCCATCTATCCATCCATGTATCTATCTATATATCTATCTATTCATCTATCTATCTATATATGTATCTA